>JBBMOE010000069.1:983533-1094084 GCA_037975065.1 Chaetodon trifasciatus
TCTCTCTCTCTCTCTCTCTCTCTCTCTCTCTCTCTCTCTCTCTCTCTCTCTCCACAGGCTGTGAAATATGCATGGACGAGTGAAGCAATGGTGCAGGAGGTGGGGGGTGTAGGGATGGGGGAAAGACGATGCTCCCGTCTCGATTAAGTATTTACAGCAGCCCAGACCATCTGGACCACGGGAGAGGACGGAGGGAGAGAACGATGGAAACTGGACAGAAACAACCTGAGAGGGAAATGAATGAGTGGAAGTGAGGGGGGGATGAGGTAAAGAGGAAAAGGAGATGAGGAAATGAAACATATTGTCTTGATTAAGCACAAAAGTTTCTACTTTGGGGCTCTTGCTCTAGGTTTAGTTTGGGGAAATGTGATCTGGACCCAAGGGAGGGCTAATCATCAACACATTTGTAATGGGGGAATAACTGTGTGCAGTGTGTGTGTGTGTGCGTTGTTCTTGTACACATTTTGGCCGATCGTCACTTTTGGACAGGCCTTCAAAGGGCTGTTTGAGAGTTCAAACTTGATTTTAAGGGTTAGATAGAAATTAAGTTTAAGTTTCTAAGATGGCCTGAGAATGCATTATGCTGATGAGTGTCCTCATAAGGACAGAAGTACAAATATGTGTGTGTGTGTGTGTGTGTGTGTGTGTGTGTGTGTGTGTGTGTGTGTGTGTGTGTGTGTGTGTGTGTGTGTGTGAGAGAGAGAGAGCTGTGTCTGAAGCAAACCGATTAAGGAGGCATCAAAGTGGGAAGTGAGCTGTAGATGTAGTGCTACTCTGCAGCCAATAAGCCTCAAAGCAACAGCTTCAAAACAGTGAAACAAATTGAAACAAAGATACAGGATCTACTGAAGCATTAAGTTACTATTACTGCTTTCACACAATCTTTCATTTTCTCTGTACTCTGCAACTGTTCACTGGACGTCCTACAGGCATATTGTCATTCATTATAATTCACGTACATGCAGTACATTTTAATGTTATTAGTCTCATAATATGGCCCATGTAACCTCATTCTCATTTAAGGTTAAAATCACTAAGACCTTCCTCATATAAACCTTTATTTTTTATCCCAAAAGTAGAATTTTCTTCCTCTACATTGTATTGTATTACATTATCATGACCCAGTTTCCCCACAGGTCTCATCATCTTCCTGATTGCGCTGCTTCTCGAACGCAGCTTTGAAGAGCAACCTTATTTCAGCCAAAAAAAAAAAAAAAAACATCAACTCTGCATTTGAATCCATGTGGGGGGAGGAACAGGAAGACATGGCGGACAGAGACAGGAGGATGAGGGTGAGGTGTGGATGTCGGATAGCTGATGTGCGCATCTGAAGTTTGATGCCCCCTAATGTTCAGCTTAAGGATGCCCTGAAGGCCCGTTTGATTCACTCTCCTCCCCTCCTGTCCAGCTCTCTCCCATCACTCTCCCTGTTTCATTCAGTCGATGCTACCATCAACAGAAAGCTCAAAAACATACAGCAGAACAGAAATATTCAAGCACACACACACATAGCTGAACCTAATTTTCCCTCATAGTTTGTGTTTGTAGCAAAGCTTTTACATTTTGAATATTAATGAAACCGGCTCCTTGGTTATGCTTGATAAAGCAGTTTAGCACACGGCGTACGACGGACATAACGTTGTGCTTATGGAAGTGAGCTGTGGTTGATCTACTGGACACAGAAGTGCTGGCCTATCGGACAGTCTCTTCATCCATAATGGAGCAGTGAAGCCCCCCAGTGAGGTGGCTACCAGCCTCCCTCGCCTCTTCAAAAGATGTGTGAAGACAGCATGAATTATAAATACCTTCCGACTCTCACACCAACACCCTGTTTACATGAGGTTTGGTTACTATGGGAATAAATGCATCAGATTGGGGTTAAACAACGCAAAGGCACAAATGGGGCATAAATACTTAGATTTGACCAATATGGATTCCTGAAGGTCCATTTTGAAGGCCAACGACCATTACTTTGAAGGTAATGATGCTTCAAAAAGCCAATGTTTGAACCAACGTCTAATACAGCCAGATAAGAGCCTCAATATGCATCTTATCTAAATACAGCAAAATAAAGAGACACTCCCAACAGGAAGAACAAGAGCTTTTTTCCCCAAAATTAATTTAAGAAATGTATTTTCAGGTTTTAAAAGCCTCTAAAACTGGATTTAGCCCTTTTGGAGATATTATAACTCCACTACAAATCAGGATGTTATATGGTAATCTGATCAAAATATGACATTACAATAAATTCCACTCATCGAGACACAAATGGACAGCAGCAACTGCCTGATGCTTGCAGCTCGATGCATCGTCTAAAATTGAGCAATTCTTGCACCGAGGATTCAAAAGAAAAAAAGCGAAGTATACATCTGCTCCTTTCAGTTTGGGGATCAAAAAGGTTTACTGAGTATTTTATGGCTCGAGTTGGAGCAACAGAGTCTTAAGAGGAGTTCTGTCAGCCTGCAGTCATCACAGTGTTTGGTAATGCAGTGGCAAATCCTCACGTCTTTGCCTAATCTATGAGGACCTTTTCCTCTGTTTACTCTGATGCAGTATCCGAATGTGATCTGAGTTTAGGGTGTAAGCCTGGACTAGTCGACTGAGAGACCATATCAAATTAGGCAAATATCGTATTTAAGTGTCCTCAGGCGACACGTGGAGTGGGAACTCATTGTGGGTCTCATTTTCAGCCTTCCACTTTCTCCACCATCTGCACTTGCCAGAAACTCTAAAAGCTTTACTGTCTAGCATTAGAAATAATGTCCTCCTCCTGTTCTGTGCAGTCAGACACTTACAGAACATAGACAATAACAGCCTAACAGTATCTGAAAACCTGGTGCCAAACATGGGTCGGGGGGTCTGTCTTACAGTGACAATCATGCCTACATTATGTTGCGCCTGGCCAGGTGTGCAAAGGGGTGGAAGCAGGCTGGGTTTGAACTTAAGTTCCAGTCCTTGATTGTGATTGGCTGAATCATGTTGGAAGCTGTTGTAAAATACTCTATAAACATGCACCTGTGACCGTGTTACATCAGTGTTACTGCACCAAACAAATTCTTTCAAAATGTCAGATTTAGTTGTGAATTTTGGATGAGTTGTGGAAAGAGATGGACAGGATAGAAGAAAAAAAAAAAAAAAAGAGACACACTGAAAGCTTTAAGCTAGAAACTGAAGAGCTGGAAAAGTCACGAAATAAAGCCAGAATCATGAAACAGATGATGTGCTCCGTTTGCTGTTTGGGTTTGGCTGTTCAAAATCTAGTAAAATGAAGCCAAACCAGGCTCTCCATCTGGTTTCTGCCACTATGAAAAACAGGAAAGGTGAACCTGATAGTTTACTTGCTGCTGCCCAAACTACAAGGACAGAAAGGACAGAGAATGCTGGAACAATATTCCTTCTTCCTGGCATCTGTCCAGAGTCAAACTAAATGGACTAATTAACTAAATTATTGCACTTTTTTGTTGCTGTGTGTCTACTTCATTAATCCTTGCCAGGTATATGTAATAACCGTTTCTAAGAGCAATAAGCCACGCAGCAGTGATTTTAGAACAGCTAAAGGGCCTAAAATCCCTTTAGCTGTTCTAAAATCACTGTAAAGGATGGCCTCTTGGGGCTTATTGCTTTAGCATTTAAACTAAGCACTAAATGACTAAATATTGTTTGCAGTTTTATTCCCCTAAACGCTGTGATAAGACTGTTTTTTATAATATAGAAGTTGATAGTAGCACACACACTTAAATAGATGTGTAACTAAAACACACATACACACAGCAGGACATCAGGGGTTTAAGTGTGCGAGTGTATCTCTTCTCTCTTCAGGGGTCCAGACCTCTGCCTACTGTAATTCACCTCAGCCAACAAAAAACACGACAACATCACTGCCGCTACGGCATCAATTATTGACCAGAGCCTGAACACACACTGAAGCTTCTATTACCTAGAAAGAAAGAAAGAAAGAAAGAAAGAAAGAAAGAAAGAAAGAAAGAAAGCCCACAGGCAGTTCTAGAGCCTTGCATGTATAAATCTGAGTCATCTTCCTATAGGTACATGTTCTCATATTTTCACTTGCATACTTCAAAGACAAGCATAAAGTGCCTGTTAAGGCCTTAGGTGTTCTGTGAGTTACCACTCACCCCCCTGCCCCTTCACAAAGAACACCATTCTCACAAGACAAGAGAGGGGAGATGTTTGGAACTGTTTTATCAGCTGTGTTATATCCCGGGAACCTGGGCCAGCCATAACAGACTGAAGTACAGACATATAGGAGTAACAGGCAGCAGTGGTAAAGGAGCCAGCACTGACGCCGAAGCCTGGGGACAGACAAAACTCTCCACAGCATACTGGGAAACACAGACATGGCACCAAGTGTGGTTATGGTTATGATTAGAAGGTACGAGCTGGAAAGTTCACACTTGATGATGCTTGGACAGTCCAAGGACCTTCCAATGACCTGTATAGCTTTGCCAAAATTAACTCACAGAACTGGACAGGTTTAAGCAAACTTGGATAGGGTTTGATCCTTGCCTTCATGGTTTAAAGAAACTTGAAGGTTGGCAGGAGCGGGGGCAGACAGCTAAAAACATCACTTGTGGACCCAACTATCCCCTCGGATGTCCTTCCTCCCTTTTTGTAGGTTGTTAGTGTGCGAATAAATGACTTGTACTTAATTATACTTGTCATTGGGTTTCTACCTGTTTGGTCAGGGACTATGGACGGAAAATACCAGTGTGCTAAAATCTGAAATTACATCTGTCCTTGCTTTATATAAGATTAATGCTTTTTGTGCATTGTCCCCGTTCTTTTTGGGAAAAGTGATCACTGAATTGTATTCTTTTTTTGCAAGGAAACGCTTGCAAAACAGCATTTCTAGGCTATCGAGAGACACTAAAAATCAATCAAAAGATTTTTTTAAGGTGGTCCAGCAAAGTGAACACAGCTCAATCTGAATGATTTCTCTGGTCCTCTCCCGGGCTGAAGTGAATGACACCAACAGGCTGATACCCAGTTGTTTGGGCTGATTCCACCAAGGCCACTAACAGTTTTAGGTGTTCGACTGTGAAGACACAGAATGTGTGCTTTGCCTATTGACACAAAACAAGCCTCCACAGACCACTGCTGATCTAAAAAGGCCTCAGTTCATTAATCCAGCTGCCCTGAAAAACTTTTCTCCTCTCTGTGCCGTTAACTTTCCCCCTGTGTGAAACCTGGCATCTTGATCTACGCCACCTGACAGGGCAAGACGGCAAACCCATTCATCTTCCCCCATCTTCCTTGTTTGATCCTGCAGCCCTGAGACTTCAAAGCCTATAGGCCAGTGGATTGTGGCTGTCCACACACCACGCCAAGCTGACAGCTACAAGGAACCGAGGCACACCCCACACATAATACCTACCAAGACGTGGTCAGAGAGGCGTATGGGTCCTCTTACAAACATGCTAATTTCATGGTAATTTCTGCTTTTTAGACGATGATGCCAACAGGCAGCTGGCCAGCATTTTCTGTCTCTGTCAATTTAGGTTCAATTCAGATTATATTCAACCACTTGCTGTGTTTTTTCTTCTTCAAATGGGCTGTCCAGTGGTGAATCTGCAGCATTATTCATACGCTGCAACAATTAAAACATCAACAAGGGAAGGAGAAAATATGTACATTATTCATATCTGTCCTCCAGGGAGACAGGCAGTCAGAGCTAATGAGAGGCTGAAGCTTTGAAGTCATGGAGCCCTCAGTGAGGTGAATGGCATGAATTAAGTACCACCATCAGACACGTTTTGCTCTGTGTGAATGCCTTCTAGATGGCTAATTTTAGCCAGTTTTATGAGCCCTGTCTTGTCTATTTTCTAAGTTTTTATTAGGAAATTTGAATATAATCAAGTTTCCTCCACACCCTTATCTATGAGGGGGCATGCTCAGCTACATAGCCGCATAGAGCTGGTAGGGAATGGATGTAGAGTAAAGAGGAAATTAATATTCCAAGAGAATATAAGTACGGGCACAAGATACACTTGTTGTGAAGATGAGCGGAATGGATGCATTGCGTTTTCCACCGCTCTGACGCGAGAGAAGTGTGAAGTGTTTTTGGCAACAGGCAGCTTTGCTAAATAGAGGAAGCTCTGCCAGCCAGACTTGACCCCTTTCCCTGGCACTGCCGGTACCTGCCGTCCTGCCCTGTGCCATGCTGATATGCTATCTGCCCAAACAGATGCCCGCTCTGGCCTCGCAGCGCCACTCTCCGGTCCCCCACTTTACTTGTAGCTGCCTGCTGATGTTTTGTCCGCCCTGGCGCTCTGTATCACTCTTGTCTCCTTGAAGAAGCACAGCAGAGAGATAACCGAGACCTGCACTATCCTCGCTGTGAAAGGGAAGCTGCTTGCTGATGAAAGGTCTGTGTGAGTCTGAGGCCAGACATGACATAAAGACATCCAGAAAGAGCAAACACGGTGTAAACGTTTGGCCTACCTCCACAGTGAGCTCTCCAGCACCTTGGTGGAGTCAGCATGGTAGTACTTGGTCAGGATCAGGATGACCTGTAAGACAAGGTGAAGGAGAGAGACACATTTATTACCATTTAAGCATTAAGCTACTGCTAAAGAAAAGGATTGGTAAGTGCAGTGGGTCTCAGACTGGTGGGTGTAGAGTTAATGCAGGGGAGGGATGGATGACCAGGAGGAAGGAAGTGGAGCACTGAAGGAATATAGTTTGTGCAAGGACCATAAACAACCAAGAGTGCTCTGATACTAGCCAACTAGTTTGATCATGTGACAAAACACAATCACTAAATGAATGCTGCTTTAAGATGTAGGCACAAAACTAACTCGGCTAATGAGCAAAGGATAATCAGCTATGCAAAATGCTAGCAAGTGCAGCTATTACTTGTGCTCTGACTCTATACTGTGCAGCAGTAAAGTTAGCAGAGCAGATTGACCAAACATGGTTTTTGATGTTGGGCTATACTGGTAGCACTAATGTCTTCTCTAATTTTGTCTCTTTATAATCCACAATTCCGTGTTTACAATTCCTCCAAATGAGAATTTTTGATTTACTGAAAATAACTGCCAATTGTAAATTACACTCTTCTTCATCATCATTTTTTAAACCAAATTTTGTGATGAAAAACAAATAAAGTCAGTGAACCATCACTGTTTTAGAAGGTCAAACAAAAGAGAAAAAAAAACACATTTTAAAAAAAAAATCAGTTCAGTTTTTGACAACAAGACTCGATGGGAGGTTTTTAATTGGTACTTCTACTTGACAGCACCGTTGGTCAGTCATATATGTGGCCAATGTTTGGCCAAGATTTGAACTAATCTCTCCTCTCTATTAATATTCCAAGCAAAGGCAACCATGGGGGAACTCCATCTGCACTGCTGCTGTTTTCTATGCTTAGCATTGTTTGAGGGTGCTTGGAGAAACTATTACCCTGAACAAATAACAGTCTTGTTTGCCACTTTGATTTTAAAGAGAGCTCACACAATGCTTTCCTCAATGTTCCTCCTTGCCTAATTTGTGCAAGTGCAATTAAGAATTTTGCTTCAACATATTTTTCTTGGGGCGACTTCATTATGCAATCTTTATTTCATAATACGAGTATGTTCTTGGGTGAGGGGACTGATTCGATATTATTATGATATGTCACAAAAAATCAAATAAAGAACATGTAGGGATGCATCATTCATGTGACCAAGACATCATGGTCTGTGGCACAAACCCCGTGTGTGTACACTGGATCAGAGAGTCTTGTCTTTCATATTTCTGAGAACTCCTGTTCTTGACAGCTCAGTCTGCTGGGATTTGCGTTGCCATGGCAGGAGTGCCAGTGGGTCAGGCAGCACAGTGGGGCCTAGTGGTGTGATTGACAGGCTGGCTTGCAGTTCTAGGTAGTGGAGCAAGAAAAAAAAAAAACTCAGGCCTGCCTTCAGGCAGAGGGGAGTTGATTGGCCGAGGGGTCCAGCCCAGAGGCAGCTGCCAACAGCAGGCTGTGTTGAAGGTTGCTGCTCCCAAGGAGTGAAGCAGCAAACTCTGTGCAATATGGATACTCCTGATACATCTTAATGCGGAAAGCAAGCACAGCCTGTATCACCATATTCTCTGTGGCAATAGTTCATGATTATGGTTCTCATTTTTAAGCAACTTGCAGAACAAGAGGATGAAAATGTTACAGTCTGGGTGGCCTCCAGGAAAATGAAAGACAGCTAACTACATAAAGTTCAGGAGATACATATCTGACTGAATCCTTTGTCAGAAAGCATGAAAGCTGTCTGTGTCAGCTGATTTAATATGTAGCTAGGCTCCAGGGCCAAATATTTTCTCAAATATGTATTCAACCTCTCAAAAAATCTACCCTCCATTGTAAAGCAGAGCCATCATATTGCCCTCTTGTGTCAGGAGGAGACTGCACAGCCTGTAGCAACCAGTTGGATTTAGTATTCAAAAAGAAACCCTAAGCAATTTCAGCTTGTTCTCATTCCTACATTCCTTGAGTGTCAAATACTGACACTTTGTCACACACCATCCGCATCTAATATTGCTGCAGATGGGTTTACACAGGGGGTGGGTACCTTGTGCATCTCTATGAGACGCCGAGGGGCATGACAAAGTGCTGGTATTTGATGCTCTGGGAATGACACCAAGATCTCAATTTTTAATAGGACAACTCCACTAAGGCGGGTCTGGTCTTGGTAACTTTGTTAAAATTCTTTTTTTCCACACAAAACTAAGAGTTGGTCAAAGCAGAGCACCACAGCTGGGGACATACAGAATGAGCTTTGAGAGCTTTAGACCAATTTCCACAAAACTGCCATCAAAGCCACTCAGTGGTGTCTCTAGGCGATTGGCTCAAAGCAACCCAAACTCAGGATTTCCAACCCTAGTGGAGCTTGGCTTCCAAAGACGTTTATGGAGTCCAGAAAGCCGGAACAGAGGACATTTCCCCAAGCAGATGCCCGCTTGCCAGGGCTGATAACAACCTTGCTGTTAACAGCTCTAACAAATACAGAGCACACAACCTGCTTTTTCTCTTCCTCTAACAGAAAAACTTTGAATTAGACAGCAGCCATATCTGAATTTGCAAACAAGCCGCCATGTGAGGCTCTCTGAGTCATGCAGCATGTAGCAAGTGTCCCCTGATTGGTCGTTGGCCTACTGTGATTCAACCGGTGTCTCTGGAAACAGCCTGTCCGCCTCTGCACAGCTGTCCTTCTCCTAATGAGATACTGGTGCAAAGCTTGACACTCTTACCATGCAGACAGGGAGGCAAAGTAACAGCACTGGTCCCTTGACATGTGGATTAGATCTACCATGCTGCACACTTAGTACTTGTGCCTCCCATCTTACTTTTTTTTCCCCTTCAGCTCAAACCCCCCAGGTGAAAATACTCTTTAAAGTTGGCATAGTTTTTAAAACTACATTACATTATTTGTAGTTGTGTTTCTGGCCAGGTAGCAAATAAAAGTCCAATATGCTCCAGAAAAAAATCTGGCTCTTCTTCTAAATGCTTTACCATGTTCACCAACTAGTTGCTAGCTGTGTCAGCTATTTGGTGCTGAGCAGGTAACATACAGTGGGTTTATCAAATCTTTCTTGCTGAAAACCACTGCTAGCTACTGCTGGAAGCAAAGCTAATGCTGCAAAGCTGCAGGACAAACAAATCTGAGCAATGCACTAAAGAAGCTGTGTGAGGCAGGGAGGGAAAATACTTGGAGATATGGACCAGAACAACTTGATGACATATACAAAGCATAGCATTTGGCCATCTTGGTCAGTCTGTCTTGTGTCAGCACATACTCTATATGTACCAGTGCTAAGGTAGAAAAGCAGCTGTGCATAAAAATGTAACAATAGATATAGTAATACTCAACAGCCTCTAACATCTTGTGTCTGACACAAAATACATTTGTGATGCTGGTGACAAATGAGCCCTGTCTATAATCTATAATTATAGTTTTCTCATCAAACTGCATCCTCTGTCTTGTACAGGAAAATGTGAGGGGAAAAGAAACTGCCTCTAAAGACTATCAGTCCATCAGCCACGTGAGATTAAGGTATGCTTCATTCATCCAAATGCCACTGCCAATAAAATATTCTGCCTCTCTATCCCCATGTTGAGTCAGTCTTCAAGGCCTAAGTTCTGCTCAATTGGAAAAAGATTTTTCTTTGGGGATGAAGTGGACAGGGCAAGGATGTATTTGGTCATAAATCACGACTGGCAGGAGGCAGGGAGAGCGTTTATTTGGCAGCAGCAAAGCTAGCCACATTGACAAAACTGCTGAACAGCACAAAAGCCAGATTCCTCTATTGCCTCTAGTGTACAGAGCAGTGTGTTCGGACTACTATTTGGCAGCTTCTACCTACAGCTCATTGGAATAAAGGGCAAAATTGGCACTGGTTAAAAATCCAACCAGGGCGGTAAGAAGAAAGACCCTATTTTTGTGGAAATAAAATACCATGCTAGTCAGTTGAAATTTAACAGAAATAAATCACCATTCTCAGAGTCAACAAGTAAAACATGTCCAGGAGCTCATTTTTTTCAGGAGCAAAATCCTCCTTGCAAGGAAGTTTGTGATGAACTTGGTGACCTAATCAAACTGCGGTAGAGGAAGTATTGCTGTATTGTAGGGACCTTGTAATACCACGACCACATAATCAACCACTGTGGATTTCTTGTTTGTAAGCTGGTGGACAATGAGCCTAATGGCTTTTATTGGGGAAAAGTCAACAGGGTGGTGAGGACCCCTGGATGACTTCATACAAGTGCTACAAGAGACCCCATTGAGAGTCAAGCTCCTAGCCGAGTTGACCATGAACTCCCGCTTGACAACCACCGTTTGTGCCTAAGACATTCCCATCAACTGCGTGTCAATGGAACACTATCAATCAGCTATTGAGGAGAGGACAGAGGGAGAAAATGCTAAAGAAAGAAAGGGACCGGAGGGAAATAAAGACAGACAGACTCCGAGGCTCTGGAGAAAGAATGCACTCATTCATTTTTAAAGCGAAAACAGTGAAATACAAGTACTCCATCCAAGTGTGTGACACCCCCTCCTCATCCCTCCGGGCCGTTTCGCATTCTCCAGAAACAGACCACACACATAAACAATTCATCACAGTCTGCAATAAAAGGGAGGAACTCATTTTTGTCTGTTCTTCCAAAAAAAGATGGAGCCCAATTTATATTCTTGGGGCACAAAAGTAAATTCCACAACGATTAAATTTGGGGAATGAGTTTGTGCTGACACTTTGACGCCATTTCTGTTTCTCTGCCTGTCACAAACAAAAGCGTACACACACGAAAACACAGGCACAGTGATAGAGGTGCACACATTGCACAAAGCCTTTCAATTTGTTGCGTAATCTGTAAGCTTGACTTAAATCGTTGTCTTTATTTGATACAGCAGAGTACAACAGAGAATCAGACAGGAATCTGACATCAGAGAGAGAGGGTGGTGAAGTGCTGCAAAGGCTGTATATAATGTATATAAAATGGATGTGATTTATCATTAGCATTATTGTTACTGAATATATATGTGCTTTATCAAAATGTTCCTTTTGTATTTAACTATTTTGCAACATTACTGTATGGACTATCATGTTTATATTGTTCTGCTGGCTGTTTGCTACACCGGTTTGAGTTGTGTGTAACAGTGTGAGTGACAGCATCTCTCGGGTTCTAGCTTGTTTTGATGATCAGTAATCACATTTTTCGTTGGAAATGGACATAATAAAGTGGTTTACTGACAAAAAGCTCACCTAATGAGGGTGGTCACTCAGCAGGTGCAGCCTCACCACTACAATCAGCTACTGCTAGGAGTTTTGTAGATTCCACTAATGAAACAGGAACTAACATTGACGTTACCACCTAGTGAGCAACCACAGCAGGCACAAGTGCAGCCACCATTGGGTCAACTCTCCCACCCTCTCCTCCACCACCAGACCGGTGTCTGGATCGCCATTTAGGCCACCAGTAGCTACCTCAGAACAGGATGGCAGTTGTGCATCTGTCAGCAGCCCTTCTCCCAACCCTCATGTTGGAGAATTCAGCAGTAATTTCAGATGACCTTGGGGAGGATAAACCCAAACAGGTACTCCTGAATAGTTTTCCAGGACAGCTCTCCTCAGGGAAGAAACACATCTGGAACCACAACAGACCCTGGCTTGAGTACTCTGTGAAAGGCGACACTGTGTGTGGATTCCCTCATAGACAGGGCTCACGCATCACCAGATTTAATGTTTACAATAAAAGGTTGTGAGAAGTCTTTTTCCACTTTGAAATGTGTTCACCGAGCACTGAAGAAGTGTGTCACATCTCCGGAAAGCTCATTTAATTTAACTTGACCAACAATGCAAGACAGAGGGGAAAGACAGTTTACTGAAGAGATTCCATTGGGAAATGCTGGCTGCAGCGTTATTAGGCCCAGCCTGAGCCACTGAAAGTGTCGTAAGTAAGCCACAATCATCTTAGTCGTATCATTTTTGTGCTGAAATATTTCCAGTCTTCAGGTTGTTAAAAATATTCAGATCTTTTTCAGTGGATGTATGTTTGCCAATATCAAGTATCAGACACATGAGAGTAGAATAAAACATCCCTGAGCTGCACGTTGTCGTAGTCTTGCTTGTTTGATATGTAGTGCGGTCCATGGTGGTCATACAACTGACTACAATTTGGGCTGTTTGTGTATAAATTGTAACTTTAATAGTGGGGTGAGACTACACGACTTAAGCATATTTTGCCTTCTACACTATCAGGTCACAATGAATTCATATCAGCTGAACCAAATCTTATTAAGTGTCACCATTAAAATGTACAGTAAATGAGCACATCATTTCATGGTAGTCTTTTAACATATATACCTACATATTATTGAACTATTCAATATGGACCTGTTGTTGCATTATACAGTAAAAAAAAGTGACTTTGATTTTCAGAGCCTGGCCATAAAAACCAAAACCCTGGCCAGTGATTTTCCTCTGTTGCCAGGACTGCCAGAGACTGCTGCTTTTCCAACTGAGGTCATGTGACTGAACTGACTCGCTTTCAGCTCTCGCATGGCTCATTCCTCCACTCTGCTGTCTTTATAACATGTGAGTCTATTTTTTTGCCAGAACCATTTTTGAAGCATGTAATTCACTTGTGAATGTATATAAATGCATGTATGTACTGACACAATAATGCTAGTTTTATTCTGCTACTAGAGCAAGCTGCAAATGTGGATTCAACAGCTTGGAAGTAAAACAACTCTACACACTATTGTAAAAGTGGCTGCCAAAGAAAAAAGTGCTTGTTTTTGGTGCGCACAACATTCAACAACTACATTTAAAAAGAAAATGGCAACATTTCTTTGCAGGAACACTATCGCTAATATGCTAAATTATCCACAGACCTCCCTATAGACAGTCTTCAGTAGAAACTTCTGCTTACACATAAAGAAACAGTCACAGTGTGTTCCTTTATTATATTTGTATTTCTATTCTTCACATCCAGTGTGATAGGGAGATGTGAGATGTTGCTGTGTTGCCATTTTTCAATGTGCACAATCAACACTCCATTCATCTTCATTGAGACATGTCTCAAAATAAGATGAATTTTTGTAATTCACATGAAGTAACCTTTTAAACAAGTACCAATTACCCAACATGTTCTTTTTCCAGCATCTAAAATCCTAACTGGTGATCCAAAGGACATTTCAGTGTCTCTACATCCCTGTCCTTGCTTGCTCAAGCACAAGAATACGCACACTTGTATAAAATAAAGTGCTTCATTCATCCAAGTAGTTCCCCATTACCCCCGTCCTTCCCATTCAATGGCCGCGCTAATGGTTCAGGACACCAGCCACCACTGAGTAGTCACATCTGGTTGAAGTCATTTTTGCGTTGGACCTTGACCACACTCTTTATCTGAGGCCAGCCAGTGACCCACAAACTCGTTACCATTTTAACAGTAGTTTGAGATTGCCACCATTCATTAAACCGCTCAGGCAGGGAAGAGGGGAGGGCAATTACATGGATCTTTGCTTCTGCTTGCCTTTTGCTCTGTCCATACAAAAAGCTTGTGCTGACCTCACTTGCAAGAGTCCGTCCACTCAGGTGGAAAAGGACCACATCTGGATTCCAGAGGAACTGTGGTTGGTGTTAAGGAAATTAGTTCAACTTTGTTATTCTTTTCTACTTTTTACATGCAATACCTAAAGAGTTTCATAGTAGAAATTCGAAATGGACAGGGTTTGGGGAGGTTTCTACTTTGAAATGGGATTTTATTTGGAAAGTTAACCTAACAGCTTGGCGTGCTTGTTTAAACACAGCACTTAAACAGGTTAAGGGTATTTGTCAACCTCTTCTCAGTCTTTTGTCCATTATTACTGATGGTCATGATTCAGATTTTACTGACCAATGCTATTTTAGAAATTTGGAAAATGCAGAGCAGCAGTGATTGGGAAAAGTAAGGGAGGCCTCCTACAGCTGTCCAAAAAGCTTCAGCTGAACAGAATGTATCTCCACACTTGTCTTTGAGTCTAAATAAAAGTTGCCATTGAAAGTAATCCCATGGAAATCCCTGCAGCTGTTTCAGCAAACCGCATCACAGTTGTTATGCAATTAGCCACAACTGGAGTCTCCCTTTTAATCATGGCAGTGACAAGACAAGCCATCATTTTGTGTTTGCAAGTGCTTGTACAGCACATTGGCACAGTATTCGCTCGCCAACAACACAAATTTGCATGTCAAAGTTCTCTTAAGTTGAATGCACAAAACAGTAAAGAGTCTCCAGGATTTACTTAGCCTCCGTAAGTGAATCCACTCATCATGGTGATTCTGTTGTAATGAATTGATTCTGCAGCAAAATCTTTGAAATGCTTGTGTGACCAGGTGTTCATGCAAAAAAAAAAAAACTGGTGCATGCACATGAATGTGGCAGCCAAGTTGACCAGGAACTGGATCCGGTATGCTTTGTAGTTTGTATCAACAGGGATTACAAATGGACCACTTTCTGCATCTACTTTAAATCAGACTCAAAGACAAGTGTGAGATCATCTTTGAATTTTTTTGATTTTTTTTTAGATTGCCTCAAACTCAGAACGTATGTGAGTTTTTACCCTGCTACAATGGCAAATTAAGGTAAAACTTGTGCTTGTTTGTTTCATGTTTGATCTGAAGGTCTTTCATTATTAAAGTCTCTTTTCGAACCACAAATTTTTTCACTCCTTACTTCCCACTATTACCTATTCAACAATCTTTTGTCAGTTTCTCCTCCTCTTTTATGCCTCACAGGTCTTGTTTCCCATCAGCTCTTTTTGATCTCCACACTTCTTTAAGTCTCTGTGGTTTTCTTCCTCTTTTCAAGCTTCCTCTGTTCTTCCATGAATATCTGAGAAATTGCTATAATTGGACTCTGATCAAATTGGTGGCCTGTTTTCCAAGGAAGAGCCTGGAACAGATAGGGCTGGTGATGTTCATACAAATACACATGCATTCGTCCCCAAATCTCTCTAATTACGGGGTGCATCCACAACAATAGGATATTTTGGGTAACACACATTACTGTAATTCCACTGCAAACACAAAAGGGTAACATCAACACATGTTTAAACAAAAACCATTTATCCACGCAAATACATATTAATGCTCATGGAATTGCAAGGATGAGTTTGCCCGTGGAGGTTGAAATAGATTGACTGATGCTCAATCCGACCACTAATTGGACCAACAGGACCGAGGAAGCTGAGTTCCTTAGATGTGTGATAATCCAGTGCTGGGAGCCCGAGGCCTTTGGGACTGAAAAAGAGAGTGTAGGGGGAGGAAGAAGAAGCGATAAAGAGAGATATGGGATATAGTGGGAGACGTGGAGATAAAAGGAAGATGGTGAGAGACCAAGAGACAAAGAGACAAAGGAAAGAGCTGAAAGAATAAAAGACTTGAGAATGGATAAGTTGGAGGGAAGGCGCTGCATGAAACAAAGAGAGAAAGAAGAATTATAGTTGGAGAATGACTGAGAAAGATCAAGAAAAAAGGGAACGGCTGGAGATGGATAGAGGAGGGAAACAAGACAGCAAATTAGACATAAAATAGAACAGGGAGATTGGAATTGTGAGGACGGTAATCGATGAAGCTCAGGGATTGAGACGAGCCTTTTGGCCCTCAAATCTGTCCATCGATCTGGGGGTGAGGCAATGGGGTTTGACGGGGCCACCGGGACCACAAACCCAACATAACCTGGCTTGAGTAATCAGTGCTGGTCTTCCAGGGGAAACCTGATGAGGTTCATGACCTTACCTAGACATGTACTTTAATACTCCAATGCAAGGAGAGACACTGGAGGCTTGATGTGTTTTTCAGGCCTTTACTAAGGAGAGATCCAGTGAAATACAAGCATCCAGTCAGCTCAGCTGTCTGTTTTCTCCAGCCTCAGCCAAGGTGGAAAAGTTTCTTTTTTTGTGTGTTTGGATTCAGACTGCAGATAAAAAGTTGAAAAATTGTTTTTATATGAGAGTCTCATGGCCTTTTGGACAGTTGTGGTAACTTGACGTGCTGTGATGGTTGAGATTTTGAAAGATGTTGAAGAGTCTACACTGATTCAAGTCCTTGTAGCATTCACGAAGCATTGAGAACATATTTGTTCTCTTAAAAACAAGAAGAAATCGTTAAGGATAAAGTAGTTGTTCAGATGTTAATAGTAGATCATAGTAATCGCTATGCGATGATTTCTCTCATTTTAACCTGGGCTCAAGGATCATTTGGATAAAAAGTCGAGTGCACAGACAATGAAAAAAGTGCTCAATGTCACACAGAGGGTTGGATTTTGACACTTAATTAAACTTGTTTAAATACAGTATTGACATAATTTACATTTTTTTAAGTTCATATGGAACACAGCAATCCAAATCCAATGCTCACTATACTTTTAGCTCTGTTTTCTCTCCACCAACTCCTGAGAAACATCACTATGGTTACCTGCTCGTTGCTAACTTTGCTGTCTGTTGCTGGGCAGATAGTGTCCACTGCTCAGCTTCTTCACTGACATCAACAATGAGTTAAAAGACACTAAAAACTATAGATCTGAGGTGAACAGTTCTGTGCGGGTACATCACCACGCGTGGCACGTGTAGTTTTAAGGCCCAGAAATCACTATTTAAAAGGAGAAATGTGTCTTGAATGTGTTGCGTTTGGCTGGCATGGGATGTCAACGTATATTCCCCACATCTTTAAATGAAACTGTTTTTGCAGAAAAACACTGCAAACACTGCAGCAAACACAGTTCATTCGCAGTTTTATCACACATTATTGATGTGAGGGGAGCGTGGTTGAGACAGAGCTCCAAAAAGGGCATGAAATGAGAAATCCAATTTCTATTTACAGATCATGGCAGCATAATATAAGTATTCTGAAGTCAACAAATGCCACTGTAAGCTGAAGAAATCTATAAGAAGAACTTTTTTCTAGTTTGACGATATAAACCTTTAACTGATTTTTCACTGACACAAGGGCCACTGGAGGTAAATTGTTCCTTTAATCTTGAGAGTACATTACTACCATATGCTCCCGAAGGGCTGAGAAGACTCAGAAAGCAGATGTCTTTGATTAAAGAAACACAGTGATGATATGTGATGTTTCTATCTCTTTCACGCAGGCTGTTGCAGAATGAAACACTGATGTCTCTGATGTCGAACAGACACCTGCAACGCCCCATCTCAAAGTTGGAAGAAAGACGGACTAAGTAGATGGATAAGAGGCTAGGGATGCCTCCACTCCGCTCAGGTGGACAGATGTTGTATTTTTTCCGAAAGCCGCAATAAAATCTTTCCAGACAGCAATATTAGAAAGAGAAAATAAACACCACGGAGCTGGAGACACAGGTAGAACTATGCAGATATTAAAAGACCACCTGTGTGAAGGGTAGGGGTAACCAAGTGCATGTGTGAGGCAGTCTTCAAAGGCTGGATTTGTTTACTGTGTATGAAACTGTATCTGTTTAAACCCTGTTTCACCATTTTTTAAATAGAAATCGCTCTATCTTGTGCTATTTGTACATGTGTACCAGTCATGCCTGCATACATCCTCCATCAAGTCAGTGGAGACTGGAACAACTTCCCCTTCCTCTCTCTCATGCAGAGGCCGCGAGTTGCCACAGCGAGCACATCAAAGATAACAGATGCTGTTGCTCGCACGTGAAATAGGCCCCATCCCTCTCAGCTTGCTGCATTCAAGTGCGAAAGATATTATCTGGCACATTGTGATGATTCATGCTTTCATTCTCGTGCATCATAATTCTTAAATAGAGGGGAATAAAAATGTGCTCGTACTTTGATAATAATTCTACTCTCTATTTAGTTAATCTATCAAAGGGATTTTATCCTCTTAGCAAAAGTGAACATGCAAATATTGTTGGTTAAATTGTGATACTTAGTTGGAGAAAGAGAGTAGATACTTTTCATGGAAGATGTGATTACAGCATAAGTCTATTGTACTAAGAGCTATTGTCTGAGTATATGGCAAGTATATAAGTGCACAAGTACACTGATGATTATTAAAAGCTAAGCTTAGGTGTAATTCCCACTGTGTCTTTTAGAAATTGTGTTTATATACTACTAATATTAAAAAGAAATGTAACTCTATGGATTTGTGACACAGTTTGAAAAGATTTGGGCTTGGGGTTTTTTTTTTCTGACAGATTGTGTTGAGGTTGGACTCAGGCATTGTTGGCTTTGCTAACAAAAGCACAGAATATAAAGGATATGTTTTTTCTGTGATTCAGTATTGCACTTCTTTAAAGTTTCAGCATTCACAAGAGACAGGTTTGAAAAAGAATGGATCTAAATCGATGCAGCAGAGACTGTGATACTCTCACTTTTAGTACATAGTATGTTCAAGCTCCAAAAGTCCTGGATCCTTCATGTCCCGTAATTCAGCTCATTCACTATCCTTTTTTTTTTGGACCCTCCATGTATGGTGGACGCCCACATCTTTGGAATCCCATGGCTGCAGTATGTATGCAGGTTTCCTGTTAAAAAGCTGTTGTCTCCCAGCTTAAACCTGCTGACATCACCATTTCTCAGACATGACAAAGCTGATCTCACAGGCTGAGGACTCCTCATGACCAGTAAACTGATTATTTCTGCCTAAAATTAGAGGAGTTCTTCTTTAATAAGAGCATTGAGATTTGACACACTGTGCTGTCATCTATATGCAAAGCAAAGGAACTTTCTTGGCTCTATTATAACGCATCTGAGCTTAATATATTCAATGATCACCTGTTTACATTCATCACACATTTGCATGCAGCTCTGTTTTCTTTGTGTGTCCGTCCTGGCTACCTTTGCTGTCATGGTGCATGGACAGAGGCTCCTGTGCTGGCTCAGGCTTCATGCCCTTCAGTGGATACAGCTGCTCGCCACAGCTGAACAGCTGTCGCCTCAGCATTATCATAATCCCCGTCCCTCTCCCTCTGTCTGTCCCCCCTCCTTCTACTGACGTTCCTGTTAGTTTTTTTTTTTTTTTTTTTTTGTCGCCGTGTTTTTGTTTTGTCATAAATGCCCATTACCAGCTCTTGCAAACACACTTTGCATCCAACGCTCAACAAAACAAAGTCTAAAAACACACGTAATTTACAAATGCAGCTATTAACAATCGAGCGATGCCTGAGATTGTTTTGTTAATGGGAGTTAAAAATGACTTGGGTAAGTGGAGCAGAGTGTAACAAGTATTGAATGCAACATTAAACACAGTGGAAATACTCTCAGGGTCTAGTCTGGGCAAATGTATTCGGGGAGCTGCTCTAATTACTCCAAGAAGATACATTATTTATCCATGTACATTATTATACATAATGTTTTCCCTGTTCCCGACAACCGAGGTTCAAACACAGTTTATCCTACATGCTGTACATAAACCTTCATGTGTAAATGAGCTGTGAAAAAATGCCAAATGTTATTTGGTTGTCATTTAGCGTGTTTTCTGATTCTGCTGACTCTTGAGGAGACTGCAGGCTCTTACTGCAACATTTTTCCACCTTGTCATTAGGTACTGTTAATGTTATTTCATAGGCCAGTGTTCACTCCTCTGGAAATGAACAGGGTTATTACAATACCACCAGTCAAAGCCAGAGGGAAATATTATGGAAATTACAAACCTGAATAGAAATAGCTTATCAACATAAACAGTTGGCTGAGAAAAAAGCATTGTTTAAATACAGCAAACCTTGACTGGATTTTAAAAAACAATCACAACAAACCTCGTATCCCATCCCAAAGATCCTCCGAACTAAGTTTACACTGATCGGTGGATAGGAAGCTGCAGTTTGATTGATTTCAGATGGATTGTTGATCAATGCTAGTTATGGATGGGAAGCACTTAACCTGAATTGATTCTAAATAGACATTTGCATTGGATTTCTGTCCATTACATTAGGAAGTATGCTAATTATGGTTAGGATAGTGGTAGCAGCAGTAATGGAAGCAGCAATACCATTAAAACTGTGATGTAAATGCAGTAATATTACCAGTACTGCAGTAGTGGTAGCAGTTGCAGCAGCAAAGGAAGTGTCAGTGGGGACATTTACGTTTTGTCCTGGGTCCCCATAATGAGTTAATGTGTTTATTGCAGCAGCATTAGAGAGAAGAGAAGTATTAGTAGCATTAGCAGTATTCTCTTGTTGTTATAGTAATGTATAGCTACAAGCAGCAGTAGCTGCATTTGTACCATTATTGTTAGTGAATCTTTGTCTCGAGTGATTGATTATGGGCACGAAATATGAGACCAGCTGCCAAATCCCAAAAATATTTGCCTTAAACTGAAAGCACCATTCCCAGTGTCCAGTCCAACAGGCCCAGGGCCGAGAGCAGAGGGCTATGCAAATACATTAAGGCTAAAACGCTTGCTACAACCAAACGGAGTGCTAACACGGCTAATTGAGTTTGGTGCTATTTGGCCGCAAAGCTTCATTACTAGTCAGCTGAAGCGCGACACGCTGTCCCAACACCGAGCTCGTCACCCCTCACGAGATCATCCCATCTCTCAGTCTCTCTCTTTCTTATGGGCGAAACATTGATTGGGGTTAGCGGGGGTTGGAGCAAAATAATAACAAATGCTTCTTTCTGCCTGTCAATGTCTGTATCTGTACCTCACACATTCTACCCAGCTTCTAGCGTGCATTCATTCAAACTGCCGCTGTCTTTTTATTCTGCACTGAAAGGGGAGTGTAGCTTCAACAAGAGCTGAAGGTGCTCACTTTGGAGAAAACTCCACAGCTGGCTTTTTTTTTTGCTGAAGACAGAATGGGGGTCTTTCGAAAGTCGAGAAAAAGTTTTGACTGTGTCACACATCGTGGAACAATGCTGTATGTGAGAGCTGACTAATCACATGGAAGAGCAGACTGGTTTTCACACTGCATTGCTGACAGGTCACAACAACAGCAAAATGAAAATGGGGGGGGGGGGGGTATGGATAGTGGCAGTCTCTCTGATGGGAGCACACTGTGCATTAGGGAGTCTCTAAGCGTTTGGGAGCTGCACCTAAGGACTGTTTGCTGATAGTCGTAGCAACCTCCGTTAGTCATTATGAAAACAAACCCACTTTTCATTATCAGCACAAAATGCAGTTGAGGCAGCGCTTTCTGTACCAAGGAAGAAAAAATGGGAGAGTGCAAACATGTCTCCACTTTTGTTTTCCATACACAAACTCACTGAATAAATTCCTATTTACTTTTTCTGCTTTACTTTAGCTCCCTTCATCCCTTTTACAAGAAACATTTGGATGAGCCCAGATGCACTCAGAGACAAGTCAGTTTTATGTATACAGCCCAAATCACAAATTCTTCAGCTTCTATCCTCGGGCCCCAGGTTTGGATCAGGACAAAACTCCCAAAAGAAATCCTTTAAGAGGTTTTATGTCTCAAGAAACCTTTGAAAGAGTGCTGAGCGGCCTTGTCCAGATGACCTCAACGGAGCATCAAAGGTTTTCACAGTCTGTAGAGTACAAGACACTTGATATCCTTAAACCTCGGATTTAGATAAGGAAATAAAAACTACCAAACAAGCTCCGTCCAGAGCTTCTGTGCAGATGTACTCAGAGTCAAGTCAAGTCAATTTTACTTATAGCCCAGGGCTTTACAAACAAATACTAAAAATTAAAAATAAATAAATAAATAAATAAATAAATAAATAAAAACTTTCTGGAAAGAGTTTTGTGGTTTGGTGATTTTGGCTTTCAGGCCTCCTTGGAGTCCACGCTGTTCTCCTCACCTCCACCCAGGTCTTGAAAGACAGCCACAGACCCACACTTTGGCCACTGGCACAAGCCATCAGCACCTTCTTGCTTTTAATCTAACCCGCCCATACACACATTGACAAACACACACACACACACACACACACAAACACACACAAACACACACTTTCCATCCAGGCTCCAGCCCCCTCTGTCTCCATTTCCCTCGCAGAAGGACCCACAGCTCTGGTCCTACTTTAATGCCCTGTCACACTTCATTTAGCCTCTAAGGAAGAGGAGCAATGGAGTGTGATGTGGGTGCAGGCTTTAACGCATACATTTCACCAGCACGCAAACATATCTGTATACTTGTGCACGAAGACACACACACAAATGAAGTTACAAGCTCTTTCTGCTACTGTAAGCGCTCTTGGAAACTCTGCAGACAACCGGTTTTCAGATTTTCTTTGGATCCCTCCTCAGACTGGCCTTTCTCTGTGTTCCATCTCTCTGTATTGTCCTATTCACACCAAGGCCACCCAGCTATAGAATGAGGTCAGAGCGAGTGTTAAAGTCTAAACAAGTACAAACACTGATGCTGCTTCGCCCACCGAGGGACGTAAATGTACTTTGACACATGGCCGAGCCGGGCTGTCCGTCAAACCAGAATGAAAACAAGAGCCCTCGGCAGTAACTGAAAGGGCTTTCAAACCTTGCAACCTTTGTTCCCCAGCCAAGCCAGTGAAGTAAGCAAGGTGCTGCATCATTAAGCAAACCATATGAGCTGTGTTGTAAACCAAACTTTGGCCGGGGGCTGATGTAAGCTGGTGAACGCACGGCACCCAGAAGAGATTCCAGGCTTACGTTGGCAGAGATAAAGTGCCATCTTGGGTGTGCTAAAACTTGCACAATGGGCGGTGATACACATTACAAATGAACCCTTCCAAATATAAGTGAACACATGTTAGATATTACACATGGCCGCGGCTCTGCAAGGCCGCACATCGACACAGTAGTTAAACAGGAATGTTGGCATGTTACTATGCTCAAACATGTAGCATGTTGATGCTAAGCAGGTATAATATTTACCGTATTTGATGGGAAAGGCATTAGCTTTGCAGGTATTTCGTCATAAACAAAAATATTAGATAAATAAGAAAGTCAGGGGATCAGTGAGGTTATTACAGTTTATACTGAGGAGGACATGAACGTCTCTGGGCCAGAGTGATGGACCAACAGACCAACATTACCATTCCTAAAAAAAAAAAAAACTGGTAACATGAAATTTCTTGCATAGCCAGCACTAGATAATCCAATCCAAAATAAGTCAGACTAGATTTTAAATTTACATTTTAGATCATCTCTGTAAAATTGCTTGTGCAGTGCAGAGTTCATCGCCATGCCAACCATCTGTGCACGCACAGCCAATGACTACCAAGAGGTGGAAATTTTTTTTTTTTCTTTTCTTTCACACAGTGCATCAAAAACAAAGTCGGTTTTCCCTGTACAGTCAAGCCAGAACCGAGGTAACAATATCAAGGCTGCTGAAAAAAGAAACTGGAATTCAGCACACACACACACAAACACGCACACAAACACTCTAACAAGATAGTCCAAGTGCATTCTACACATGTCATGTGGCTCACACTGGTTCCTGCACACAAACCACATGGCGGCATGACATTACGACAACTTCAAATCCTGCACAAGGCGAGAGGTGAACACCAGATGCTCGCGCTCTCTCACTGGTGTGGGAAATGTCAGCAGTGCAGATGGCGGAGGGTTTTTTATTTCACAGGGTCCGGTTGCGTCCTGTCCCTGCGGTACGCTGGGCGCGACATCTCATCCATAAACATGGTGGTGGGCTGTGGATGTCGTGGTCTGCTTGGCAGACTGCAGGAGAGATGCCAAGCTACTGTACAGGCCTTTCATTATTCATAGCAGGGCCGCGCTTTGTTTTGAAGCAACACAGATGTGGAGCAGAGTAAAAAAAGAGAAATAAGTCCATCTGATAGAGAAAATTGCCCTTCATTTAGTGGCAGCTTTTGTAAAAACATTATTGCATGAAGTCGCCTTTTTCTCCATTTTTGATTAGAGTGTCTGCTGTTTCACTTTGTCTGTTGGAAGAGACACACCTGGGATAAAAATACTCAAGGACGACTTTGAGCATGCAGACATTTCCGCTCCTTTCTTTGGCTGCTCTTTGTTCTCACACAGTCTAGGAGAGGGAGACGCCACCGTGCACATGCATGCACTTGAATACACATGGGGAGTGACGCAGTAAAGCCTCCTTTGGCATGCTACAACCGTCACAACCGCGCAAATTTGATGTTACAGAAGGTGTGGGGTAAATAAAAAGGTGGGTAAACAAGCCTGCAGTTATCATTCAAGGAAGACATGAATACATGTAGACAAATCAAGAGTGCAGCTTTGAATTGTTCTCCATGCACAATCAAAAATATAATGAGATGGCTAGAGTGCCTTAGAGCATTCCACACTCTGCCACAGTATCTATACATCCTCTATATAATATTATACTATACCTAAAATGACATCTCATCTCCAGGATGCACTGAATAATCATCCAGGCTCACTCACACTCACCCATCTACCTCATTTAAAACATCAGTGCAACGACATTAGAATTCTATAGGCCACATCTGTTACTCAAACCCAAATTTGGCACTGTGCACAATGCTCTGAAGGTACGCTAATGGTCTGAGGGCTATTAGCTGCTGATGCTGACAGAGGGATATAATGAAGTAACTGTTACAGAGTCTAATGAAGTAACCGGAGACGAACTGAACGAGGTTGTGCCTTATACTCTAATGCCAACGGTACACAAAAGAACAGTAACACCTCACAGTATACACTCCAGTTTGAGCTCTACATATATGCATTTACCCATCTCATTATACCAAGCAATTATGCTATGTTGAACAATTCCACATCTTTACTTCCATCATACACTTTCAATGCCAACACTCAGTGCTGACATGAGAAGCAGTGTGCCCTTCATGTATCCCTGACCTTAACCAAACATTTTTGTGCAACATGACCATAATCAATCCTTCACTTTAACAATACTCCCAAGCGCAGATATTGCCGAGAAATTTGAAAAAAAAAAAAAAATGTTGGCAGAAACAAAACAAAAAACCATTGGCATTGCACATAATCCTGGGTTTTGCAGAATCGTCCAATATTGATATTTTTGTCTGACAATGAGGCTGGATTGCCAGGATGTATCCCTCTGCCATGGCAAAGAAACACTGTCAATGGAAACACAAAAGGGACCTTTGTACAAAAAAGAATAATAACTCAGATGTCCAATATTTAGTATGGCATGGAACAGACCTGTGGATGGGGTTGCCTATTCTTTGTTGTTGTACGAAGATAGATAAATCTAACCTTTGCCATAACATTTGAGAACTTCTTTTGTTAAATGAAAAGAGAACCAAAACCAATATCCAGCACAAATTACCCTCCAACCACACGCAGACATATGTTCATATGCACCAGACCAAATCAAGGCCAGTGGAGGAGATTACATATTGAATGCAAACATGTCGGCTCTGAACTCTTTGTCCCTGCAGCCTGTCAGGCAAATACAATCGCCCATTACATAAAAAAGAGTACATGAGTATTTGAACAAAAATTCCTGCATATGGCTATGCATGATGACAGAGAGACAAAGAAGAAGATAATAGGAAGAAGAACAAAGGAATAAACAGTAGAATAAAGCGAATGGGTCATGAGAGGTATGACATATGTGAAAAGAAATAAGTTCTTATTGCTCAGTGGATTTATGAATTCATGTTGCATGTGGTCCTGCAAGAAAAAGCTGGTGAATTCCTATTTTGGAACACACAGCAATGTCCAAAAAATCTGTCTCACAAGTAAACACATGCACTAAGAAGCAATTTCATGTTAAAATGTCTTTTATCTTGGCGCTCTGGCAAAAGTGTTCTTTACTTTCACACCAATAAAGTGCAGCAGGCTGAAGTGAAACTGGATTGATAGAAGCAGAAACTCTGATGCATAAAGAAAATAAAATGGAGAGCAGCGTGAGGAGCAAATGAAAAGTGACTGTGAAACTCAGAGAGACAGAGACACTAACAAGACATGACGTATGTGACAGTGGCCAAATGCACAAATGCACAGTTTGATATAAGCTCTCGTTTTGAGCGTAACTTCTCAAAACTGTCACTTTAGCTTCTAAGCAGCAGATTCTGTGAAAGATGGACATTAAAAGCAACAACCACATTAAAAAGCACGCGCTGTAAATGATTTAACCATAAAAATGTCTGTGAGGCCGCGGCTCTCTCAGCAGAATAACAAAGAGGTGTAGCCTGACTTTGCCCCAAAGCGCCTGCTTTGTAATCCAGTGCCCCTCCACCAGCCGGACACCAGCCTGGTGGTTGCCTCTCATGACATGCCCTGGTCCTGCTCCAGGTCCACATCCAAGTCCAGGTGATGCCCTCTGCCTGCTGCTTCAGCTGCTTAGCTCTCCACCCCAACCTTCCACCTCCCGCTCCCCCACCTAGGCACACACACGCGCACAACTACTGCTGCTTAAATTCATCTAAGTCGGTGCTCTGAACAAAAATAGCCGTCTTAAATAAGCCCAAGGGGCTGCAGTGATAGTGGCAGGTTTACTACAGGTGGTGGTGATAGGAAAATATGATGCAGGAAGCCAAGCGTTTTAAGTTTGAAGGCATATATGGTGCCAAAACACCACACAGTTAGTAATTCCATGAGACAGGAGTTCATTCATGGTGCCTCAGCCACCTCGTATGAGTGGCAAGATAACGCGCTGCTGCTGTGAGGAAGCTGCGTTTTTTAAAACTCAGCAAACAGCCTTACCATTATAAATGACTTTCCCATCTGCTGAGCTGAACCCAGACCACTTTATCACATCGCTTTAAGATGATTTGGTATCGTGATCATCCTGTCAGCATAGCTTGCAAGTTTTTGCAGTTTCATGTTCGCTAAGAGGGCGACAATAGCTGGGTTTAGAGACAGGAGGGCATGCAGCAGTGGGTGAGATGAACAGTGCGTTTTACAGTGCACAAGCCGCAGCTTTTCAACTCTGGACAGATTATTACGGATCAACTATTTATTTTTTTACAACCACAGCCCTGCAATTCCCCCCGTTTCAACAAGGCGGGCTCATTGAAGTGAATGAGGAGGCTCAGACTGCAGTAATGTCACTCTGAACACAGCCCTCAGCTTCAACTGTACTAAAAAGCTAGCTGCTGTTGCTGACTTGAGCTAACAAACCCTGAACTAATTCTATTTCAAATGTAAAGTGCATCACTTCCTGTACCCTTGAAGCTTTTTCACCGAAAATACATCTGAAGTAAAAAGCTTCATGAACTGGGACACCATATTTCGTGTTATGCCACTCTGTCATTGAGAGTAACATAATGGACTTCATTCAGATGAAAATGTCACAGATGATTACTTTCAAACTGAGCTTTACAGGAGGAGCTGTTTGAGAAAATGCAGTACAAAAAGATTCTACATTACACACCAGCGATAAATGAAAATGATGCAAAAGAGCCCAGATTTTGAAAATGGCGACAAAATAATAATACGAATAATAAATGTGTTTCTACACACAGACAAACTTCATATAATGTGTATTTTGGATACTTCATCATCCTTGAAAATGCTAACATTAAGTCTGAAGCGAGTGAGAAATGAATTTCCATATGGGACACACAGATGCATCACATGATCTCACCATGCTTTGCCTCTGCTAAAGCATCTGCCAACTTGGCAGCGCAGTCATTTCTCACACATTCTTATTGAATTACACAAGCGATGATTTGTGTGTGCAGAGAGTTAGCTAAGATAACACTCCTGACAGTGTTAATGATTAGTTCAATAGCACCTGTGCTACTATGTTGTTCAAAAAGGGGTAAATGCTGCTTTGTTTGGGACTGTTTCTATCTGCAGATTAGCACACACTGGGCTAGCATAAATGAATGCAAAGATAAATTTTTTCTGAAGACATCCGTCAGAATAGAGAATAATTAGACTGTATATAAAATGTGGTCAACACAAACAGACAGAGAACACCAAGAAGAAGCAAGATGTAGCACCACTTAACATGCCGTGGTTAAAACAAGTGGCACTGTATGCTTTTCTTGCACTCATATTTCACACTTTCAGTTTGCCTAAATCCACTTCGATCTACGTGCGCACTACACATATTGGCAAGCAGGCCCGAAATCCATATCAAAGCAACAGGACCCCACCTAACGTGACGCGACTGAATATAACTAGAATGTGGCTCATGCTTGCAGAGAGCATCAACAGCCTTATCCAATAAGTTATACCACTTGGTAAGAGAAAAAAAAGAGATAAGACAGGAGCTAAATCTAATCTTGCCTAGAGGTCTGTGAAGACTCTCAGTCATCTAGGTCATAGTTATCAAAGGAGGGTTGAATCTTGGGCAACTGGACTTGGTTGTAGATACTGGAAACGTTTTCTTCAGCTCTCACTGACTGCTGGGGAGTCTCGGGTATTTAACCTCTGTGGGGTTGTTATCGAGGTCATTGATACCACCTGGTTCATAGTGCTCCTGGCTGTTGTAACGGCAGTTGTTAAGAAAAGCTGGAGTCACTCGAGGCCAAGTGGTGTTGTAGACCTCCTCCTCTGCTGAGGGATGGTTTCTCTCATCCTCGGGTTCACTCCTCTTTCGAGCCATCTGTCCTCCCAGTCCAAAATATGTAAAGTGTTTCTCAGATACTCCAGACATGTATAGAATGACAATGTTGTGGCGTTTATTCTTACATATGCATCCCAATTACAGAGATGGTGGGAAATGGAGGGAAATGAGTGCTGCAACAATACCGTTCACAATAAAATCTGCTGGACCTCTGTGCAGCAGGGGGTTTTCCGGACAAATGCATGGCTACACTACAGGCTCGCCAGTATCTTCCACTGTGGCCAATCTCTACATGGAAGAAGTACAAGGCAGTGCCATGAACTCCTGCGAAGGAACAGTATCATCAAACCTTTTGTCCTCAGCTTCTTTCCTCTGTTTGTGTGCTCTAAGCTTTTGAAGGGCAGTATGGCAGCAATATTTAGTTTCCTGTACCTTAATCATGTTCTTTACAGAGACGTATCCGTAAAAAAAAACATCTCTTAGTTTCCAAAATCACTTGCAAGACCAAATTCTCTGTGGCGTTAATCTTTCAGCACGCTCAGTAGATGCTGAGATTTCCTGATTTGTTGTGGCTTGGGGCTAAAAGCTTCAATTTCACTTCAGCATGACATTCCCATCTAAGCTGAGGAGTTTCTATCTGCGGGGCAGTGATATGGTCTTGCTCTCTCTGCTTCCTCGCTACACCACAATACTATGTGAGAGAATGCAAAAGTGATCCAAGGCTCTTGCGTCTGAGAGTGACCGTTTGCTTCAGATTAGCCGAGGCCTGCTTGCAATTACTAATCATTGGCCAGAGGTAGTGAGTGAGAAATGGCTGCACGGGTTTATTATGGGCTGTCCAACGGCAGCAACCGGGCTTTGGCGTCGCCACGGCTGCAGCTCGTCCAAACCTCAACCGATTATTCTTTCTCTCCTCATCTTCTTGGTGTGCAGCCATTCTGCCGTCCTCGCTTTGTGCTTTTCTATTTGTGAGGAAGAGCGAGTGGGAGGGTTAGAGACTGAGTAAAGAGAAAGAGAGGGGAGGTGAAGGAGTAGCAATGCACAGCAGGCGATAGGCGATGAGGAGGAGGAGGGCAAATATGATGATATACAGAGAAGCAGTAAAAAAAAAGACGATGGATTAAAGATTAAAAAAATATCTCAAAAGGAGGAAAAATTAAAAAGATGGGTTTTAGAAAGGCAATCAGGAGGCACAGACAGAAAAAAGGGGTTGCCAGGGAGGTTTAAAGTGAATGGGGGAGGGGGGGTGTACTGGGAGAAAACAGTGCACTAACGGGACCATCCGCATACCCACCCCCACCCCCTCCCCCGCCTCTGTGTGTCCCCTGGTGGAGGCCCTCTCCCCTTTAATCCGCTAATCTGACACTTCCAGAGGCCAGACACGCACACATTAGACACTCATATTGACATGTGCGTCTGAGTGTGTGCTGCTACACGCACGCACTCACACAAACACACACAAGAGACTGAATGCCAACATTAATCAAATAGACTGAAGGCGCACACATAATTACACATATAAACAAACATACACACTCACAGAAACACCAAATTAGCATCTACACCCACACCCTGAAACACACACAAATGCAAACGATTCTGCGGAGCAGTCAGATGTGTGTTTATGTGCGTATGCATAGTTGTACCTACACAATGTGAGTTAAATAAGATGAGCTGGGTCTGGAGTGTGTAATTTGCAACAAATGGCTCACTCTCAAATTACAGGTGCCTGCGGTATTGAATGTGAGTCTAAGTGGGCCCATTACGGCCAAATTGGACTAATTCAATCCACAAATCTAATTCGGTAATACCATTGCAGGGCAGTTTTGGAATTCAGTTGGAGTTCAGTTGGTGCCGAGTTCAGCTCCGACTGAATGTTAACCCAGGACTACAAATAACATTAGCGAGGTATGAGCAGTGTGATGAGTTAAAGGGGTTGGGGGTTAATTTGTATAAATGCAGGGCTTCGGTGCCACTGGATCATCCAGGAGGATTACAATCTGAGCAGATGGATGCGAATTGGCATGCTTGATTTTCACAAACCTCATAAATTTCAACTAGAAAACACTGGACGTCGCTTGTTTCCAAAATTACAAATATTTATTTGACTTGTGCAGAAGTCAGTGAGAGCAAACTGAAATACGCAGGTGCACCTGTTCAACATGCACAATTTGGATGTGTGTGTGAAGGGTAACTAAAATGCCACCTTTTAAAACATCATCTACACATTGTAAACAGTTGTTTTCTTCTTCTTTTTTTTGTGTGTGCAAGGCTGAAAGACTCTGAAGAAAAGATGCAATAACACATCTGGAAACAAACGATATCTTGGAGGCTCAGTTGTTGCTTGATTGAATTTTGCAAGACACATCAATTCTTGCTCTTCATTGCAGAGTTGCAACTAGTGATTGTGTTCATCAGTGATTAACCTTTTATTTTCTCGATTAATCGATCAATTGTTTTGTCTGTAACATGTCAGAACATGGAAAAAATGTCCCCTCAGCCTGAGGTGATCTATATTTAGAGCTTGTTTTATTTGACCACAGTCCAAAACCCAAAGATGTTCAGTTTGTGTCAGCTTTGCTGACTTAAGTCCTGCTTTAATGCAACAATAATATAAAAGGCTCATTGTGCTTCAGAGAAGTTTAAGGATGTTTCACTGAAAAATATCCAGTTAAGACTCATTTTCAGCTGGATTTCATGCCTCCACTGCGGTGGCCAAGGCAGCTCAGCACAATTCAACAGAAGCAAATGAAAACTTTTGATTCTGACTTTACAATCAGATTTTTACCAGTTGCTTCTGATATCAATATAATTCTTAAATCTGTGAAATCAAATAACTAAATTCATTGATGTGTGATGTAATGCATGTTCAAAAAAACAGCCAGGCCATCATTTGTCCCCCGTGTGTAATGAGATCCAATTGATTGGAATTGGTCATGTAAATAAATATGCGTAAGCGCTTATTTATGGGAAATATGAATCTGTCGCTGCATGCACAATGAGGTGTTCATGTCTCATCCACTTCAGTGCGTGTGTTTGTTTATCTGCGTATGGGCTGCATGTGTTTACGTGGGTGAATGTCTCATATGCATCCATGCATGTCTAAAAAGGTCATCTTTAACCAGGCTGCCGCGGTGACGGCCAGACAGTGCCTGAGAATAGCTCGCAACACTTCCTCCCTGTATTAGCATAACAATAAAGAAACCCACACGCTCATCTCCTGCTCCAGCTACAATAATCACTTATTTACCTCCCTCCACCGGGCTGTTTCATGACCTTGAACACAACCATACACCAGTGTGTGTAAGTATGCTTGACTAAAAGGCAGAGAGTGTGTTTCTGTTGCCGCCTTTGCTGATGTCTATGTGTGAGTGTGTCTGCACTGCCTGTGTTAACATCCAGACCTGCCCCACAAAAGCTGCCGTCACGTCACTTTAACAGTCCCCCCCCACACACACACACACAACACACATACTTGGGGAAGAAAAACAAGTGAAAGGAAAAAAAAACATGCCAGAAATGAGGCAGCCGGCACGTCAGGCCTGTTCCGATTGGCTGGGCAGCGGTTGAAGGTTATCCCAACTAACAAACATATCACGCCAACCATGGAAGCGCACACACATACCGCTTTTTGTGGCCAGACAATAGTCTATAACCTTCAATTCTGTAGCAGTAAAATACAAGGTGCAACAAACAAAGTGTTCCTTACATCAAGCACGCCACCAGGCAGCGGGATTCACAGGGGTGTGACGGTTGGAACAAACGGCTAAAATGAAATAAAAGTGAGTGTACCAAAGCCTCAAATGTGATGAGAGTAGATAGGAGTTTTAGTTAAGCAAACATTTCTGAGAGGCAGAGCTGCTCTGAGGCTGATATAATGATGTTGCTTGAAAAATCTGCGATACGTAAAAGTCCATTCTTATACATCAACTCGTCGACGGCCTGGTACAATCTGCTCATCTTCATCTTCTTCCAGTGTGAACATGTACGTGTATCAAAACGCATCATCAGAAAATACGTTACGTCAGCCAAACAATACAACAACATGGACACCGCAAAGCTTGCTGCTGGTGCTGTGCAAACCTTCCTGCCACAACAGATCAACAAAGAGAAAACGCTGAGAGACAGAAATTACAGGGAATTATCAGGAACGCTTACGCTGCTCATGATAATTAAACCTAACAAAGTCAGACCAGGGGTGTTGAAGTGCAACATGAAAGAGAGGCAGGTATCATTTTAAGTAGAGTCATGGCATTAATAATACAGCAGCGCACATTTTGTTTTGTTTGTTTCTCGCACTACTGACATTGCGGAACGTGTGTTATTTGCTATGTTGTTATAAGTGTACTGTACATAAATGCGGTCTTTTGAATTGCTGTAGTTTCCACTTTTGAAACCACATCCACGCCCTGAGAGAGAATTTCTCCACTTAACACATTGATGGCCTTTGTTTGCAACAACAGACAGACTCCAGGTGGGATCATTAGACATTTATGAACACCTCTCTCTCTCTCTCTCTCTCTCTCTCTCTCTCTCTCTCTCTCTCTCTATCTCTCTCTCTCTCTCTCACTCTCTGATCACTGATGTCAAGCTCAGCTATTTCATCTCACACTTGACTGAAGCCAGCAGTCACAATGAATTAGGGAAAGATGGGCAGGTTTTGGTGTTAGCTGAGGGCAGCGTCAGGGCAATGTTGACCTGTCAGGATCTAACCCGATCTACAGTCCCGCCAACAATACTGCCATGAATGATTTAGAGCGGGTGAGAGTACAAAGCTTTTGTTTGGCTCTCCCACAGGAGCCATCCTCCATTTCACCCTTCCAAAAACAAAATGCTGAAGGTAACTGACTGTAAAAAAAAAAAAAAAAAGGGTGTGGCAGATGCATCAGCACATTTTGTTTCTCCCGTGCTTTTTCCAAGCTAACCTGGAACTGAAATAATAAAACGCCAGCAATGCAACAAAATGCCCAAGGTGCACAAAACAGGACAGCCATGAGGTGATTAATTGGAATGCCTTTGGCCAGGATTTGTGATCAATATGAGCTTTTTCTTCAGCAGCACACAACTCAAGGAGGGGTGTTAGTGCTTCAGGGTGGAAATAGATTGCACACAATAACAATTCACTCCAGTGCACAAAGCAAAATGAAATATCTAAGCAATTAGTCAATTAAAGTTGAGAGCAAACAAGGTGGTTTCACGCCAGCCTGCAGCCAATCATTGGATTTTAATCATTAGAGGGCATTCTGGGAAAAGCTCCAGATGTGGTGGTTTGTGACTTGAAAGCAGGCTACTTCCCTTCTTTTTCACGTTTTTACTCTCGTTTGCTTCTTCACTCTTTGTCCTACCACATGAGGGCAAAAGTAGGAGAGCGCCACAAATTTTACACATAAAGGTCAGGTTATGTCTTCTGTAGCTCTGGAGGAGCCTCGAGGCTGAAAAAATGACCCTGAAGATATTGACAGGAAGTCTTGCACCTTGGTAAGTCCCAATTCAAGAAAAATAAGTTCCAATAAGTCCAAAACAAGCTGCAATATGAGGCTGACAAAGAGCTAACGCTAAGATATAGCCTCTTTTCATATTTCTTTTAGCATAGGATACATGGACCGTCCTTTAGGAAAGGAAAGGAGATCCCACAATTCCTTATGGCAGCAACATATTTAGAAGTGACACACCATTCAGTCAGTCATGATAACAAATGATCAACATGTCACAGCCTGTATCAGTCATAACAACTTGAAAGCAACAATCAAGTCAACAGTAAAGTAGTAGATCTGAAGTCCAAACACATTATGCCAGTCATGCATTAATTTAAATTCAAGTATTTTCATACTGTCGTACTGATTTGAGAACATTTTACACTTGAACACCAACATACTGTCTGTCAAAGCAGCCACAGCAGCTACACAGTCAACAACACTGAACCCATGCATGAGGACTGCAAGGAGATGAAGAAGAAGAAGAGGGAGAGGCAGCTTCTGGACACGAGCTAAAGGTGTGATCCAGGACCAGTTCATCACAGTGAGGACACAGACGTCTCAGAGGAGACGAGTGAAGCCTAAACGTGTATCAATCTATTTGTTTGTCGCCTTCACACAGCTCTTCTTCACATCTTTACTTGACCTCATGACGATTTCTATCAAGGTCAAGGTTTAAGGAAAGACATAGGATGCAAGAGTTAGAAGATCGTGGTCTCTGCTATATCAATTTCATCTATATCCATGTATTCGTTTGCAAAACTACAGAAGGGGCTGAAATTTACCCATTTGGGAGGTAAAACCCAGGCTTTAATAACTGAGTTCATATCATCTTTACATTTTTTTCAGACCCACTGATTTCTTCCTAATATCCTCTTTCAGCCTACTGCCCTTTCCACATTCTCCCTATGATTTCCTCCACCTCACTACTCCTCCTCCCCATTGTCTGCCTTGCCCCACATCTGTTTTCTCTCTTCTCATGTCTCCATCATTTACCTGCTTCCCTCGGTCTGTCTCTCCCCGAGCAGGTGAGGAAATCAATCACTGATTTGTCGATTCTCCCTGCAGCATCTCACACCCAGACAGAGGAGATTTTAACATCGACCAGCGCCTCCCTGCCAAGATATGCGGGTTTGTAGGAAGACGGCATGGCGGGAGAGTGAGTTTGAATGTGCCGTGATTGTGCACGTGTGTGTAATTTCAAATAGGAGTTTGAACAAAGGGGGAGACAAGCATCTCCCTCCCTCTGTCCCAAAGGATCGACTGCTGTCTTATGGTTATTCTTTCTGATCCTCTCCCTCTTTGTTTTCTCTGTATCTCTCAATCTCACACACACACACACACACACACACACACACACACACACACACACACACACACACACACACACAGTCTGTTGGCCATGTTATTATATAGTTATAGTGAACCCTTTTGTCTATGGAGATTTCTAATGATAGGGTAGGGTTAGTTGTGCTGCTGTTATTAAGATTTCACAGCGAACACAGACTCTCACACACACGTGCGCGCACACACATACACACACACACACACACACACAGCCCGTCATTGTCCTGTCACAGCCGCAAGCTATTTTTGGAAACCTTGCCCACAGCCCTCAGTGCAAATGCCTTCCCTCCCTCTCCTCCCACAGCACCCGTCAACCCTCTGTCGCCCTCTGTCACCATGCCAGCCAATCAGAGCCTTCCCTGAGCAGTTCTGACAGGAAGTAAAGCTGACAGCCCACCAATCAACTAATAACTACTCTCTGCAGCAGGACGTTGACGAGGCTCATCGTGGATATGGATGCAGTATTTATGGTTACTTATGGTATAATTACAGCTTGATTACATGAAAAGAGTCTGCTGTGATATGAGACAGGCTAGCTGGCGAGATACACACACAGCAGGGTAAGAAAAAAAAAAGATCTGAGAAGCACTGTGATTCTCTCTTGAAACATCCAATATTGATGCATAAAACGACTTTACTGGAATTTTAATTTAACTTTAAAGTGTTTTATGGATAAATTTGCTATAATGAGGAGGATCGCCTCCTCATTAAGAGACTGTTAAAACGAACTGGACCAATGACAAATGCTCCATTTGTAACATTAACATTAAACAACGCTGAAAAGGAATCATACAACTGAAGAAATGCAGAGATTGTGTATTTCAGTAATATACCTAAGACAACTTATTGTTGAGAGGTTGGTGCCAAATAGAGAAGCCTCAAGAAATTGTGTTTCAAGGTGAAATTATTACTTCTGTTAACAGGGTCTGGTGGCTTTGAGAGGAGCAATACAGCAGCTGTTTCTGGCTAAACAAGAAGGATCAGACTGGACTACATCCTAAAGTAAATGTAGTCCAGTCTTTCCAGAGATTCAGCCAAATTTTACCCCTCTCTCCCACTCCTAAACAAGAGGGTAGTCATTCACTCAAATGGTAGCTGCAATATAAGAAGAGCAGAAAAAGATGAAGAAGGGTGATGGAGCACCTGCCAAAAAGTCTAAAGGTTTCTGTAAATGTCTCACCAAATGGGAGGAAGCTTGCCCATGCTTAATGAGGAGCGACGTCAGTCAGAGTCATGATTTTTGCAAAATATGCCCCATGGATTGTCGTGTATCAGACGGAGAGAAAAACGACAAATCTGTCAAGCGTAAGGAGGACCAAGAGGCACAGAAACATACTCCACCAGTGACTGCATTTACACTATCTCTGCCATCCATCATCCTCGTCTCACATTTGTTTCACTTGTCAGTAGCCTCTCTCCAAATCACGATTGAAGCGCAATGTGTAAGTAATGTGTGCGTATCCTTCAAGTAATACATAAATTAAGTGCTGAATTTATATGGCTGTTTCTGTTTTCATTTATAATGCAGGGATTCTTCACAGCATTTCATCTTCAGGCATGTATCTGATTCTGACCCCCTCATTATAGTCACTTAATGTAGGAGCTAGTTGACCCAATCCTTGTTGTGCTGATATGTTAAAGCAAGTTGTTGTGCACACCCTTGTCTAAATGTAAGTACGGGTGGTGGGATGGTTCACGACAGGGTGCCGGAAAATGCCAGGCATGCAAGAAATAATATAATTAGTCATAAATAATGAATTTGTAGTTACTTCTATGTTAAATCAGTCCATATGAAACCATAGACATGGTAGTCATAGGTTGTGATAAAGGCAATTTCTCACAAAACCTCTAAAATCAAACATGTATTTTGAGGATTTAATTAACTGAACTGACTCTTTAATCAAGTATAAAACTCCACAACATGAAACCTTATACCCCGAAAATCCAACGGGGCTCTCTGCAAGTCACCTTTGCCATCTTTTCCAATTCCCTCTCTACAGAGATATACGTCACAGATAATGGGTCCAGACAAGCCCGTTTCTCTTGTTTTGCCCTGTGGAAGATGGGTGCAAATGTCTACAAATGAAGACCAAGCTATCCTGTGACATAAGTTGATCGGATAGAAGTTCCAGGAGGGGCATTTGAATTTCACCTCACAAATCAAAACTCTCCTTCAAAGCCTGCTAAGAATAAGTCTGGGTAATCGAATGGTGAAATACGCAGACACTTAATTCTGAACACTAACTGGTGAATACCGCCACTTCCTGCAGTTGTGTAATTGCCTGTGCTCCTGCAGAAAGGACACCTGTAATCATTATGGCAGCCTCACCGGTGCAAACCACAACAAAAACAATTCATAACAGATTAAATGAAAGCGGTGGCGGCGGAGAGGATGAGGGGAAACAGAGGTTAGACTGCAAGAGAGGACAGGAACGGACCGGAATGGAAATGCAAAAAGCTTAGAAATGGATGAGTTGGGAAACAAAATCCAGGAGGGAAATGTTGATAAATGAACGAGCACCTTTCATAAATCTGCTCTGCTGTCGAGACGTCTGCTCACTTCAGGCCCCTTCAAAGAACCCTCCTGCTTCCTGTTCTAAACACAGACAGCATCCACTCAGATGGGGCCTCTTCTTCTGCTGCTGTCTCCACAACAGACCGCAGACAAAGCCGTCTGGAGAAACTGTTTGTCGCCGATGTTGTTTTTACCGTGTAAATCATTAACTGGCTTTTTGAATCAAAGAGGCTCGTGGGACAGCGTCTGTCGAGGCGCACTGTCAAGCAAGCTGCTGCACGTTGCCACGACAGGATTCATTTCTGTCATCGTCATCTGGTCTGAGGATACGGATCTTGACAACATTATAGGAAAGAATACAGGGCAGCTGCTTTGATGTTAGTAACTAATTTCCTATTTGATGTTCTGATTAGCTGGGGAAAACACAAGCGGAGCATTTGTCTTCAGTATTGATATAAAGATGCATACTGTGATCATTAGTTTGACCTTCTGATGTTTAAAACTGATATCACCTCGCTGTCCTCTAAGGCAGATACAGATGTTCAAACTGGAGCAATGGTGCCAGAGCATCCATGCACAATAATCAGCCACACGGGTAGCATGACTGACTTGATGTGAAAAATATAGTGAGCTGCACCAGCGATACACAGATTATACTTTAGGACTGCAATTTATAGCACATGCTCAAAATCTAAGACATGGCTAACCAGTTTGTTAGAGATTATTAGCTAGTGCTGTACCAAAGAAACACAGCAATATCTGCATCAGGTTTTTTTATTTCTATTTTCTTTTAGTTTTTTCACCGTGCAAAGTCCTCAGGACAAAGTTAATTATTTCTCCAATTGATGGCTCCCTGTAGCCCATTAAACAGCAGGAACGTCTCAAGGGGCCAAGGAACCATTTGAGGAACCTTAAGGTTTGGGGGTTTGGGGACTTCAACTAGAGGAACCAGGGACTAAACTGGAATTATGCTTCTCTGAAGATACACATAAACATCCTTGTGGACCTATGCAGAGACGTGATTAATGGTTAAATGTAGGTTGCAGAGGAAATAATGCACCCACCTCCCAAATCTCTGCTACGTGTTGCACAGACCTGCACAAGAAGCAAGGCGATTCAACTCCTGCCGGTAGGCAAGCTTGAAAGTGCAGGCCACATAATTCCAGCTTCAATCTTAGCGTGTAAAGTTAATACAGGGGTAGTACTTTCTGGTGGCCCAAGAACTATTGGAATGAGGCTGTACAACATGTCTGGAACAGCATTTGCACAGGAAGCAAACACTGGGTGCCACAACTGTCAATCTAAGAATGAGGGCAGCTGTTGTTTTTCAACCATTAGCTGATTAATTCATCAGATTTCCAGGTATACATAATGAGTTCCTAATTTGGTTTCTGTGGCTGTTCAATTCCTGGAACTATTTGCTTTTAATGGAGCTTTTCATGTCTTAGATTTGTCATTGTAAAATTTTGCTTTTGATTTCAATAAGTGAAACTGCTAAAATGGTGGAAAACACCCCTGGAAACAGCTCTGGTTTGAATCAATTTCATTTGCACTATTAGCCAGAAAGTATAGTTTATGGTTTGTTTGAGATGCCAAGAGGGGATGGCAAAAATGAGTTGTTATGTTATTGGCTATGTGCTGGAAATTTGAGTTTGTGTTAAGAGGAACTTAAAGATGTAACTTTTTACCCATTTTTCAGCTTCTGTTTTCCAAACAAAAGTCCCAGTTGATACCAAGAAAGAGGAGATTCGACTTTGCTGTACAGTACAAGAACGCCCTGGTTTCTTCCAAGGTGATGTCATCTACAGCGTGCCAGATAAAAGCTGACGCTGATGAGAACAGATTGGATTAAACCTAAAGAAGCGGACACAAAGAGAAATGGACAAAGCAAGATAGAAATAGAGAGGTAAAGAGATGAGGCAGGGAAGGGGTAAGAGTGAATTGAAAATATCTGTGATGAGTGCCATGTAATTACAGTACTGTTTCATTATTAATCAGTTCCAGTCCAGATAGGACTTGCATGAGAGTTGTATACATAATTAATAATGGGGACTGGAGCATTCTTTGCTTTCTATTCAATCGTGGATGGGTGGATGACTGAGAAAGGGTGACGGTTGAAGAAAAATGATGAACCCAAATTAACCAGCAAACACGCTCTTTCACTAACCACAGCGTGCTGGCGTTGAATGTTCTTTGTTTTCATTAAGTCCTCATACTCCAAGCTTTGAATTACAATTTAATATGAAGATTAAAGAGGAAAAATTCAATTGCTGCATATGGTCTCGCACAATATTGTCTCGTAAATAGTTCCCTGTCGCCTCATGAATAATCCAATGAAAGCCTCTGTTGAATTGAACCCTTCTAGTAAAGCCTACCTATTTTTGTCAGCGCTTTAATAATGCAGAAGGGTCCCTTTTGGTTGTGTACACACCCTATCTGATAGATTATAATTGACCGCACTGCTATCATTACTGTTATATTGGATGTATTAAACCAGGTGCTTGCCTCAGTGTCAAAACTAAATGTTTTAATAAGGAGATATGTGGTGTATCATAATTCCATCACCTCAAAGTGCATTCATATAGTGTTTTATTCATTTCCTCTGGCTTACGGTTTACAGAGTCCTGACAGCATGGACACCCAAACTCTCACACACACGCACACACTTGCGCCGCTATTCTCTATCTGGTTAAATCATATGATTGCATTAGCCTGGTGTCCCCTGACCTCGTCTTGTCTGAGCTATCCAGATAGAGGCGCAGAGAGGATTAGAGCGCAGTGAAAGGCCAGAGGCGAGCCACAGCTTACATCCACACCAACACAACACTGCTGCCTTTCACACAGGCTTTATAACCTGCTGCATTATACAGCCTGTCACTCCTCATGTTGGATTATTAGTTAACAGGCTATAGAAGATGTACAAAGAAATAATCTTTCCACAGTATCTGCCTGCTTTTTTTATTGAATATCTTTATTGATTCCCATAAGGAAATTCTCTTTTACTTTTGCAGCCACCACACAGAGGTCAAAGATAATGTCTGATCATTAACCCTTATGACCAAGCTAAATCAAGCAGTGTCTTAAAGTAAGGCTATGTAATGTGTAAAAGGTAATACAACACAGTGTTTCTCTTACAGATAAAATGATGAAGTCATAAGCAATAAAACAGACAGGATTCAATTTAACACACCCAGTGCTTTTCCCACAATAAACTTAACATAGTCTGCTAAGACGAGGCGAGACGCTTACGATGGCTAATTTTAACAAATGTTGCTGTGTAAGTAACCTCAATGACTTGTTGAGTCTTCTCTGTCTTTGCTACTTCTACACTACAGCATTCAGCATTATGCCATCATAGGCTCGCTTTAAAATCCCTGCATAAAAAAAGTGACAGAATATTTGTGAGCGTATAGCATTCCTTCCAAAATGGAATTGTATATGTGGAGGAAAGGTGTAAACTTAGCGGTGCTGAAAGGACATTTACCAGGAAATTTAAAGTGAAAGAAATGACAAAACAATCACTTGCAAGCTTTTTCCAGTGCTTTCTCGAAGTCCTCAAAGGGCAATGAGTTCAAGCAAACTCCATCTGCTTTTGAAGTTGTTGACTGTGTCCGAAAGTCCATATTAACATATTATTTAGTATGCTCAAACAGTATGTGAGATTTTTCAGTATGTCTGAAAGCTTTGTATGAAACCCGTAGTACGTGAAGCGCATATTATATCTGAAGACTTTACAGTCAAGGCAGCTCTGGTGTGACATAAATAACCCTTAAACTTATGTGGAAGTAAACTTTGAGTGTAATAATTTTTTTAAATGAGTTCGTTGTGGCACAGGTTTCCATGGTTACGCATCTTCAACCAGCAAGGAGGCTCTAAGGAAAGTGAGGTGGAACACGCTGAGCAGTGTGTCCGAAAAGATGCAGTCTGCCGTTTATTCACACAGATGTATGCTGACCTGTACTCATATTGAGTATGTGGTCCCATGTGGACGCAACACTTCTGATGTTGTTGAAAGAGGGCCTTAAATTGGGGTTATAATATCAAACTTCCAAGATTAAGAATGGGCAGAAACCAAAAACACAGTAATATTCGGATGTGATTTTCCAGTAAGTGGACCTTGTGCTCCTCTGTCCCCTACCCTTATTCAACCCTGCGCTTAGCATATATTTCAGTAAAGTTGTTTACATACATTAGCAGTATGGTCTTTATTAGCAAAATCTAAACTCAGTTGTAATCTCAACCAAACTTGTGCTTCTTACACAAGAAAATACTTGAAAGCTCTTGGAGGACGACCCAAATCTTCACAGCATTTGTGTCTAATACACATCGACTAATCTGCATTTCAAAGTAAACATTCATTTCCTGAAATTCTGTGAAAGTTAATGAGAGTTTAAAATATCCGGGAACCAGAGTGGACCAGTCCCTTTCTCCTGGTGGCCCCCTGAGCAGCAGCAGCAGCAGCAGCACCCAAAGCAGTTGGGGTTTCAATGCCAACGGTGCCTCAATAACCACAAAACAGCTTTTCCAACCTTAAGGCTACCACACAAACACTGATGTGACTGTGTATGGTCTCTGGTGATGTGTACCAAGGCCAACTAGGATAAGTTATGAAAGAGCATGAGAGGAATTAAGGCAGAGGGTAAGAGGGCCTCTTTGATGCTACACTGTTGCAGGCCTGAATATGTATACAGAACGCAGTAATGCTGAGTTGCGGGATTTCATGGAGAGGGCTGTGTGACCCTCAGGGAGTACGACTTGGTATCTGGGTTGATAAGGCTCTGCTTTAGCCTGCAGCTAGCAAAGCGAAAGCTTTACCAGTGAGCAGTTGGGGAAAGCGGGGAGTGGGTGGGAACGGGCTGCGTATGCACAGAGGCATGAAAATGTATGCATATACCCACATACCGTACAGCTCACAACACATACGCTTAATGGAGACAACAAAACCAGGGGGTGGCTTTGAGAAAGGGGCCCTACAGTGCTAGAGATACCCACAGAATGATGTTAAAGGATTTTAAGGTTGTGCACAACATCTTCAGAATCCACATGAGGGTTAAGGTTAGCGTCTTTTTTGCTAAAATGTCATTACATGTTATGTCATAGTCAAGCATTTGTCACATTAACAGCCTTTATGACATTTTTTTACCCATTCAGAGGACGTTTACACAAGACAGCGTTACACCCACAGCTGCATGAAGTCAGTTAGACACATGTGCACTCACAATCAATCTCCATCTTCCCTTAATCATAAACACACACTGTACACCTCATCCTCCAACACCACCCTTCTCCTTTCATGTGGAGCTAATTAAGTAACAGTGTTGCTGTTAATTAATTACTCGCCTGCACTAAAGGCCCCCCGCTCGTTTGGGCAAATTAACGACGTCCTCATTATTGTTGCTGTCTAAGGAGCGCCCTGGGTTTGGGCAATGTGTGTGTGGGTTGCATCTGTGTGTGTGTGTATGTTGCAGGTGTGCTACGTATTGGAAAAGCACGGGAATGGCAGAATCGGTGGCAAGAAGGTGGAATGGAGTGTAAGGAAGGAGGAGGACTGTTGATTGGAAGGTTTGAAGCTATTCTTGAATCTAGAACTGTATCAGTACTGTTTGGTGGCAGCATGGAAACACTGTCTGCTCAACCTTGAACACGTCTTCCCTGTATCTTTGTGAAGTTACTGTGTTCCAGCATTCACTGTCTATTCCCCCTCCTCCTTTCTCACACCCACTCTTCCATCACTCCATCCAACCAGCCATCCATGTACAAAAATAAAGATCTAAAACAAAGCACAAAGGGACCTCCTATGCGCCTGGCGTGGTGGCTGTGTTTTGGTGAAAGCTTTTTTTTTTTTTTTTTACATGTCCAGGCCGTGAAGTCTGAAAGCACCAAATGGGGCGAACGGAAGCAGGGTACAATAAACCCACCCACTCCCCCGCCTAGAGGGTCTGAACACCGGCTCTGTCCAACCTCGCTACCATTTACGCAGTCTGGAAATGTCCCTAACTGAAGGAACAAAGCATGGTTTGCAATATTGAAGTCTTGTTGAGTCTCAAGATTACTTTTCTGGTGTGCTGGATTCATCTCTGCCCCCAGTGTAGTGTGACTGACTCATCTTGGTCTTAAGCCCCTGCTGGATGTCAACTTGATTTTTCCTCCCCATTTAAAGTGAGTGGAACAAATGTTTAACTGATGTGTGGCAGCATTTCCACCCCTACAAACATAATGTAATGAGCCATAATGTAATGAGCTTCCATGCTGAAGGTTTTATGCCAGCGCTCCGTAGTCAGATCTACATCTCTGAACCCATTTTAACATTTGGAGAGGTGTGTAAACTGTTTGCTTCTGGTTGCTTTCGTCTTGGACTTGACTCCCTCACAACAACACACCGATCCTTGCACAATGTCTACACCGCTCTCATCCATTGATGCTGTGGAATTTACTCTTGCAGCCTGCATACTGGAGAGCCATCAGGCGAGTTAAACGCACAGAGTTCCTGATCATTTGGGACTGTTTAGATGAACAAATGGCTTCCTCAAGACAGAAATTTAGGTTCTATAACCACAATTTAACTAGCACACATTTTAATGTTTGTTTGATCTACAGTATTCCCTAAAGTGCAAGACTGGATTCCCAACCCCAAAAGCCCCAGCTTCACAGCATGTCAGTCGCTGTTGGTAATTTGGAGACTTCTTTAATTATTTGCACAAATAAAATTTAATATCAATCCAGGTGTCTCCTGCATTTGTATCTCATCTTCTGGTCCTGTCTGTCCAGTGGGACACAGGGTTGAAACAGGGCCCCAACAACACATTTCTGCTTCCTAATAGGTTAATTTGGCCAAGCATAGTGCATCTCTAAATTGCCGTCCATGAAGACATACCAAGGTTGTGCTCTGTGGACAAAATTCTACTATTCTGTGTGACCATCAGCTGATTATAGTCATAGCTCCACATCAGGAACCAATCAACAGTGTGGAGCCGTGTGCATCTACGTACAAGATGCAATTATGTAATTGCAGAGGTTTGAAGCGGGGTAGAGAGGAGCTCAGACAAAAGGAACGCAATGGAAACTCACCTGGTTTTGAAATTGATTTGGGATTACAGTCCGAAAGGATTTGCAGTGCCCTGACTGGGAAATTGTCTTTCCACTGTAATCCTGACAGGCGCTGCAGACAGCGAGGTTTTGGTCCACTCTTTTTATTCTGTTTGTCTATTTGTTGAACATTTTCTACACCAACGTATCAAGAGTGTGTGTGTGTGGTCGCATGCAACCAAGCATGTGTCTGGTATGCTTGAGAGTCCAAGAAAACAGATATTGTAAACGTCACTTTACACTCCTCGTATTTCACTCTCTCTCAAACACTGTCCTGCGATTTATATCAATTTGTTGTTTCTTTATTGCTGTGGCGCCAGCAAGCACATTAATACAGACATGACTAATCTCCCACCAAACATCCATCACTTCTCTGTAGTCACCTGCCATGCTTTAACGAGCATGATGTCCTTGTCACCCTGCTGCTTCCCTTTCCTTGTTTGCCACCGGTATTTCCATATGTTAGAATATCAACGCTGTTTGCTGGCGTCGTCTTCACTTAGGTGGCAGCGACGACAATGTGCTTTAATGTGTTAATGTGATGGCACATGTCCAACAGCAGCATCAGTGTTCCCTTGAGGTTTGGCTTTAACATGGACCTGACTGAGGAGACAGAATGCAGCCATGGGAAGAGGTACAAGGGAGCTGATATAGTTCATCCTTACTCTTTACTTCAAGAGTGGTTAAACACTTTGGAAAGTGCTCTGCAAATGAAAATAAAACATAATTTACTTGCGGTTTCTTCCTCACCCTCTGAGTGTTGTTGGCCGTTGTGTGACGGCAATTCATTTCTCAGGGTCAGTTCTTTTTAGCAGCGGCCCTCCTAGTCGTGACATCTGTGATTCATCACAGCAGAAAGTATAATTGCCTGCGGCATCTGGTTATTTGTCAGGAGCATCGTGAAGATCACTACTCAGACATTATTCTTTTCTGTGAATTAGAGGTAACCCTGAGTGCTTCATAGAAAAACGAAGAGAGAATATTACGTTGGTTTATTCATTGTGACAGAGATTTGATCCCTGGGTGAAAAAGTGCATGTTAACAGATTAACCTGAATAAGACCTGAGCAGGGTTGTGGTGCAACGGAGGGTCCTTCCATGTAAGTAAACATAGCCAGTGATAGTACAGAGCCAAACAAACAGCTACACACTCCACCTGTGGCTTTAAAGACTCCACTTTTCTACTTCTTTTGACTGATGAGTCTCATTCAGACTCATGAGTGGGTCCATTTATCCCTCGTTCATGTTTGACTGATTGCATTATATACCAGCAGCTCGCAGAATGACAGAGACAATAGCAGAAGAAAAAATGAGGGAGGATATATTTAAGATAGCTGAAACCCTAATAAACGTCATCTGGCTGTCAGCGGTAGTGTTAGACTGAGAGGACTTTAAGGTTTTATTTACACCCCAGGGTGTTGTGGCGTGGCAGCACAGTGGCAAACTGAATAATAACAAAGGAAGCAGGTTTTACGGGGAACAGTGTTTTTCCAAACAGAGAATTATGCAGTTTTTTATGGGTTTTATGGCTCATAACAGTTTTATGCATCCTGCTGAACTGACATTTTGAGTTTGCTACCATGCACGCTGTTCCCCTTAAATTGGTATATGCATTTCACAAGCTTTAGCAGAGTGTGCGTGTTTATGTGTGTGTATGNACCTGTTGCGTACATACACGCACGTCTGTGTAAACCTGACCTTTCCGTCGATCCACTAACACCTTATGTTCACTTAGAGAGGAGGCCTTACTGACAGAGCTGCATCAGCCCTGCAGCCTGGTTTCTTTTCATTGCCCCCCTACCGGCTTAGAAACAGCTGCCTGTCTGCCAAATTCACAACAGCACACATAAATATGCAGACATGCAATGCCCACATACAATGTTTAATAGACACAATATACAAGAATTCATTAAACATCACTTCCTGTCTGCTCACTTACACACATCCAATGACACATCCAGCACCTCTGTTGTTCAGCCAGCTGAATGCGATGCAGCCGAGGCACTCTAACCCCACACCTTCATGCTCACACTGTCTGGGTACATTAGCATGTCATGCATGAATGTGAGACTGTATGCAAGAGTGCTTCCCACAAACTACACTGTCCTTCTGGGCTGTTTAAAGCTGGTGGATGTCAGAGCTTGTTGTAGAGTCAGTTCCTGGAAATACACGATGTTAATACAGTTTGATGCCAGACTGCCCAAAAGCTCTGTGATTGTTTGAAAACCCTCTCTGGCAGTCTGTCAGTTACAATATCATCTTTTCACAGTTAGCATACAAGTCTGTAAATGTAAGGATAAAGCCTGAATCCTGGCTGACAAAAATTCAGTGGGCTTTTGAAACCCTAGTTTGAACTGGGCTACCTTGCAACAATGACTTCATTTTAAAAGAAATCATGAAGCCAGAAAAGGACCATCACAAATCTACAATCAGTAACATGGTTTCCTTAAGAAAATGATAAGCAGTCGTGAGATGCAAACACAATTTGTGAGAAACTGGATCAAACAAAAATCTTGGTCATGGTAATTTCTTTTTAAATATCCTGCCTCATAGCTTCTGTCATCATCCCTCATAATTGCTGAGATATGAACTCAATGACCCATATCTCATCTGTTCAGACGGTAGATAAAATGTTATCACAAGCAGCTGGATGCCAAATTCTTGAAGAGAATGTAAGAAAAAAAGAAAGAAAAAAGGTCCTTTGAATGAGGGAAGTCAAGCAGGAAGTCCAGCTCTTGCTTTTTATTAGGCACGCTTTGCCTAATGCTGGAATTAAGATCCAAGTATATCCCACAATTCACCAGAGTCTACTGTGCAGCAACAATGCAGCTGGTGGCAGTAAGTTTATGTTGGATAATGTTGGATATGGTGAAAATTTGAATAATAATATCCAGAACTATGCAGTTATGGCAGTCAGCACTTGACTGCTCACAAATTGTGCGAGTTAGGGGTAAGTTTGTGGGTACTGGGGAAAAGTGGATTTCTGAAAACAAAATAAATTCAGCCAACAGAACTTCCAAACACATTTTCAGTGTTTCCTCCAGAAACGACACTGAAACCTCCACCGCTTAATCATTCATCTTCATAAAAGGGGCCGAGAGCATGAGCTCTCAGTTTACAGCTTCGGATGGACAGAAATCAATAAATGCTGAATGCTACCTGAGGAAGAGTGCAGAGCTCAAAACACATCGCCTAGATCTGCATATTTCAGATATTTCAGCTTTTTGTGGTCATTTTTTGGTCAGTGTGTTTGATAATCTCAGTATATCAGACGTAACGCGCTTCTAACTTTCTGTCCGCAGAGTCTCTGCCAGAGCCCCCAAAAGGCAAACATGCAAATGAACTATCCCTCATGAATTGTGTGTGTCAATGACTGTGTGCATGGAATACTGAAGCAGCAGCATGTATGCACATAAGCAGCATATACAGTGCAGTGGGCACAGGATATGAGAGTGGGCTCAGTTGCTGAGGCTGACATGCTTTACATTCCTCATCAAGAACATTCTCAAAGATGAATGAACATGATATGATCATGGCCTGTGTGAAACACATACAGGAGCACATTTATCACGATTTTCCGTTATTTTATTGAACACCTGATGTGTTAAAAATGGACTCACTTTCCCACAGACGCCCCCCCTCAGCATGACGTTAAGTGATATGTATGTGCCGAGGGTGAATGAATGACCATCTGTGTCAATTTCAACCACGGAAACCTCATGGGACGGCTCCAGGTGAAGGATTGTGGGAAAGAGGACGGGACAGCTGCTGAGGCTCCCACTCCTTCAGACCTTTCAGTGCCACATAGCCGGCATGCCTTCAGTTTTAGGACTCCCCCAGAACCGGCCGCCATCGACCCGCCTGTCGGTATGTGCGGTTTGGAGTCACCACAGCAATCCAAGGAAGCAGCGTAACCACAGAAAGTGGGAGTGGAGGAGGCAATAAACACGACAGCTGAGTGGAAATGCTCACTTTGATCCCTTTCTTCTGCACTCCTTTCCCTCTGAGTGCTCGCATCTTGAAACATAAAAAGAACGCGTTAAACAGGATATTATTAGAAAGACACCAGCCTTATCACCCAAGACTCACTGCTATCAACCCCCTTTGTGTTGTGCCGACAACAGACGCCATTTCGCCATCCCTCCTTGAGTCTAGACATAATAGGCAAACGTCCCAAAGATGCAGCTAAAGACAGATTGAGGATCACAGATATTCTTGCTCTGGGCAGATTGTACTGGGAAAAGACAACTGGGAGGAAACACAACAATCAAAGCCAAGTAGCCCTAAGAAGGAAGTGAGCTAGCTGGCACTCATGATCGTCTATGTTTTGGAGGATGAATGACTTGGGAATAAAAGACGCTTTGCCTGCTTTGTGGTCACAGTGGGTGTTCATCAGTGTCTTCCTTCTGCCATTTTGCATCATGCAGACATACTGTAGCATTAGTGTATTAATAAATACAACACAAACATTTGAAGATGTCACTTTTATGGATTAAACAATTGTTATAGATTCTTCATTAATGAAAATAACATTTTCCTTATTTGGCTCCAGGGTTGTTTTCCTTAAGCATTGATTGAATAAGGAGAATATACTGTAAAATACATGTATGCCATTTAAAAAAAGAAAAAAAAAACATTTTGTATAAAAGACAAACTGAAGTCTAGCAACTCACTGCGTAACAATCAAGCAATCGGTTACCTTTGCTCGGCTCTGGGAGTTGATACAGACAGGCAGAGCAAGCTGGCAGCTACCTACACCCAGGATGTGCTGTTCCTTCAGGCTCTGTAGGATTGGACCACTGCCACCTGCCAAGGCTTTCCCTGGAGAATGGATGTTTTTCAGCTACGAGGATGATTTTGGCAGCTTGCACTTTGATGAACACCCAAGTATTATGCTTTTGTACGGGCGGCGGCATTGTATTGTTCAAGAAACGCGCCAAAGATGCAGACAATCAGAGCACTTAATTACCCACAATGCTAGGTTAAGCCATATTATTCTACATGATTGTAAGTATGGAATAAATAGCATGGAGAGGAACTGTTTGCTGGCTGGCTGCCCTGATGCAGCACAATGAAACAGAAGAACACCTTAGAGGCAGAACCATGGCCAAAGTAGGGTTTGGCAAGTCCTACAGTGAAGGGTGGAAGCTAATGAATGAAGTCATAAATTTGTTGTGCCAGTTGTTGTCGCTAAACATATTTTAACACATTTTAATACAGCTGTAGAGACTGCTCCAAAACACCCGCCTACACCGCGACGCCCGTGTGCCACTGTGAGTCTGAAAACAGAGCCATGCATCGATCTGTAGCTGAGTGATGCACGGCAGGAAGAGACAATCACACACTACAAGGTGGTGAAACATACAAGAGAAATCCTCATCCACACTGATGTGTCTGGGGAAGCAGGAGGTATCATGTGGAGGGCAGAGAATTGGCAAACACTGGGAATTGTTTGGAGCTCCTCGACTGAATACGACCTTGAGATGCCACCTGGCAGCATCTGAAGCGTTGATCAAAATCCACAACATCTTAATCAGTGCTCCTGCTGATGTGCTACAGGATGAAAGACACCATGCATAGCCCTGTCAAGTATGATATATAATAAAAGTACACCTCTCTGGTTCAACATTGCACTCCTATAATATTGTCAGACTGATTGACAGGTTAGAAAACAAGATAAAAATCACCTCAAGTGACGTGTAAGTGAATCAGTATAGCTCCTCATTCAAATTGACCCTTTGCCAAACCTCTCCTCCAAACAACTACTGTCCAATCATAGCTTAGCAACCGTAACTAGGCACTTTCAGGCCTGTCAAGCTTTGGTGTCTTTTTGTAGTCTTTCAAAAGCCTAAAAGACATGCAAACATTTGAGAAATGGATTAAACTTTGTATTTCTATTATCTGATCAAATGCCTGGCTAACTGAGGCAATGGGTATGTTATTAGCTTTGTACATTATTTTGTGAGGTTACAGATTACATTAGAAAAATACCTGTTCAAGACAGACACAGCTGCTATTTGTGAGTATATCAATCTGTTACTCAAGATGCGACTCTATCAGAATTCAGAGTAATGACAGCACCTCAGTCCTGCTCTTTGTTTATTTGAGGAAGTTCCCACTCCAGCAACTCTAGCCAACCATGAGTTAGATACCACTACGTTTGCCAAACTCAGGGCTTCTTCCTTATATTCTCAAAACCTTCTCTTGTAAAAGTGAAGCACAGTGTTTGGAAATGTAATCAACAGAGCTTAGCCTAAATCTAACCAGTGTATTCCTTGCCCAAGTATGTTTTTCTTCTATAGTACACATCCAAACAAGTCAAGGGATGTTAGAACAAGACCTATTTCAAGCCTGTTGCAAAAATTACTTTGAATTGTGATTTTAACCTGCCACCATTATCATTGTAAACTTCATGTGCAGTAAGTAAGAATAGTGGGGGCAAAGGGACAATTACATTATCAGCAGCATAAAGAGGTTCCTCAACTTTCGAGCCTGTCACTTGGCAGCTCTTGTTCTCACTTTTTAAGAAGTTTAGATAAAAAGTGGCTTTTTAGTGCTATGATCGTTTATGTGGAGTTCAACCTGGGGTAAGAAAGGAAATCTCTCAGGCATTATGCATGCCTCAAACTCTGACTGAATGTAGTAATGTCACAAAGAATCCAAGATCTTTTCCTCTACCTGAGACACCTGGTAACATTTTTCTGAGTCGACATTTCCATGTTGCTGGTTACATTGAACACCAGTGTGTAAGAGGACTTTGATGCTAGCTGCACTCAATGCACAGATGGATGTATGGCCCTAGGGTATAGGCTTGAGACCGGTTTCTGTCCCACCATGTTTGATTCCTTCTTTTCAAACGTTTTTCACACTGTTCAGCATTCTGCAGGCAGAGGAATTGGAATGCAAGGCCCATTCGAGCACCAAAGAGGAAAAACATCCTGCGTTTCTTGCTCTGCTAAGACCCACAGCAGTGTGCTGCATAAAGGCCATGCATTCCAGAGACCTTGCAGCCTCTGTGTCAGTCCTTCAAGCAGAAGAGACTGAAGGGAAGTGGACCCAAGCTTCACCTACTCACATGTCAGATCTTAACCAACACTTACCCAATGTGGAGAGAAAAGGGAAAAAAAAGAAAGAAAAAGGGACAAAAACATAGTCCAGGAACAGCACTGGACAATTTCAGCTGCTTCTTTGACCTTAATGTCAGAGGAACTATGTACTCTATACATTGTGCTAAATCACCTATTCCTTAAGAGACATTACAAGAAAGTGGTGAAAAACAGAGGAGCAGACAGCCAATTCTGAGAGCAAATATTGTTTGACTACTGGACAAGCTAATGAAAAATCAGAAACTTCAAATAAACATCATTTTATGACTGATTATCTGCGGAGGGATATGTTCCCAGGAAGTGATCATTTTCAAATCATAGTTGCTCCCTGATTCCATTCACATTTCCATCAAAGTCTCTGAACTGCTCTTTCCATAGTGTCCAGGTTCATTTTGTCCTCTTACAGTATTAGTACAAGTTGGATTAATGGTCCCTTGTGTCTGCCTATAAAGCTGAAATGGACAGGCTCATTTTTCTGTATTTGCTTATGGCAAATCTTCTCAAATAAGGTCTGTGCTGACCACGTTCCCACAATACATTCAGCACCACTGGGATCACAGTAATGCTTTATCTACAATAATACTGTGTTAGTAGAGATGTATACGTTCACATGCCTGCCTCTGTGTGTGTTAGCTGAGGTGGTTATCTGCAGCGGTGTACATAAACCTGTGTTACCTGAGGTGGCTATCAGCAGTGCTAACAGTAGACCCACTGTTTCCCTCTATATCCTCTTTCATATTGGCCTGCTTAAGACAACACTCCCTGCGCTAATCTCCACACACCTCTTATCTATCCACGGCAGACTGCGTGTGTGTGTGTGCGTTTGTGGATGACATGGGCATGTGTGTGTGTGTGATCAAAGAGCAATGGCTGGAAAGAGAAAAAAAAAGTGAGGACAGTGACACACAAATGAAACAGAAAATCCAAGAGGAAGATGTAAGAGAGAGGAAGAAAAAGACATGATAGAGCAGCTATATGATGAAGACATCCTGAGCAAGGAGAAGAGCTAAGGTGGAGAGGAGAATCACCGTGGAGGCGGAGGACAGAAAAAGAAGTGAAGAAGAGCTGGGGAGAGGAAGGAGGGTTCAGAGGAAAATAGAAGGGGCGGAGGAAGAGATAGAAAGCCAGAGGATGAGCAGGAGAGAGATATACGGTAGACTGAACAGGGACACCCGGTCTGTAAGGCAGCAGTAAACTGTAGTACAGAGCTCAGACGTTAACGGCTCTCCATGGATTGAGTTTGCAAGTGAATTCAGTACAGTTCTCGATATAGCTTTTCTTCAATTGAAATGTTCATTATCTGATGAATTCTCTGCCTGGCAGAACGCTTCAGTCAGCTCTTCCACTGCTCAATCACGTACAGGAAAGTTTGCTTAATTGCCCTTTAACATTCTAAACATATCGTGATTGGAACAAGATTATTATAGTGTAAGGGAAGAGAAGCCATTAAATTGGAGATAACCTCTGACCCTTGGCTCTTATCCTGTGCAGAGGTTATCGTTCTGACCTGGAGAGGTCCAGAGTCGAGCCCTGAGTTAATGATATCCAGCTGCTCTTCGTGGTGTCTCTGAGCAAGAAGGCACGTAGCATCACTGGAAATAATGTCCGTGCCAACAAGTAATTTAGGCTTGAATTGAGCCTTAAAAAGAGCTGCTTGTTTTTCACAAAACCTGCCAGTGGGGGCGAGATAATTTCACGCTTCAAGTGACTGAAACGAGGCATAATTCTCTGAGTATCATGATGTCACCTGATTTAACAAAATGCTTGAAACCACTTGTATTGTATCAAAGACATACTATCAATTAAGACTGAACAAAATTACTTTTCAAGATGTACGATTTTTTTTAACATGATCATGGCAGACTCTACCTCTGATATAGATAATATAATGCGGTCAAAGAGTCTTGCAGAGCTGACCGAACAAATATGGAAAACCTCTCAGTCAAAATAAATTCCTGCTCAGACTACGAATGAAAAGTTGCAGCAGTGACTTCTCACAGGGATGACTCAGAGGATTGGATACACGGTAAGCGATGTTAAGGTTTAAAAGGATTCAGCTGCTTGGAATTTGAAGGCATCCCTTTTTGTCAGGACTTGCTGTCAAGCACTGCAACGTAGCTCATTCCGTCTCTTGAAACAAGTGCTTTTTTTAACCTCTGGGGCACCCTTATCCTCTTCCCGCTCCTCAGTAAATTAATTACCATGTGTTAATTACAGCCAGTACACCTGAGCCCCCAGGCTGCCAGGGCAGGGGTTTAATCAAACACTAGTGACAGTCATTAGCTTCATTATTAAGCCTCAGAGAGCAAAATGCCACTGGAGAGTCCATGGGAACTGCCAACATCTGGAGGACCCATGGAGCTCATGGAATATTTTATGAGGGGATGGACAGTCCGAGATGCTGTAAAACTATACCCCTATGTACTTGTATGCACTGTATATATGTAAAGAGCATGTCCGAATGATATTTGGTGTGAAGACACTTCTATGTTTTTCCTTCCTTGCGTAATAAATCATTCCTGTATACCTCCATATTTGTGTGGTGACAGCTTTTATATCTGTTTCAGCTGACTGGGATGACAGATTCTTCATACACAGAGGTCTGACACAGTTTCACTGTTTGCATATTCCATTGTTTCGCAGAAATAGGATATTTAACGTCCACACAGGAGCTGCAACGGCATGGTCTAATTCCCACTAGCATATTCATACAGTTGGAGCATCAGCAGGACTGTCTGGGCAGGTAGCGTTGCATCTTTGGAAATGCAGGTGTATTATTCATGTCAGACATTTCCCCTCTTTCCACATCTTCCTCTCACTCTCTTTCTCAATTTCTTCAATTGTCACAGTTGACTGGTGCTATATTCCAGTTTTCCCCTTCAGGCAAACACAATGAACAACTAAACATTTTCTCCATTTACATGCATGGGGGGAAACGGTATCATTCACATGCACTTAGGCGCTTTCACACGAGCAAACACACTCCAAGACACGGCGCTACACAAACGTTTCCGAGGTTTGATTCACACTCGCGGCGAGCCTCCGTCCACAGCAACTTGTAATCACTGTCAGGATCAAGCAGGAGGAATTCAGATGCATCCAAGCTCAAATGGGTGTTTTTTCGGTTCGGCTTTTACTGCTGGACGCTGCTGTGCTGCAGAATACAGTGTACCAAAAAGAAAGCAATGATGCTGTTTGTTCTTTCTATGGTGATATATAAATGGCTGCAGATACATTGCACTTTTATTATTTATCATTCATGAAAAAGAAGCATTCCTTTTCATTAGGGTACTATACATGAACAAAACTCTGGGTCCTTTTCTGCTCGAGTGTGAAGTTACAGGAGAGGAGTGATGACACTCCTGAGAGTTGTAAGTTAGTGAGAAGGAAGAAGGAGTACCGATAGACAAAAAGAAGACGCAGGTAATGCTTGTGCCCACACAGGCAGCACGCACTGAGAATACAATAAAAGACAATGAATAGAGTCAAGATGTGCCGTTTTCGGAGCCTACAGTTTTTACCCTGCAGGTGTTTCCGCGAAACACGCACAGGGAACACCACATCCCCAATTTATGAACAAAACAGTCATTTTACCTTCACAGTACAAGCCAGTTTTAGCATTCAAACCAGGGAGAACTCCACTTTTGCATCATGAAAACACATCCAACTTGGATGGAGAACTTCAAAAAACAAAAAACAATGGTTTTCAGAATTTTTCCAGGTCACTCCACAGGTGCTATCATCGCAGCTTAACTCAGTTATGATTACCAATGGCCTTCAAGGTCACCCATACTAATTACAGGTGTTACCAGACAGGTAGGCTTTTAAAGGTAAGTCCATTTCAGCTTCCACAAAGAGCCATTGTCTGAAGCGGAGCTTGTCACAGGGGATTGAAGGTGCAATGGCAGATGCCGCCAGGCCTGCTTTCCTCAACTAACCCCCATGTTACCCTAAACAATGCCATGTTTACCTCTGCATAAACCAAGGTACTTCATCTGAACCAAAGCGAAACAGTGTAGTCTTGATGGTACACGCCATGTGATACAAAAGCCTATGTGGGACACAGAGTTCTAGTTTGGGTCAGTGTCAGCTAACAGAACAGACAGAGATGACCCTAAACTACTGTAAACAAAGCTGCTCTATTGAGCAGTTTTGGTCAGCTGAGTACCTAATTGTGTTCTGACCAGCCGGGTTGTGTAGCTTATGAAACCACACAAGACTGCTACCCTCACCCTCACCATAAGTTATAACTAAGAACAAGAAACGATCTATTTTAAAATTGAGTCATAAATCAAATATCCACAGACAGAAGTAGCAAGTTTTAATCAGGTTACCCCATGAAAAAAAGAGAAAAAAAAGATTTCAGTAATGGATGGCTCTGCAGACAGATACCAGCCTTCAGTAACTGCCACTGTATGATTCACCACTATTGCTATGTATTGGCTGATACAGCTGTTCGCAATATGCTCCATGATGACTGTCTCTCTCACAGCTGTGTGGCTGGTAACATCCAATCATATTCATGCAGGTGGCCAGCTCAGACCCCCTCAAAAAACAGAGCCATTTCTGCCAAATAGATCTGTATAATCATTTGCTATGAATGCTCAATTCATTGTAGTAAGTGTTTCTGACTGAAGTCAGATTTTGTAACCCTGTCTGAATACTGTGGAATCACCATGAAGATACAGTACATGATCCACTTTAGAGTTCCACAAGTTAAGAGTAAGGACACACTGCAAACTATGTAAAGTAAAGCCAATGAGACTTACTTTGAATCTATAACCTATTATCTTAGTATTGATTAGAAAGCTCTTTCAGATGCAGTTTCTCCACTGATCTGTTTCACTTGTGAGCAGGGCCATATCTACCACTGTAGACACTGAGGCCATGTCTCTGTATTTGTGGGAATTTTGGTTTCGTGACCAGAAATAGAACTATATGCAAATAAGGGACATTGGCAGGGCTTGTACTCATGACCTTACTTTTTCTAGACTTCTAGCTATTGCCCTGCTTGTGAGATAAAACTATAACAAAATGAAAGCAAACAGAGGTGTCGAGTTTCCACACTGAATGTAGCCTCAGCCCAGGAAAAAGGGAAGCACAGACTTCTGACTGGCTGATGACGGATGATGACCAAGAGAGGTTCAGCGGCTGTGTTTTCACAGCTGATAAGCTCCATGACCATCTGCACATCTGCTGTTCCTCCAATCACTCAGCCCTATAATAATTTAATGCACCTTCAGTGATTGTGACTGATTGCAGTCATTATAAAAAAAAAAAAAAAAACTAGAATGACAGGTTGACACAGGTTAACTGGCAACAATTATTCAATGAACTGATCAGCACTCTAAAGGCTTTAACTGACACTTTATATAAGTTTATATTGTATATGGAAAAAAACATTGCATTTAAAATAGCATCCTGCTCATCCAGTTTGATTCCATTCATGTTCATTCTGTCCAGTACAGTGGCTCCACTCCACCACAGACACTAAATGTCACATAGAGTGTTAAGTTTCCAAGGCATTGTGAAAGAGCCAGCGCAGTCTCCACCAAAGGTCAAGACTGATCCTTTTACTTGTTCTCTTCTTCCACAAAGCTGCGCACCAACAACAGCTGCCTTGAAGCACGGCCCAGGCAGTGACTCACTGAGGTACGAAGGGCTGCAGATGGCTTTGATCTACATCAAGTCACCAGTCAAAAGGCTCACGACAATGATGGGAGCAACAATGAGTGTGTTTCCACTGAGAGCGAAAAAGAGCACACTGCAATAGTCGGCCGAGTGTAAAAAAAAGTAATTTTTTACAAGTCAGAAAAGTCATAAAGGACAAATTCAGCTGAGATGATTCAGCCAACACACCTGTATGAAGTGAGGACAGTCAGCCTCTGCAGATTTCCATCTCCCTCTCCGGTGTGACTCACAAATCCTTCGACATGACATCACATAAACCTCCACAGCTGCTCAGCTGCTAAGGAGATTCATTCAATTCTTTTGTCCCTCTGCAAATACCTTTTTCAAGTCAGAACAAAACAAGCTGTGGATGAATTGCTTGATGCGTGTGTAGAAAATTGCATGGAAGGTAAATGCCAGAAACAAACAGCTTATCTTTGCCAATTCACGATTACCGAATTCAAACTCAATCTGATCACAACTTCTGGAGATTTTGTTTCAAAGACACATTACCAGAAGGCTTGTGATTGGTATTCTTGCCAGTCCATCTCCTCTCTACCTCCAGGGTCACATTCTCCTCAGAGGTGAACAGTCTGGAAACAACCCTTATACAACAATCTAGCTCTTCTGTGTTTGGTTTTGCGGCCTGTCAGGCTGAATCTGACCCCTGTGGACGAGTTCACAAAGGGGATTCAGTATTCTCCAGGATGTGCACCCATTTAAGGGTCAACACACAAAGCTCTACACAAGAGCTCATGCTGGGAAAAGGCTGTGGCCGTAAAATAGAGCTGGAAAGTGGACCAGTGCTGCTGGACTGAGAGGGTTCACATGGAAGGCACATACAGAACAGAGAGGGGAAGAGCAGATGAGGTTCATAGAAACAATTTGATTCAATTATTTCCTCCCTTTCTGGCCTGGAATTTAGTGTGGCCTGAGAGAGTGGCGCTGGTCATGGGACCCTGTGTGTGTGTGTGTGTGTGTGTGTGTGTGTGTGTGTGTGTGTGTGTGTGTGTGTGTGTGCATCTACAATCTCTCAAAATCGAAGGCACACTGGGTAATCCATGGGTACAAGCCCAGATCACACAAGATCCCTGAGCCTGGCTATAATCTGCCGTTGGATTTTGACATGAGTTGAGGTACAACAGTGGAACCAGTGGATGCAGTCAGATCCAGTACTCCATCTGGTCTGGACAGATTAGATGCAGTCGACCGAAGCAAAGGAGTATTCATGGTTTTCATGGTTCACCTTTGTGTGAACGACTGATTTAAGAATCGGACCTTTAAGGGCAACATGCACTGTATCTTGTAGAAACAGTTATGCTACAATAGCCCAAATTTGCCAACATTGAGAGTATGGACAAATTTGCTGCTTCTCTGGAGCTATGACAAGTATCAGAGCTTGAGATATGACAGTTGGGTATCCTGAAAAGTCAGCCCAATTCATGATGATGTGCATCTTGTTACGCTGGTGTGTGGGGTTAGGTTAAAAACAATAGAGATGGGGTTTTCAGTGCCTAAACCCTCCAATTTAAAATCTCAGAACACAGCCTCTTAAGGCAGACTGATTTGGCTCCAGGCATCACAAATTAAGGCAAGATGCATCCATGTGAGTTGAAAGAGTTTCTCTAACTGTGTCTGTCTACTGTTTGGTGCTGAGCAGGTAGTGCACAGCAGGCTTTTAGAGATATTTCTTCTATTCTTGCAGCTGGACAGCTAACACCATAAAGTTCAGTACAGCTGTAGATTTAGGTGATCGTCTTCTGTAGATTCATCACTACAAGCAACCACTTTTGCATTGATAGATAGTTAAAATAATAAATAGGTTAACGTGACTTTGAAGAGATGAAAAGGAGACAATCTGGAGAAAAAAACTGAAAGAACAGGAACTCATTTTAAGTTCTGAGATCAGCCAAGAGTCTGAGGTGTCACAGAGGTGTTGTTACAGTACAGGTATTATCTATATGTAGTGCAAATAAAACTCGCCTCAGGTTCAGCAATAACTCTCAAATTCACCTGCAAACAAAGTGAAGGACACATGAGAAACTAAATGCATCCGGCTTTACAACTAAAGGAAAAAGGGCATCTGAAAAACCGCTTCTGAAATCCTGTCCTGTCTTATCTCAGTGTGGACACAACAGCTTTTGTTACCTACAGTACCTGCCTCACCCTCTCTCTCTGTCCCTTTCTGTCTCCCTCTTTATCCTCCCTTCCTCTCATATCTCAAACCCTTTCGAGGAAAAAAAAAAATTTCCTTCTTTTGATTCTTCTTTTCCAATCATCCCACGCCTCAATGTGCTGACCGGCCCTCTCTGCTCCCCCATGCACCCGCTCTCCTCAGTTGTATCCACATGAAGAATATGTAATTACAGGAGAGTCCAGGCCTGATAGATGACTGTGTGTAAAGCCACAATGCAGCCCAGGAAGAGTCATTCTGCCCGAGGGCCATTATCAGATTAAGAACCGCCTCTTCTTCTGTGTTTGGGCATCGGCAAAATCTCCTACGGGTCTCTTACTCCCTCTTTAACTATGCGCCTTTCTGCTTCTTCATGTTTTTGTCTTTGCTTCTGGTCTCCCAGACGTGCCAGGTTACATGCCATTGTCCAGCTGGGTACAACGTACAAAGCCCACTACTGGGAAAACATGGAGATAGAAGGAGGGAAGTGAGAAATCTATGAAGAAAAGGGCAGATGACAGTGTAAATTTACAGCCATCAGGAAGTTATGCAAGTGCTGGGCGGCTTAGCAGAATCCAAAGTGATACGCAAAGTCCTGTTTGGACTTTTTCTGCTAATGTTTTCAAATGCTTGTGGAACAATAATGATAGGATATTATGTGGGTTGGGTCATTTTCAGTGCAGTATTGGTTGTTAGTGGCTACATCCAAACGCTGAGTTCCCAGGCTGTGGATAGTTTCCTCTGACTGTCCACTCAGCCAATCAAGTCCAATTACCCCTGAGCGGTGAATACACAAACACAGTGACACCAAGTTTTTCAAACTTTAACTGGCCTCCCTGTGGAAATATATTGAGTTTCACTCTGGCACAGGTTCACTTCACATGACAGAAATTGGGGAGGGGGAGGAACCGATTCTAGGATATGCTGCAACTGCAGTGTTTGGTAGCTTTTAAAAATGACACTCGGCAGTGCCTTGTTTTTAAGACTGTCAGAACACAGAGAGAAGGAGGTTAGAAAATTATATGGATGTCTATATTTTTCTAAAACTGCTTATTTTAAAACAAGCACTACTACACAAAAGGATGATGTGAATTAATATGAAAAGACACAAAGATGTGTTCACATCATCACTTACATATGATAAAGGATTCATGGGGCTACACTTAATGCATTCATATTCCTAAATTTCTAATCAAGAGGGAATCATTCATTCATTCATTCATTCATCTTCTATACCCCCGATTATCCCTTTCGGGGTTGGGGGGGGCTGGAGCCTATCCCAGCTGTCAACGGGCGAGAGGCGGGGTACACCCTGAGCCGGTCGCCAGCCGACTGCAGGGCAACACACACACAACCATTTTACTCTCACATTCACACCTAGGGACAATTTAGAGTCACCAATTAACCTAGTGAGCATGTTTTTGGTCTGTGGGAGGAAGCCGGAGTGCCCGGAGAGAACCCACGCATGCACGGGAAGAACATGCAAACTTCGCACAGAAAGGCCCCGTCTGACCCGGTGACCTTCTTGCTGTGAGGCACGCGCACTACCTGCTGCGCCACCGTGCCGCCCAGAGGGAATCATCACCCTTCATTTTCAGCTTGATATTCCGATCTATCAAGTAACAATTGGTAAACAACTGCGCCACAGGCAGACGGTCAGTTTACTCCTCCAGCATAATGATTGGCATTTGAAGCTGCTGTGGGGGATGCTGAAGCAGAAGTGGCTGTTAACATATAAAATCAAGCAAAGACTGGATATCCCTTTTAATTCCTGAGGAAGACACTTCAAAAGACATGCTGAGGTCCTTCCAAAGGTAGCAACATATTGCACACATTGCTGCTGTCCCCCAGTCTAACCTCATCATGTAGCTTAAATAGAGCAGGTTGCATTTTAAAGTGGAGGACAGTTAATATAGCTTAGAAATTCAAAGCTTAAAGTTTAGCTAGTTGATATCATAATAATCAGTTTGAAGCTAATGTTGACAGTTTTGATTAACATGTTTGTTCAGTGCTGGTGAAGATGCATACAATATAATTTGTAGTTTGCAGACAGAAGTAAAACTAGCGCCTCCATCCATAGGCATTGATTGTATATGTTCCTGGGAGCTAGGGCACAAATGAGGGAATCAAACCATCTGATCACATCAGGAAAACAGTGACTGTGAATGGAGTCAGATCCAGATAATGTACCCTGTACACTGATACATACATCACCTCAACAGAACGCATGTAAACTGAAATTTCTGGTTGTTAAAGATCCCGTCCAATGATGTTTCAAGACACTTCAATTACTTATTATTATTTAATAATAATTACAAAATCCAAAACCTATAAATGTGAAAATACTTTTTAATGACACCTAAAACCTTAACAGCTACTGCTTATCTGAAGAGACAAGCTAAAAAAAATGGTGTGTGTGTTGTTTGTTTCTGTGTCTATGAGGTGTGCATGTGCCCATGCAATCATATGCACTTGTGTTTGAGTGAATCATCCACCAGCCATTGTCTGAAACAGGAGACGAGTCCAATAGGCGTTAGCTCGCCTGGATATACGCTCATCACTGTTTCCTGAAATACATGGGAAAATTATATCAGCTCGCTGCAGTGGAGCAAGGACAACAAAGGAAATGATGGCATCCTTTGTGTGAAAGACAGAAGAGGATGAATTCAAGAGGCTGTTAGCATGAGGGCTGATGACAGGCGTGATAGTGAAGTTTTGCGGTGTTACGCTACAGAGGCCCACAAGTGGTCTGTAAATGTGACGGTGGAGAGAGGGCCACAGCATATGGGGCGGCAAGAATTCAAACAGACAGGAGTACTGATAAACACAGCGCGTGCACACACACACAGCAGGTTGTAATCGCGCCAACATGTGCGCACAGCATGCTCTGAAGTCACACACAAACAGGCAGCTGCCGGTGACCTGCTGCGAGTGTGTGATTGTGACTCTCTGGGGTTCCGTTTCAGCGTGTCATCACGTACAGTAGGTGCGTCTTCCTGTCGATGTCTGTTGAGCGCGACGGCGTGCTCGCCCGTGCAGCTGTCCCAGCATTGTCGTCCTGTGCTCAGCCACCCCGCCGCCACCGCTGACGCCACCTCAGAGGATTAGCCGCCGCGCATGCTGGGGGCCACATCACAGCCAATCACGTATTCATGGGAAATTCAATTTCTCCGACACACTGGGATGATTTGCACCCTGACACGGGGGCTCTATCTCGCCGGGCGAATTGTGTCTCAAATTGAAAAAGCAAGCAGAGAACGTCTTTTACAATGGTGCCCGAGCAGGGCAAAATATAGGAATGTGAGGCAGAGCGGTGGTGGGAAAAAATAGTTAATGTGCAAGTATTTCCACTCCACAGTGGAGCGAAACAGCCCCGACTTATTTGTTATACCCTTCCCTGTGGCGTGAGGGAAATTCATCTGCATATCAATACTATTGTACAACTCTGACCATTAACTCTTTCTGTGCAGCTGGTGACAACACAGAGACAATCTGCTTGCATTTTCACCACCTTCTCCCTTCTCTACTCCCCTCTCCATTCCAGTCCTTAAACACAGATGTTTTCCCAGCCCCCACTATCACACAGTAATAAGGACTTGAGGCAGGTGTTCACCCCCTTTCAGCATCATTGACATCATGCATCCCATCCCCAGATCCATCTAAAGATAATCCCGTCTGCCAGACGAATAAGGAATTGTCATAGCAGTAATGAAGGTGGTACCGTTGGGACACACGTTGTGCAGGTGCCAACGAGCTAATTGAAGCCAATCAGCATTTCACACAACAAGCATCACCCACATAATAAGGTCGCTCCCTCCAAAATTCCCCACAGTGCTTTGCTTATTTTCCTGCGCTCCATTTTCCCTCTTTCCAGCAGTGATGGCCTGAATATGCAAATGATGTGGCTGTGTTTAACGGTGCAGACTTGGCATATGGTGGGGGTCACAGATGAAACAGGAAGAGATGCATGGTGGGAGTTCAGGTGAAAGTCTAGCTCCACTTCCTGCCGAGATGGATTTCAGGCATCAGGTAAGACTTCTCGTGACAGAGTGTAAAATCAGACAAGACCATCAGGAAGTGTGGAGATTCTCCTCACAAAGAAAAAGATAGAAACTGAGGAGCCTTGAAGATAGAGATATTTCCAGAGAGATAATCCCCTCTCCGGGTGGGAGATTTTGTAGAGGGGAACCTTTTCATCATCCTTCATTTTGCCATTTTATCTTCTCTCTACCCGCCAGCAGGCCTGATGATTTTCTTTTTTATCTTCACTGTCTCCTAAGGTTAGAAACACACATGCTGTCAGAAGATTTTAGCCCTAATTTAGCCATTCCAAAAGGCACAACAGTAACGTAACATAACAAAAGGGACGCCACCATAAGCTCTAAACGCTGTGGATGTTCTGATGCGGTATCTGAAAGGTAGCACCTTTGATTTTTTTCATATTGCTCTCGTGTAAGACAGTAAGTCAAATGAATAACATGTCTGAAAGGCAAACAGAAATCACAGCATTCGACAGACTTACCCGCCTATTAAGTTGTTTGTCTGCAAACCTTGACTCAACATCCCCGCTGTCAGCCTCAAGCTATAACTTATTAATTAGAATGGGAAATCTGTTGAAAACATTCCACATGGCAGCATTCCTCCAAGGTGCATCACTTCTCAAATTTGGTGAGAGCGTCCACTGCTGAGCGTAATTAATTCAAGAGACCTTAGAGGAGTCGTGCAGCTCACGCTAAGACGACAGACCCGCTCGCATAATTATCCACCATGTTTACACATGAGCCGACGTTGTGCACGCTTTCCGCGGCGACCAAAAGTCTCCAGCCCTTTTTAAAAATGCAGCGGGCGTCGTCCATTCAGGACCGGTGCTCCTCGCCGATGAGCCACAGCCTAGCTCTTTGTACTTGAAGCAGTGCTAATGAGAATGAGGTCATGGGGATTTTGGCAGCCATTGTGACGGATGTGGAGAGAGACACAAGCCAGAACCATAACAACCCTTTTCTACAACACACATACTCCCCACCCAATGTGTCAAAACATGCTGAGTGTTGGGCCAGTGGCGGCAGCTGAGTGGGAAATAAGGGCAGCTTCTTGGCAACTGGCAGCCATGTTGGAGTCCAGTTCCAGTAAAAGGATTTATGAGGAGAAGAGGAAGAAAGAAGGGAAAAAAGTTCAATTTATTTTTTCCGTCTGACAATCAAAACCCCGACTGAGCGTCCAAACCTATGCACAGATGAAGTACGCAAACACACTCAATCAAACGTGGCCTCAAAGAGCACTTTTAATTTACACCAATCAGTCATTGTATCCCCTTTGCTTCTGAATGGCCGGTGACGGACTGTCTTTCACTGGCTGGAGAGCTGGAGAGGGAGGAATGGGTAAAGAAAGGGGCTGTGAGAAAGATGAGGTTTAACAGGGGAGGAAGCGGTGGAATAGGTTTAACAAGGCTGTAACACTGCAGAAAAGAATGTCCTCTTTCCATGGGCCACTGGAATGGGACTAACAGGGACAGACACGGTGACACGGCAACATACATACAGTCCACGCACAGACATCGAGGAGGAATACGGTGTCATGTTTCATCAACGAGGACACTGGTTTCATCAGTTGTGTACTAAACGACTTCCTGTTCTGATGTTGCTCAGACTAAGCTGTATTTTTCAGTGTGCAGGCTTCTGTAAGAAGTTCAGGTCGAACAGTGTCCAAATATCTCACAGATGATGTCATTCACAAAGCTGCATTTTCTTTTTTTCTCAGAGAAAGACTTATTGTAAAATCTACAGCTTAGTTTGTATTAAAGGAGCACACTGAGTGCATAATTTAGGGCTTCTGTTACAGAAACAGGTCTAACAACTGTAACGTCAAAAGCAACTATAATACACGCGCTTCACTCACTGTGGTCTGGTTCAATGGGCTCGGGTTAATCGTCATGAGCAGCGTGGTGGTGTTATCTTTCACTGACACAACCATGACAACATCAACCCTTTCTTACAGTGACTGGATAAACGTAAATGTATATCAGGTATCTAGCGTATATGTAGCTTAACTAAGAGCACTAATCCAATTATTAGTAGGTTCAAACCACACCTCGAAGTCTGGGATCAACCTAGGCTAAATCTGGATGAAAAGTCTAGACGAGGCTCAACTGTCTAGATTACATATTGGATCAACAACATTTCAATGAGTGCATTCTAACAAGGCTACATACACATGGAAATACAGTCATTAAAATGCTGTGTAAATAACAGTTACATGTAAGGTAGACTTTCTCAATTTGACTAACTTAAGGTCCACTTAGTAGCTTTTTTAAGAGCTTTTGACCTCATCAGATGTTTTTTTTTTTTATCATTCAGTCAAGACTATTTTTTTGGTCAAGAATGAACGAACCTGCTTCACTTTGGTCCACTTTTAACTTAGATGCCTGGATGCTCTTTGAACTTATAAATGGCCAAGGCCAGTCAAATAATCATCTTTACAATGCGCGTTTTATCAAATGGTCCTCTATGTGATTGAGGAGTTTCCAAAATTAATCTCCTGTGAATTCTGAGCCTAGCTTTTAGAGCTTTTAGAGCTTTTGGAGCTTTTGGAGCTTTTGGAGAATGGCAAAAGCGGGTTGCTTTTCTACTTTTGTTCAAGGTTTACTTTATTTCATGCAGAAGCTGATTCATGCTACTGTTCATTCTAATGAGAAACTGCTGAATATTGCTGAGGATTGAGCTTGCTCCACGAATGTTATTGTAAAAGGTAACAGCCTGTAGAGTTTCAGCTGGCCTCATCCTGCAGGAGTCATTTAGGTAATGTGGTGGCACCTGCGTAGGCCTCCACCATGGCCATAACTACCAGCCTGGTCTCAATTTCTCTGTTTCTCTCCCACAGCTTCCACGTTATTGTTATATCTATTGCTATTGTTTATCTTATTTACTTCTTTTTTAGTTATGTAACATAAACTTACTGACAGGTTGCTCTGCATGATTTTTTGGAATCAGCACAGTTGGAGGGTCATCACTGACCCGTGTTATGTCCCTTCTGTGAAAAGGTTGTGGTTACATTTAATTCCCCTCCCATACTCTTCTAGGACATCCTAATTGTTAGCAAAATTGTTTGATATTTCTGTCAGGTGTCTTGAGGGCAGAAATAAGCTCAATTACTCCTCTCACTAACATCATGACCTCTAAAAGACATCAAGTGGGCTCCTGGAGGAGGAGGTTTTGTGTGAGGCTTCCTTGAAGGGTTTAGAGGCCGTTAAGGAAAATAACATCCTCTCCTCCATCATATTGGCAGCGGTTTGACATTTACGATCGGACATCTGATTTTTATTGGCCTGATATATTCGTATAAACTTGTTTTGACTGATTTGATGAGTAATCCTGTTGAGCTATAAGTTTCTGTGCATGACATCACAAAGACCTTGACATACAGAAACACAGACATGTCCAACAATGACCCTCAATCATCTCACAAAACAACATGGACTTCTTAGCAAAAGCAGCTTTACAGATCTCTCCCAGAGAAAGAAAGGAACACAACACTCCGGAAATGGGCTAGTGTTTTGCGCAGTGTTTGGCGTTAAGCTGTTTTTCAGAGGCAAATGAAAAGGATGATAATGAAAAAGGGGATTAACCACATAAAGAGAGGAGAGAACCAGTTGGGCCTGTTGTTGAATACACACAATAAATTTTAAAAAAAAGGGCAAACAAGCTTCCCTCTGCTGGCCTCTATTGCCCTGTTGGAGTGTTGCTCACCTCAGCAAGCCAGCTCTGAACCTCTACGGGGTTTTCTGTGTTTGTGTGCAAGTGTGTGTGCGAATTGGCCATTGGGGTCTTCCAAATGACATATTTGCATACAAACAGTCGGTCCAATTTCACAAAGGGGAGAAGGGGAAAGGAAGGAAGAAAGAAAAAGGGAAATATGGTGAGTGTGAAAGCGTGTGTGCATGTGCGTGTATGTGTGTTTCCTCTAAAGGAAAGCGTTGGGAAGGGGGTTGTTTGTCCTCCTCTGGTGCTGAGGGGCTTTCGATATAAGCAGAGTGGAGAATCTCATTACCTGAGTGATGCACTGCCTGTGTTTACACGCGTTATTCCAAAGAGGCTTTGACGCTCCTTCATTCCTCTACCCCTCTCTCTCGGAGAAAAAAAAAAAGTTCCAATTGCAATAACAAACCGGCTGGCTCAGCCTCAGAGGAGGCCGAGGGATCAAATGGCTCTTTCCCAGCGCAGGGGCTGTCGCGGGCTGGATGCTTTGGTAGAATTACTTCACTGAAATATGACCACCAATGGTAGCACTTGAGAAGACACATGAACAATGAGGTGAGACAGGAGGGAGACTATAAAGTGAGAGTTCCAGTGCAAGCACTCTGGACCATGACAAGACAGCCAAGAGGCAGCAAAAGAAAAGTATTGGATCGACTGCCACGATTTAATAGATTTGTTTGGTGTCCAGAGGATGAATCCTAATGACTGATTTTTAACCTTGTGCCACCATCAGCTCACAGTTTCAGTTTGTCCAATACTTTGGTTTATGGTCAAAACCATGCAAAACTGATGACATTCCCATCATCCTCAGCTGCAGGTTGTGTTTTGTGCCATTTAGCTAATGCTAGCATGCTAACACACACAACTGAACGCAGTAATCAGCATTGCCACTGTGAGCCCATTAGCATGCTGGTATTAGCGTTTAACTGAAAGCACTGCTGTGTCTAAGTGCAGCCTCACAGAGCCTCTTGCGTGGTTGCAGACACTTGGTCTCGTTAAATGAATCAAGCAAAGTCTACTTCAGGCAATCAACTCGACTCTGCTGCTACCCTCACACGACGGAGTCCCTCAACTGCAGCATATATCAAACAAGCCCTCTGCTCTTTTGTTAGCAGGCCTGCTGCCACAGCACTTACCGCAGAACCTTGGAGTTCAGAACCCGGACTACAAATATAAACTCTGAACATATCCTGCACTTACAATAATCCATTCCATGTCAGCTGGATGACTGAAATTAATTTGCGTCTTTTGACTGTACTCTGTGGCGTTTCATTTCACCACTTTTGTGATAGAGAGGGGAGTGACAGCAAGGGCCCCCCTGTTGACTCAAACCCGGAGATGCTGCAGTTCTACAGAGGCACTCTGCACCTCCGCTCTTTTTAAGCTTCATTGTTTGGTCTATCTGGCGGAGTGGGGCCATGTAATGATGAGTGGCAGCGTTATTTCAAAAGAAAAAGCAGGTCTTTTTGAAAAATCTCTTTCCAGGATCCTTTTTTGCATGTTTGTCCTTGTCCTTATGCTATTTTCTTGGTAATAATTTGGCTCTTTTTTCACATTTCTCGCATTTTTTCTCAGTTTTTCATGCACAAATTGATAATTGTACTCAGAGGCTCAATTAAAGTGCTGTCAACAAAAACATAGTCTTGATTTATCTGTTACGTCGCTCCCAGCTCATTCATTCTATCATTGATTGGCATTTCATGTTTTCAATAATCGACAAGCTCTATTCTCCTGTAGAGTTTTCAAAATTTAATCTCATCTCATCTTCTGCAAGCCTTAAACATCTTCTATCTTTGGAGAAAAAAAATTATTCTGGTGGATGAATTCATACTTCAAAAGCTCACATTTAATGACTTATTCTAAAAGCCACATAATCATTTCTTTAGTTTGAATTTAGGCTTATTTTTAGCATCCTAGCGGCTACCTGTCACCTCGTCTTTGTAAGCTGCTGTGTCTCTCCCTATACACGGCACAATCACCTGATGCCACTGTTGTGACAAGCAGCACTCCAAACAATAATTCAATTTGTCGCTGCTTTGAATCTTTATTCTCGCTCACAGGCACACGTCTCCTTTCAATCAGGCAAAAGTAAACCAGAGAGAGAAGTAGAGAGACAGACAGAGAGAGAGAGGAGGCAAACAGTCTGGGAGCTGGGAGCCCAGCAGAGTATGTTACATTGTTGGCAGCATCAGATCACAGCACACGGCCTTGTCTTTTTCATGTAAAACAACCACTGTTTTTGACAGCACGTTTGTTAAAAACCACCCAAGGAACGTGCAGAGTTGAGATGAAAGAGGCCTCCGTGTAGAGTTATTGCTTTTGCTTTCTTTTCCCTCCTTTCCTTTTCTGCTCTCCCACACATTCGCCACCCCTCCCCTGATACTCCGGCGCTCTAATTGCTATCAACATGAGTCACAAACATTCTTTTTTTTCCCAGGGAGAAGAATTATTACTGGCAAGCTTCGTGTCCGTCAACACATGCTAATTCTCATTTTTACTGCTTTGAGTCGCCTTGTGTGTGTGTAGGTGTGTGTAGGTGTGTGTGAGGTTGGCACAGCGACCGAACACGTCATTCCCGGTAGAACTTGGGTGGCGGAGCTGCCTTTGAACTGCAGACGGGGCAGAGTTTAAGTCTGGGTTTGTGCTCCAAGACAAACTTCAGCCAACTGGGAACATAGGATCACTGCAGCTTTTAAAGAACAGGGTTCTGTAAATAACCAAAACGGGGTTAATTAGCATTAAACCAAAGCAGAATCCTTCATGGTTGTCTGACAACTGCTAGAAAAGTTGCTGAAAGTCTTAAGCACCAAGTGGATCCTTCACTATGATTAAAAGAGCCGCAGTTTTCTGAATGATTACGGCTCCATATCAAACAACTACTCAGTCAAATCCATGAGTATATGTCCTGATAAGATATCATGAATACATCAACTGTCTTGCAACCGCTTTGTTCGTTGACTGTGTATTTGCATCAGATACTCATAACCAAGGACATGGACAATGTCTTTTGTATCTGTATCCGTTTCTCTGTGTGGAAGGCTTCACGCTGTTGTTGTGCAATTGGCTTAAGACGAAAACTGAAAATACGCAGGTCCCCGGTGAGGCGTGTGGCTCAGATGGGGGGGTGTTGATAGAAAGTGGGGACGGCTTAGTGCCAAGGGAAGAAGATCCAATCTCGAAATGTGTTGCTGTGAAGGTGAAATACTGGAGAAACCCTGCTGGGCCACATTTCACATCTCTCTGAGGGGTTCTATAGGGAGAGCTTTCCCACTACTCCTATAGTAGCTGTAGGCAGGCATCCACACATCTCACACCACCCCCTCACACATACATAACACACACAAAGCAAACACTGCAAGCTGTATATATATCATTATGGTCAGGTGAAAACTTCTCAACTTCAATCTACAGTTAAGGAACGTCGGTGTTATGAACAAGACAAAACATTTACGTCCAAAAACATGAAAATATGACAGAGACTGGAGATAACGAACAATAAACAGAGACTGCCACAAGTGGAAATGTCACGGGGTCATTAAAATTAAAAATGTTCTGTGCTAGCATGAACATACTTTGATTTTATGGTAATTTGTTCAATGATTAGCAGATACTCTGTTTGCAAACTTGACACTCTGGCCAAAGGCCAGCATTAAAGGAAAGCTCATAGAATGTTATGTATGTATTATTCTCTGGGAATATGACTGGCTGATTTGGCCATTAGATATTTTGAATGCTGGCACACCAAGAAAGGTCACTGGGCCACCAACATTTACTGGGAAATCATCCTCTGGAGACTATAAATCCACATCTGAAATTTCATGGCAATCTGGCCCGTGGTTGTCAAGATGTCTTACTCACGGTTAGATGGACACCAGACAGACTAGCGGGGAGAGCATCAATAACAGAAAACAAAAATTATAGAACAAATGCAAAAACGCATGAAGGTCAGCCAAAAAAAAGCAAGGTTCATAACCTATGTTCCTGAAAAATTGACTTTTGGAAATCCAAGGATTTCACCAGACAATCTCAATATGACGGGCATACATTTATGCCAGCGCTACGTATCAAATATGCAGGACCGAGGAGAAGTGAGAGGCCAGGGCCCGTTCTGAATTCAGATCAGGAACAAAACCACTGGAAGACCCCAACAGGATTCCAGTGTGGGTTGCCAGGGCAACATGAGCAGGAACTTTCAACCATGGCAGCCAAAGTGCAGAAGATGAAGAGGAGAGCGCAAAACACCGAAGAACGTGGGGGTAGGGAGGGGTATGTGTTTACAGGGACAAAACTGGAGAAACAATGAACGCACGCTGGGGACATCCGAACACCAGAACAAAACAAAGAAAGTTTGGAGAATGCCTGGGATGTTCCAGCAGATGATGAAGATGAAGCTTGTGCCACAGCCTGCCAAGTACTTGTTTTGGCTGTCGCTTGGTAACCAGTGCCCCCCAGCTCCATTGCACGCATACAAACACGCACACACAAAGACACACACATGATTACACTGAGTAATTTTCCCTTTAAGGGTTTTCACCTTGCCACACCGAAAGCACGGGCGAGGAAGCGGAGAAAAAAAGAAGGTAGTTTGTTCGCAATGGAACACACACACACATCTTCCTTGCACACACACAGCACTGCAGGAACAAACAGACAACAATCTCTCTGCCCCACTGCCAGCAGCCTTGAAACAACCTGTAAGACAAACGTGTCTCAATGCTTTTATTTAGCTGCCGGGCAGCCAGCATCCACCTGGCATCACTAAACACTTAATTAGACAGTAACACTACAGTAGCATACCACTCCACGCATTTTACAAGGTCTTGTTAGCAAGGCAACCGCGGCATCGAAGCGACAAACGCTACCTACCACCAAGTGACAAAGAGCTGTCCGGTGCCAACACCGAGGCCAAAATAAGATAAAGGCCTTGGATGAAGATCTTATCGATGGATAAACTCGATCATCCACAGTGCTTTTATGTTTCAGACAATTAACTTGCTATTGTAGTCTGTGTCAACGCAGCCAACAGATTGGGCACAGATATATGCTTCACGGTCTGGACTATCAGCATTCTACTGTGCCAGGTAGCCTGATTAGATTTCACTGACATGGGTTTTGGAAGCTGAGGCAGACTTTCCAGCTTGAATTAGACATTTTATGCCTGCATATGTTTTGGATCTGACCATTGTAAAGGCTAGAATGTCCAGAAAATAACAAAGATCAGTTTTCACTCGCTCTTGAATCTTCAAGCTTCTGGAAAATGACTTAGACCATTATGAAAGACAAAAAATCTCCATTCATGCTCAGAGTAATGCAATTCCTTGGTTAGCAGAGCACTGATGCAGGGAAAGGCACTCTGGAACTCTTCAAAAAGAGTACAATCATGGCCGTCCTTCCATTATATGGGTGTAGAAAATTTCTACTGAAAACTTACATGTCATGTATCAGACACACTCACTTAAACCTTCACCAAGGCTTAGTCACCTTGGATTCACAACAGCTACAATGGATTCCAATGGCTACAAAGATTCATCGTGGAAAAGCATGAAAACGTCAAAAAACACTTCTCAAACTCAGTCTGTCAGTATGCTGCTACATGCAGCAGTGTTACATACAAAAATGGTGCTTAAGGAGCCGGGCACAATGGCTCTCCATTGTTGTGACCATGCTACATTCATACTAGCATAGCTGGCACCAAGACATCCCCATATGCTGTTTATGCACAGTGTTCGTATAATAGAAAGCAAATATTCAATAAAAAGTATATCTAATTACAAATTGCATACATAAAACTATTTCATACATTAGCTGCTCTTTGTAGCACCCTCCATGCGCTCAAAGCAATGGTTGTTAGCTTGCTCAGAAAAGTAGCACAGCAAATATCTTTACTTAACTGCCTCGTTACATTAATTAATTAATTATCCATACATTAACAGAGAATTAATATATATTTATATGGAGTATTAAACAGAGCACATGAATAGTCTTGGAGCAGCTCTCCTTTCTTGTGCGCTACGTTCAGGTGTAGCTAGCTCTTACACAGGGCTTACAGTGCTGCAACGACTAGTGCTCTCTACTGGCAATAAATGGGATGATGTAAGTTATGGCAGCAATGGGCACACAACGCATTTAAAAATGATATTCACCAAAAAATATTGCTGGGGAAAATACATTAGTCTAACATAATAATAATGTAGCCACAGCCAAATAATGAGCACACTACAAAACAGCCATATAACCTAATTCTGTGTATTACATTAATCCATACAAATTCATTGTCCAGGGTGCTAGCCCAAAAGCTAACCACACTAGCGGCAAACATTAGCTTTTTATTTAGCCAAATTTAAAAAAATAATAATAATAATTGCCTAAAACATACTACGAGGGATAATGCTGCAGGGGTAGTGATGTTTTGATGTCACAAAAAAAGTGTTATGGTGGGTATTTTCCAATACCAGCTTGAAATAACAATCACAGCGATACATCTTTCAAACCTTCGTAGTGACATAATGGATGGCAGGCATCAATCAACCGTGAGAGGAAACCAGGACTCATCTGATGTTGCGGAAAGACACTCAACTGTACTTAGATGTGTCCTAACGGCCATGTTGGATGGCAAGTCTGCTTTAGCGGTGCTGCACTATGTAATTTGCAGGATTCATGCTAAAAAGAGACAGGGGAGAACCGAGCAAACAAGTCTGATGATTTACAGTGTGGGTTTTGGAGTGTCTTTTTAACCAGGATGAACGAGGACAGACAAGATAAATGACGAGAAAGGCTCTCCTCACATGTGCAAACAATTTTCCACCGCAGAACAACCAGGGGCCAAATGAACTGTCTGTTCAGTATGTGAAGCGTGAACAAATGCCTTTCACATTAAGTCAGGACCCTGGAGACCTAGATAGTGTGTGTGCGCATGTGCATGTGTGTGACTGGAGCAAGAGAGAGAGAGAGCATGGCTTTGTATAGTTACGGCTTATATGCGTGTGTACACACCTGCGTGAGCACTGATTTCCCATGCAAATAAAGGCAAGCACCTTATTACAAAAAATGATGGTTCCCTCTAAATACTCAATTTAAATTCAACCAATGCCTTGTTTAGATTAGATGTATGCTGCAGGCAGATAATCCTTTGACCTAATTGGCTAAAATGATGCTTGTGATCTGAAGGTGGTGTTGGCAAGGTAACCTGGGGGGATGCAGAAAAGATGAGGGTAAAAGGTTTTATCATCCAGTATTCTTTACAGATAAAACGTGAAATGAACTGTAAAGAACCTTCTACCCAATGCCATGAACTGAGGAAGAGGAAGAAAAAGATGGGAATGAGGAACGGTGAAGACAAGTATATTCAAACTGATGATGTCAGCTGACAATGACAACAAGGACAAAGTTAATTGAAAACAGCCATTAAAGTGACTGCTGTGAGCTTTAAGTGTAACACACTCAGGCAGCATTGCAGAGTAATGTGATATGTGTCGATTCACACCTGTAGCACACACACATGCAGAGGGAGGAACATGATATGGAGGTGGTCGAGACAAGGACAAGACAACAACAAAACTCCAAACCACCACATGGATTCATGGTTTTCATAGGGTGAATCCTTCTGACTTTTTCCTCTACCACCAACAAACAGATGACATTTTAGGTTTTTAGTGAACTATTTCCACAATTGCAGGATAGATTGCTATGAACTTTGGTACAGACATCTGAGGTGCCCAGAGTATGAATGCTAATGACTTTGGTGATCCACTGACTTTTCATCCAGCATAATTTCTCAAAATCTATTGGATGACTTGGCACACAGCTTGGAACAGACATTCATGTCCCAATGACTTTCCCTCTCACCTTTCATAACATTATCAGCAGGTTGGGATGTTCGGTGCAGAGTGAAATGTCTCAACAAATATGATGGATTGCTATGAAATTTGGGCCAGACGTTCACGGTCCCCTCAGGATGAATTGTAATAGCTTCCTTGATTCCTTCACTTCAGTCAAACTTTAAGTTTGTCAAGTTTGCATTTAGTGCTAATAAGAATATGTCTGAACTAAGATGGCAAGCATGGAAAAAAAACACACCTGCATTGTGAGCGTGTTAGCACACTGACATTAGCATTTAGTTCAAACAACCCTCAGCACAGTCTCACAGAGCGGCGAGTGTTGCTATAGACTTGAGGGTGAGACACACAGGCATCATCGCAGGTGTATGTGAGCCAGCTTGTCAAGATACGCCGCTGTCTGATTCCAAATCATCAATCTGCATCAACTCTGCAGAAAAGCAGCAATTTATCTGCTCTCTCAACGGTACGCACATCAAATGATACACAAACATTGATGTGTGTTGCACTTCAGTGTTGTTTACTATGAATATTAAGACTGATGTGACTCACCATATTGTTGCAATATTACATATTTATTTTTGGTCCTGATAGGCTGTATGGTTACACAATATATTCAGGCTCTTATCTCCCAGCCGGGTCATACCACCTGATGCTTATACATACAGTGGATGAGGTGATTATCACATACTTTTATACTGGTTTTATATTTTAAATCTTTGGCCATCCAAGAGTCCATAAATTCAGTGTTCTTCTACTTTCATTTATTCCAACCCAGGAGGGCTCTTAAACAAGGAAGTGGCAGGAATTACCCACAATTCCCCTATGGGGGTAGAGGGTGGGATGAGAGTTTGGACTGTCAGCACCCCTTTTGCCGCCCATTAATCACTTAGGCTACTGTGGGACAGGCCGCCAGGGATCAGCAACACACACATGCAGGCACACGCACTCGCAAATTTAAAAAAGGTGTGAGCGCAATACCAATGCATAATCTGTCTCTCCACGAAACGATCAATACGCGCAAAATAGAGAAACCTTATTAAACGTTGAGGGCTGTTTCCTCGGCGATACAATTGCACATATTGGAGACACATGCGCGCGGTTCATCACCACAGAGAGGAGACAGGAATAGAGGGAAAGCGAACACAGCTCAGAGTTCCCTGAGGCTGGTCAACAACTCAGAGAGAGGAGAGAGAGACGGGCACAAAGAGAGCACTTCCAGCAGTGGAGGCACTCTCCATTCAGAAGGCTGGGATCATGTTTACAGCATCGTGTCCCTTCCCAGGACGTCTTCAGGGACTCCACACGCATGCATGTGTGTTTATGTCTGTGACAGTGAATAATGATTTTGTTGGATGTAATATGCTAATATCATGAAATGTCCTTAAACCTGTTTTCTTTAACATACTAGCACATACTCAGCATGTTAAAGCCCCTATTGTGCAGACTTTCATCCTTCTTATTCTAATATAAATGTTTGTTCATAGACTATTTAGACAACCCCAGCAGAAACTGGTGAGTGTATGTTGCTCTCATTATTACCACTAGGAGTCGCCAAAGTCAGACATTTTGAAATCCCACACATACTGTAGTGGTTTGGCAAAATCATGTTAATTCAAGCTTTGGACCACATGTCATGGCCTTCATTGGGTGATGTTGGAGGGATTGGAGTTTGAAAGATGCTGCCATTTAACAGGGGAGAGGAGTGGCTGAAAAACCACTATCATCTTGCATTATGGGAAATGCAGGAAAGTCATGTTTATGCAAGTGCAACTAAATCACTGGAGCACAGCTTAAAGTCGTGGCATTGACCTGTAGGTTGAACTTTTAGTGTCTGTTTTCACACTTTTTATCAGGAATTCATATACAGTGACAATTGAAAGCCTCTGTGTGTACTGTTGTAAACCTGAGTTTTCTCTGCATTTTAGCATAAGCAGTGAAATTGTGAACAGACAAAGAAAAGAACTACAGAAAGTCACAACAGAACCATCAGCTTCAAATAATAATAATAATAATTTAAGTGAAAACTGACTGAATTCAGCAGTTGGAATGGAGAGCACCAAAGGAAAAATTGGTAATTTTCACTTGGATATTTGAGAAAGGAGATCATATTGTCCTTAGTAAAAACATCTGACAGTTAATTTTTGTAAAAATCAGTTTGAAATATCGTCACACTGACAGCAGGGATAGGTTTAAATCTTGAATTTCAACATGGAGAAATGATTCAGCCCACAGGGATGAGGGAATTCCTTCAGCCTGAAACTGAGTGATAAAATAAGCCTGCTGCCTTTTTACCTCTTTTATATTTACTTAATGAGAGATGGACCATACACGCTGAGTTTATGACATACAGTTACAGACACAAAGGACCATAGATAATGAGCTGGGTAATACAGAAAAATCTCCTTCTCGTCACTTATATTCTCAGAATTCTCTGTTGGGTTCAGGAGCATAATCATGGACTTGTGTCTGTGACCTCTGACCTCCTCAATATTATTTTTTCTTATACTGCTGAAGAAGGAGCACCTGAAGGGAAAGCAGGCATTTTACTGTTGCGCTTATTGGATTTTGATCTTGATTCCACATCCACTTTCTTTTCAGCTTTCCTTGAATATCTGCATGCTCTTAAAATAAAACACCCATTACACACACACACACACACACACACACACACACACACACACACACACACTTCACCAGCTTTATCTGCTCTTCAAGGACACCTCTGGAGGATGCCTAAGGGAAAGCTCTTTTATGCTCTAAGCCATCAATTGACCAATCAAGGCTTGCCAAAGTAAAGTGACTGTTTCCGTCGCTGCTGCGGGGACAGAGGGGAATACACAAGAGCCGTTTTCTGCAACAGCATTTTTACTAGAAAACTAGGTGAACAATTCAGCCTCGTGTGAAAACACTTGCAGTCCAGTAAGAGATGGAATTTGGCAAGAAAACAAACAGATTACAGTGATGTGATGATTGGCCTGAAAGTGAAATGTATGTAAAAATTGCGATACTAAGGTGGTCTTTATTGCAGCCCTGATTACCCATCATCAAGACAGATGTGACAAGTGAAGTCCTCTGCGCTGCTGACCCTCTCAACAGCACCTTACATTTGGAACCTCAGAGACTCTGAAACGAAATGATGAAACAAGAGGGGAGGCAAAGATTCATTTTTCCCACCCATCAATCTGCACAGCGCTCATAAATGTCAGCCTTAGGGAAATTGAATGGCACCATTTGTCTGTGTTTATTAGGCTGGGATGAACTCGGTCTCAGTGACCTTTCAGAGTACATACCCATGCCAAGTTAGCTGAGGATCAGTCAAACTCAGAGTTCCTATGACTTGCAGAACTTGAGCGCGAGCATCCCTGCGGACTCATCACCTTGATTAAAAAAAGACGACGCAGACGCAGAAGTTCCTCACAAGAAAGGCCGGAGTCCTTTGGGAGAATGTCAATTTTTTTTTTATTACTTAAATGCCCAGTCTTAAATGCCAAAGTCCTCGAATCCTGCAAGTCATTATTAAATTGTGGTGCCTTCGTCCTCACAGGCGACTTTGACCAGTTTGTTTGAGTGGATCAAGTTTGAGCTCCTTATAGCCGAAGCAATATCAAACTTCTCTTTTTTACGAAACAAATCAACGCACTTTTGTCGATTCAAAATTGCAATAACCAAAAAAAAGGAAATTGTGTCTATTTTTCAGCCATTATAGCATTTGTGCTCTCCAGTTGGCGTGTGTTTTTGGTGGGCTGCCTGTGTTGGCGGCCACTAAAAACTGTTGATAATATCACTACAATTGTTAGAGCCACACAGACAATTAACCAGCTGGGAGGATGATGTTGTTAGCTGCTGCGGAGTGTCATCTGCGATTTGAGCACAGTCTCTGTCACTCTGAACGTTACTCTTTGTTATGATTCACATCACAGCATCACAGGGAGCTTTTCTGACAGTCTGGTCATCACCACAACTGGTCTGTGCAAAGATTTCTGGCTTCTGAAATTTGACTTTTTCAAGTTTTTGCCATTTGGATTCGCGTGAAGGCGCCCAGAGTTGCACATTACCTGCAAATGTTTGCATTATCTACAACCAATTCGTCATAAATTTGAGCAAAATAGTTCTGCTGGCTGCTTTGCCGGCAGATTATTTTCTCTTTCATGTTATTCTTTTTTTTTCCAGAGCTGCCTGCAGCCACTGCCAGTAAAACAGCAATGTGTTACACTCACAAAAAGGCTGTGATTGCAAGTGATGTCCCCACCAGACGCCACCACCAATCCCCCCCAGCGTCTGTCAATATCCATCACAAAGACTGCTCTTGTTTACACAGTGGAGCTGCTCTCACTTAACCCTGCCCTGAGGAAAAACTCTGATAAATATAACTATTCATACAGTTATCTTCATATCATCACACAATCATCTAGAAAATAATCACTTAAATATCCCTAAAATGATGTGCTTGGTCACTTTAATGGATGGATGTATCATCGGCGATGTTGTACTATTTTTGTCTCCACTGACATCACTGTTCAATCCTAGTGGGGCTTTTTTTTTGCGATATCAGAACATCTGGCTGAAATCTACTTACTTTAGTGCCACTACTTACGCAGACACTGGCGGTAAAGGCACAAAAAGGCGCAAAATTCATGGACAAAAAAACAAAAACAAAAACAAAAAAAACTCCATCAATATTTCAGCCATGGCTTCGTGTGAGTGGATCAAGCAGTCTGTTGAGTGCGCGCTCCTTGTCTCCACACTGGCTCTGTGCGCTCACAGGCGCGTCCTTGGACCCCCTCTAAATGTTATCATACACAGTGGCGCGAGTGATTATTATTGTGGTTCCTAAAGTGGGGTTACGGGACCTTCCCCGGGTCACTAATTGAACATTAAAGGGGTTCCCCAAGTCATATGATACATGTGTTCATTTTACTGTCATTTAACGTAAAGGGCGGTGCAAACAAAGGACACAGATAATAGGAAGTTTCAGTCTGAATGCTGATTCCCCTGCACAGCGCCGTGTGACAACAACAAGATGCTCGTGAACATGGACCACCATGTGATGTAATGGAAGTCTGGGGCGACACGGTGCACATGTCTGTTAGTGGGGCCCCTGACATGAAAACGTTTACGAAGTCCTGATCTTTAAACAAAGCCCGGTGCCTGACAACATCCACCGCGCGTCCAGGTGGACCACCTGGATGCGTAAAAACCACACCGTGCCTCGGTCTCTCTGGGAGCCGCGCAGCGTGCGTCTGCAGCTGCAGCCTCCAGCGAGAACAATAACTTGTTTCTGATGATGTGCGCTGTGGCTGGAGTGATGGATGGTGGAAGGTGACAAAGAGGGGTGTAGTGGTGATGGTGTATGAACCAGCGGGTCGTGACGGGACGGGACGAGGAGGGGTAGGTTACTTACGCTGCTGTTCTCTCCTGTCCAGTGAACCATCGCCTGGTTGTGGGTCGCATCCCCTTTGAGCACGAACGAACTGCTGAGCAGGGACATTTGTTTTTCCCGGGACAGTGCTCTTCTGAAGCGGGGTGAGCTATCCGCGCCAACGGCTTCCTGGTCACCGTCCGTCGGTAAGCCCGGCGGGGAGCCTCCGTCTCCGCCGCCCATGTCAAACGTACGGTCCTCCCCGCCGCGCCGGTTTAAAGCCCCGCTGTCACAGCGCACGGGTCCCGGCAGTGCCATCCAGGCCGAGGCGATCAACAGAAAGACGAAGAGGTGCGAAGGAACGGAGACCGGGTTTTCGGGGCGCAGAGATGCCATTCTTTGCGCCGTAGAAGCGCTCGTATCGCGGAGACTGATGGAGAGACTGCTGATGCTTGTGGAAGATAGATAGGTGTATACTGTAAGCCGTGAGAGAGGGAGAGTGAGGGAGAAGGAGGGAGGGAGGGAGGGGAACTAGAGCGAAGGCAGCTACTGGGAACAACGTGGACGCGTCTCTGTGCCAAGCGGGATCCACAGGACGGCGCAGCGGTGCCATCTGCTGTCCTGCAGCTGCAGCGGCCTGTATCTCAGCTACTGAACTCAGTGCGTCTTCTTAAAGTGTCACCACAGGAGGAAGTCTTATTTTAAACTTATTTCAAAGATGTACCGTTAAAACACATTTTCACTTCAAATGTCTGTGAAGGATTATTACTCTGTGAGGGCCCACATGAGCCAGGAGATGAAAAGTACAGAAAATATTATTCTTAAAAGAATAATTAATTCTTTGACAGCACTTGCATTCTTGCTGCATTCTTGCATTTCTTGCTGCAGAGCCCCAACAGAGGAGCAAATAGCAGTGACTCAAAAACCTCTGCTCAGGTTTAGGTTTGATACTAGATGAAATGATAACAGTTTTAAAAAATCCCTTTTTACCCATAGAAAACACCCAGCTAAACTGTTGTTTTGACCCAATATTAGTGTTTCAATGTGGGGTTATTTCCCAAAACTAAAACATATTATTGTTTCCAAACTGATTTATTGTAGCTCCATTAAAACTTACATGTAACTACTTGTTCCTGTATGTCAATAATTTTTCCAGTTTTGAATGTCATATGCACTTCATTTTGTACAACTAATAGGAAATGTGTGACCATTTTTAGGCGAAACTGGAGCTTGTTGTATTCAACAATTGGTCAAAATAATAATAAGTTTGGTTTGGGTGGCTAACTCTGCAGTAATACAAAAGTATAATGCTAACACACAGTCAAAACTGCTGCAGAATAAAGTTAATAAAGTGTGACTGGTGTTGGGATGCTAGTTTGAAGCCCAAACAACATAAGGAAACAACGCAAGAGATCTATTTACCAAACGTCCCTGAGCAGGTGGAACAATGACTGAAGACTGGTCCTGAGGAGAATTTGTAAATGTTACAGGTCAGCAGTTAATCAGCTTCCAGGCAGTTGCCCCTAAATTCTCCCTGGGTTTAATTTTGTTTCATCTTTTTAAAAAAAATGCTGCATTTCTTTAATTAGATTTTTGTTCCCAATTTAAAAGATAAAAAGTATCAGATGTCCTAAAGCAGTTGGAAACACTCCCCAAAAAGACACTGCCAAGCCACATTTGCATGCAAGTCAGTCCACTCACTGCCTCACTGCCTGTGATGGTGGCCAGCTGGCCAAGAGGTCAGAGTTCACATTAAGTAATAGCTCTCTTCTGTGTCCATCCTCCTATCCAATTATAGGCAGAGGCTGGATTAACCCATGACTGGGTGGGTCAGGATTGGGGTCAGACGTCTCTTCAGGGCAAACCACAAGGATTTACCTTTGCTGTCTGACATTAAGCTGAGACCACAAAATCCCAGTGATGATTTTTGTATTCTATCATGTAGATTATTAGTTTTCCCGATCATGATTCCTGATCATTTCCTGAAAGTGCAGCACATAAAGAAAGTGCTCTAAGAGACAGGATTAACCTGCCTCACCAGCCAGTACCAGGGTTAGCTTGTAGGGTCTTTGTATCAACAGCACTGTATTTTTGCAGCTACAAGCAGTGCCATGTGATGTGGGAATGATGGAATAATACAAATAATGGAAAGTGAGCAACTGCTCAGACACTCAGTGGTCTCAAAAGTCCTTGGTTCACTATAAACTGAAATAAAAAAGGGGGTCCTGTTTTAGGATGAGGGCCTCCAGTGATGTTTTAGTTGATACTGTGCACATTCAAATACATTTACAGTTAATTAACTAAGTTCACCAACACAGAGGCTCAATGGGGGCCCTTGTTTTTACCCTGGGGTCCTCTAGCAGATTATTCCAGCCCCATTTCTGGGGTTTAACAGGTGAGTTTGAATTGGATCTTATAAGTTTTATCAATGTAAAGAAGAATCACAGGTGGGCTAAGCTAAATATGCTAACAAATATATTTGGAAGCCATTAAAATGGTCAGTTCAAGCTTTAAGAACCAACACAACCTTCAATGTATTGGCAAATCGTAACACCCCTTTGGACTTTTTGACGACTTATTGTTACACAAAATGTTATCACAGAGAATGTAATTCATTCATTTAACACAATTTGACAAACTGATACCAATTAAAACTGCTCTGATCAATGTTTTTATTGTAACAATGTATCAAATAACTACAGTACGTGTGATGTTAAAGGTGTCATACAGAGGCGACACCCCCACAGACACTGATCACTAAGTCTGCATTTCCCCTCAAATCTATAAACCCACACTTCCTCTTGATGGTTTGGGACAGACAGGTCTTTTCTCGCTACCTGCAGAGCTGGCTTTGTGTATACTCTGGGTTAGCATCTTCATTGCTATTAGCTGCAGTTACTCGCTGGAATTCCACGTGCCGTGTTAGCTAGTCAGAGCTGACGAGGCTAAGACAGACGTGCGGTAAAATTTCTGGAAAAGTGCTTCATATAAATTTACTGTTAAACAGTATTTTGACGGGTTTTCAACAAGTTGCTTCATATCGAAATAGTAAAAATGTCAATAATTAAGTGATCACAACTTTGTGGTAACATGCATGTGCATCATTTTAAATGACATAAATATACAGTTTAATGATCACTTAGACCTTCAGCTTGCCCAAAGAAAAACATACCACCATGTACATTTTGATATTTGAAGCTGAGTGCTGCTGTAAACAGATGCTGCAGACTTCTAAACTCAGTCTTTAGGAGACAGGGTTGGACATTATTATTTCAGCAGAACCTCTCCTTAAAGACAGAGCTCTGCTCATGCTGACCTACGAGCGGTATCAGTGCTAAAAAGGTGATCTTTGTCAATTATTTACATGCCAGAGTCCTTCTGTTGTTGTTGCTGCTTGGGAATAAATGGACGGAGCGATGTTGTTGGCTCAACTGGTCTCAGATCAGTGCACTCAGGTGTCCAGAGTGGCAGAACAGGAGCGGAGTTAGCTTGAATATTTGATGGCTTTGAGGGCAGAAGGCGAAGCAGAATTACAGGAAGGAGAGAGGACGAAGTAAAATTCAGCCTTCAACGTTAAGCTCTCAGCAGATAAAGGCTGAGAAAGAAACTCCTTAAGAAAAACAGGAGCTATGAATAAACACAGAGCAATGGTGTATTAATTAAAAGTCAGTTGTTGCTCTCTAAGGGTGACGGAACGCTCTCTGAAGTATGAGACTGCTGAACCACAGGGGCTCAGGAGGTAGAGGGTGTCACCCACCAATCAGAGGGTCGCAGGTTCAATCCACGGTCCACGGCTTCCTGCATGTCTGCATGTGTGTGTGAATGGCTGAGCATAGAAGCAACAATAGGAAGTATCATCCTCTGAACGACTGGTCGGTAGACTAGAAAAACGCACTCGATAAATGCAGTCCATTTCTCTCCTTTCTGTGTCTCTCAGCTTGACAAGCTGCGAGGTCCATTTGCAAATGATTGACTGAATATTACAATAAACACCCAAAAGACGACTCTTCATCTCTATTATGGAGAATTTCCACGACAGCGCTGTTCTCCGGCTCTTTTGTCGTTTCCTTTTCTCTCCGTCCACATTGAGAATCCACAAACTTGAGTTTTAGTGAAATTTAGAAGCAGAAACATCACATTTTGGCAGAGAAAAACCACAGCGGACGAAGTCAAAGAACCACAGCTGGGTTAAGTAATGCGAGACAGACGAGGAAGGGGCACGGCATCAAGGGCATCCAGGTTACTTCACATGATTTTTCATTAGTTAACTTATTTAGTCATTTTCTTTTAACAAAATAATTCAACAGACAACACCGCAAATGACGCATGTGCCTGGGAGATATTGAATAATTCAGCCGACATTAATAATATGTATCAAAATGGAAATTGCACCTACATGTGATGCCTACAGAACCCACAGATCAAAACACAGCCTAGTTATCCAGCTGATCTGGCAGGACTTCAAATTAAAAATTTACTCGTGATCTTAAAAATAGGTCTATTTTCTGCGTTTGCTGTGTTTTTTGTGCACAAGTGAGGGACGGCAGATGATGGCAGCGCGTGCACCCTCTATGACCTCTATTGCTAGGATACTGCCTGTAATTGTGCCTCCTAAACTGGAGCTTAAATTTAAATATTTCATACCGCTGTGTGTCTGGGTGTGTGCTGGAGTGTGTGCAGGAGGAGGGCGAGGGCTACGGCTGCAGGAGCTTCAGTGTAATCTGTTTTAATCTAAAAGACAGGCCCACCACAAAAGCCAATTAGGGTGAAAATTAAATGGAAAATGTAAGCTGCATTTGTCATGATCACCCAGTGGATTCAGACTGGCCGTGAAAATAACAAACTTATTTTACCTTGCCAGGAGAAAGTGTGCAGAAAGTGGAGCTGAGTTAATCGTCTTCTGTGAGAGAGTGGAAAACATTTGGTCAAATTCTTGCGAAACTTTTGTAAAAACGTCAAAAACTAAACTTTTCTGAAAGAAGAGAAAACCTTTTTGAGACAAACAAAACTTTTTTTGGGGGGGAATAAGAACACTTTTGCAAAATTCTCCTGTCTAATATATATTCCTGCATTTCACCATGTCCGGTGTGAAGCTCCAGAACTCATTTACATGGTAAGAATGTGAAAAAAGGGACACACCAGAGGTACATGGTGTCTGCAGCGGATTTGATTTTACTACAAGGAAAATATGCAAGTTTGGGTTGATTCATTATTGAATACATTACAGTGTGTGGTGTACACGGGGAAATAATAGTAATGAGGATGAAAGACACGATTAGAGTCACACATTCTCTAATTGGAGTAATTTGGAGTAAATTACAGTGAAGCCAAACTTCAGATCATCCTGCAGGCATGTAAGAGCACAGTTTGGTACAGATTGTACAGAACCGCCGGTACAAATGAGTCAGATGTGAGCGAATGAATGAAAGAAACCAGCTGATCAATAATCAATCAACACCAAGAAATCAAGCCAGCGCTCTCACAACTATCCCCGCTAAAGAGGCCACAGGCGGCTGTTGAGAGTCAAAGTCTCTTGCAGTTCTCCAGCAGCTCTGTAAAACTAATGCACATTAATCTTCATAACATCCAATTATCCGTGAAAATTTCATGACGAACAAAGCTACGTTCAGCAGCGGCTCGGCTGCATGCTAACAAGCTGGACTCCCGCGGTCCAAGGTTTGCCTCCCCCTGAGTTGTCTCTGCACTCGGATGATGCAAGAGCTGCTTTATTCATCCATACTTCTCAACTGCAATCGCACACACACACAAACAAGAGTGCCACAGACACCCATCAGTGAGGGCCATGAAATATTTACTGAGTTTACTTTTCCGAGAGGTTATGATGAGGAGATGCATTATTTCACGTACATAAACATGACCTATGAGTGAAAAAGCTACTAGCTCTCAGGCCTTCTGTGGGGACTAAAGGCCCCAATCAATATTGTTTATATTCATGATTAATCAAATGACTATTAATAATGTAAAAGTGCTAGCAAGGACCTACAGAGAATCATCAGCAACTCTGCAGCTTCCCTCAGCTCGATGCAGCTTTTTAGCCTGTTTTAGCTCATTTTTTTGGCTTTCTGGCCCACTTTGTGTTCAGCAAAAAAGCTCTAATAAACCGGCTTAATGCAACTTCCCCAACACCAAATAGCACCAGTGTTGACAGCTAGTGACTAAAATTCAAGAGTTAGTTAAAGAGTCAAATCTGTATTTTTCTCAGTGATGGTTGAGAGCAAAAGCAAAGTTAAAGGGGCTGTAAATATGCATCAGCTGGCCAGAAACAAACTCCAAATGAGAGCTAATGTTGCTTCATTTGTACTGCCTGTGCAAACAGGTCATTTCTCTTACAAACATGTTTTTCTACATCAACATTATAAGGTCATATGTCGGTGTAAGTGCATGTAAGTAACAAAGCTGCTACAGCAAAGGAACAGCCACAGAGTTGTGTTTCTGGCCATGTGGCAAATATATGCCCAATATTTAGCTCTGTTTTGGTCAAATAATGGGGAAAATATCTGGCTCTTTTGCTGCTAAACTCACATCTCGTCGCTAACTGTGTCTGTCTGCTGTTTGGCGCTGGCCAAGTAGCGTACAGCGGGTTGATCGAAGCTCTTTTGCTACCAACATCTGCCTGCTGCAGCTGCAAAAGGTTAACGAGAGGAGTGGAAGTGAGCCAAAACAGTAAACTTGCAGGCGGTAAAACAAAATCAGCAGCTGAAAGACGACATTAAGCTCTGCAGAGCTGAGGGCCGCTGCAGAGCGGAGTGATCGTTCTCTGTGGGTTTGTTACTACAGGTGAGCTCTTTGGTGTAGCTTTAAGTAAAAGTACATGACAAAAGTATAAAAAGAAGTACTGCTAAATAAAATATTTCTAATGGCCATGATCATTTCTAGGCTCTATGGTGAAGCATAAACACCTTGAAGTCGTACTTCAAACACAGTTTAATGGGATGTTCCACCCCAATAAAGAGCCAGCCACCAACTGACCCCGCTGACCCCCTGACGAGTAATTACCTCGGTTCAGGATCCTTAAAGCACACACACACACACACACCTTAAACCACACAGACACCAATACTCCCCACCAATATTTCATATCTTGCATGGTCTAAGAAGTGTGACCATCAATTAAGGGCCACACGGGGCCCGACCCCCGTCTTCTAACACCCAGCATGCAGGTCCCAGCGTCCCAGCAGTCACACTCTGTCGTCCCAGATTAAAAGCGGCGAGGTTGATAACTCACCCCAGCCGCCGGATACACACATGGACAGGAAGAAACAAGGGTCTCTGAAAGCCTCGGTGTTGCTCGGCGGCACCGGAGCATGAACAAACAATGCTGCAGGCCTGCGTGTACTGGACAAATGTACACGAGTATTTTCATGTTCGCCACTTAATGCACGGCGGCGTGTACATTCTGCTCTGTACCTACCACACTGAATTCACCAAACCTCATGCACTGAAGCCGATGAATGCATTTTATACAGCATACTTTTTTCTCATTGCCAACAGTGAAATAATAAAACTCATGATTCAAGCACACTGAGTTTGTACCCTTGTGTTGAGTGCACTTACAAAGAGTCAGGTCACATCAGTTCATGCTGGTCTGCATCTCGAGTGGATAACAGCAGACCTGATATAATTTAATTAAAACTCTAGTTTACAGTCCAAATATCTACATTTTTAACGAAGTGGTGAATTGAAGGGTTAATTCAAATCAAAAGCTGTTTTCATGTCAAATAATGATGTTTTTCTGACAGATAAACCTGCATTAATAACCAAATATGCAACTTTCTCTTCTTTCCCACCCCTGTGCTAACCCGTTTGAGCGGTTCAGCGTTGTGTCATGAGGCTGGGTTGTGATGAGTGATGTGCAGAGCTGCATCATAAGGCTGCTTTAATTCTCACAGCAATCACTCTGACCTACAACAGACCTTCAAGGATGACAGGCTAATCAGAGATGTGGGGGCCAGCTTTGGTTGCTTTAACCCATCTATTAGCACAGAGGAGGATGTATATGTTCCTGTTGTTGTCTGAGTTGTATGGAGTTTGGCTGGTGGATTTGGGAAGAACAATACTGATACTTTTGGATTGATCACTTCTAACAGGGCCGATTTTCTAAATGTTTTATGAATTGTAACTTGTGATCATTCTTGTAGTTTGGTGAATGAGGTCGTGTGCAGGAAGATTTTGAGTGACTATAGACACACTGTGCAGATCATGCCTGGTTTTAATGCAGAGTTGGTTTCCCTTGATTCATTTTAGAATGAGGTGGAATGTAGAAATAAAACTGTGCTTTGCTGCAAAAGTGTAGCATATTATTTTCTTCTTGCTTTCTCTGAAAAGCAGAATTGGGCAGAGTAATGCCGTCTTTGTCTTTTTTGGCACAATCACCCTGTTGGAGTGAAGTATAATTAGAAAACAAACCAAACAGTTTTGTGTTTATGTCCACGGTGATTGAACCGTGCAGTTTGAGCCACATTTCCACAGTTTTGGCCGTTGAAGAATGATCAAAATGTGTGCGTCCAACTTCATGAGCCACTGCTGCAACACACCTACTGTAGGAGAAACCAGGAGAGTTCTGCCACATTCAGATAATCCCCACAGGGTGACATGTTAGATTTTGTGTTTAGACTGTGTTGAAGTTTAGAAACTTTGCCATTCAACCTTTTAACCAACAGTGGTGCCGGCCAAAGCCAGAAGGAGCTCTCTGTACCAGCCAGACAGCTACTGTCACCACCAGCCTTGAAAAAGGATGTTTTGCAACGTGTGGGTTACACAGAGTCCAGTCCTGTGGCTATGGCCGCTTTTAGATGGGACCACACTTGTACACACTGTATGAACTAGTTTATTTCAGGCACCCAGCCTGAAGTGGTCTAAGGGTCCACTGAACCCTTCAGGGGGATAAACCTCAGCCAAAGAGACTTTCACTACCTGTTAATGTCTTACAACGGGCCTATAAAGCATTAGAAGATGTTTTATACACTATTAATAAAGCCATTAGTTTGTCTTACCTGTTTCATTTGGTGCCTTAGTAGAAAGTGGTTTCCCGCAGTCTGATAGTCTTGTCAAGACAGAAGCTTCTGAAACAGAAATGAGACCATCATGTGAAAACCTGTTAGCATCTTATCAAAAAAGTTAAAAAAAAAAAAAAAGAAAAAAAAAGAAATATATATATCGTTGTCTTATGCTGAGCCGTTCCTTCACTAAATTAGCATGTATTCACTGATACAGTAGAATGAGCCTCTGACAGCATTTGGACCATGTCAGCACAACATGACTCGGCAGTAAAACTCAGAACAAGTGGTGCTGATAAAAGCCGCACTTTAAAAGCCTTCAGCTGTGCTAACTTCCACCACCTTTAAAGCCTCTTCACCCCAGCAATAAACACATCAGAGCAGTGAGAGTCAGAGCAGAGCAGTTTTATTCTTCCTTTGCTTGATGCAAATTTTTGCTTTGGGAATAGAAATTCGTTTCCATTTGTCAGATTTCCCCAGAGAGCCCGGCCACTTTCCACCATCCTTCCCGCCCACATGTCTCACTCAATCAAACCCACCCCCTGGGGTTTTATTTTCAACAGAGCTAAACATCTGAACACTGGCGCAAGAGCCTCCCGGTGCCTCCACCCTCCCACCGCCACCACCCTGGACCCAAGATAGGGTAGTGAAACCCACCCTGGTGTAGCAATGCTAATTGTAACAGATTTGTTTATTGTGCAAGGCAAACGTTTTAATTGTTGTCAAGGGAGCGTGGGGAGGAAGAGCGTATGGATGGAGGTGGGAAGGGGTGTGTGTGTGTGTGTGGTTGGAGTGCAGAGGCTGACATGCTCATCTATGGGGAGGAGGGGAAATGATGCGCTGTCACATCAAGAAATGTAGCGGTGAATTATTACTCCCACAAGTTATTCCGTGCTCAAGGTTAGCCCAGGGTCCTCCGCTTGAGTCAGAAGAAGGAGGCGTCACAGGGGAGGCACCGTCTTGTGTTTGCATAGATCTGTATGCAAGCGTCCTCACACAACCTCACTGTTATCTTCAATCCATCATGAAGGTCTAGGCTGGCTCAATGATGCAGGGGCGTCAGTTGCTTTATAGAATAATAGACGTACAGCAGGACTAAGACCAACAAGCCACAAGTCCAAGCCTGGAAAGTAAACGCTGCCATGAAATTAGGTCCAAACATTCCTTCCCCATCATCCTCAGCTGCACTTTGGCTTAATTAGCAAACCTTGGCATGCTAGCTTACTAAAGTAAGATGTGAACATTGCAAACATTATTCCAGCTAAACATCAGCATGTTGTCATTGTGAGCATATCAGCATGCTGATGTTAGCATTCAGCTCAAGGCCCAACTGTCAGTAAACAGAGCTTCACAGAGCCACGAGCATGGCTGTCAACCCTCAGCCTCGTTCAGTATCTATTACAAATGTACATAATACAGAGATAATTAAAGCTTTCTAATAAACATATCAGCTATGACTGAATGTTTTCCATAATTCCATGTCAACCAAAGCAAAGTCTTTAAGTGCTAATGTGATAGTCTGAGGTAGCATTTAATGTCTGTCTTTACTGAATACTTAAATGTCCCCCGTCACTCCTCGAGATCCTCATTTCTTGTTGTTCAAAGATCAAGGTGACACCACCTTCACACTTCACCTTTGAATGCCAACTTTTGCCAAAAAAGTTGTCACAAGTCACATTTTTTTCTTATGCTTCGTTTAATTGATGTAAAGCAGTATAAAGTACAATTTTGACTGAATTAAACAGTCAAAATTTCCATTTGTCAGAAAAAGTTTGTTGCAGGTGGACGTCCCATTAAACTGCACTAAAAGGAGCCACACTGTGCTGTTCTTTCCTGTTTTATCACAGGCCGAACACCTTTCCAGCTAGAATTTTGTAACACTGAACAAAGTAACCAAGGGATGAAGATTCAAGAAGATGCTGTTGCATATTTCATACCGTGGAGGAAAACAGGCTGGCAGGCCTTTAGGGTGTGACCCTGCCTTGTCGGCCACTGACAACAGCGCGAACTTCGGCGGTGAGCACATCATCATCACTCACCTCGCTGTAAATGACATTTCACAAGCTGCCTTTTCAAACAATTCTGGCAGTTTCACATGAGTTTGAGTGCTGTCTTGTTTGGAATTCTTGTCAAATAAATGTCAAATAAGGTGAGAAATTGCTAAGTTGACACTAAGATCAAGTGAAGTTAAGGATGGGGATCAGGCATGAGGAACAGTTATGACTAAATATTAGAATCTGCTACCTGAATGCTACATCTTCTTTGCTGATGATTAGCAGACTGATGCAGAGAGTTTAGTGAAGACAGGCTCAAACTATCAGCAGCATATTTTTTTCAGCTGTTTCTGGTTTATTGGTGCTCAAGGCAAAGCTGAAAAAACACATTCTTAAGTAAACTGTACATATCAGGTGCATTATTGAGCCCACAGATGGGACAAAAATAATATTTTATGCAGGATGCGCTGAGACCAAATCCTTTTCACTTCGCTGTACTTTTCCATTTAACATCCATACTTGAGTAGTCTCCCTCTCCATTACTCAAAGTGATGGGCTGCACAGATAGCAGCGGTGACAGGGTCCCTCTCTGCTGCGCTCTCTCTTTGTGCTCTGTGAGTGTGCTGCTGCATGCATCCTAGAGAAAGACGAAAATGATGAATGAAAGTCCTCTTTTGTGTTGCGCGCTGTCCTGTGGGTGCAGCGCTGAGAAAGCCTCCCTCCGGGCTCTGTGGTGTATTGCATGCGTTCCTCCTGCCATGTCTCATATCAGCTCGACTGATCCAAGGCCATTCATTAAAACATGTGTTTGAATGCCCCCTGCTGGTGTTGTGCACACCCTGCCCTTCAAAGCCGTGGCAATCATCTGACCCTTGTGAGCTATTTTTCTGCTCTGAATCTGATCCATGTAAACAAACATCCTCTTGGTAATACTGTGAAGGTCTTGTTAGTCTTGTTGGATGAGAAGGGAAAGGGCTCGGAGAAGATCCCCGAACATGAATAATTGAACAACCTTGAATATGTTGTCTTCTAGTTTGCGTGGGGGAAAAAAAACTTTCAAACAATCTGCATCCACCCAGCCGCTCTCAACCTTTCTTCCATTACAAGCAGGCTTTGATGTGAGGTTTATTTTCCTCCTTGCGCTTGTCTTATGCCTCTCCATCAGCGTCTGTGCCCCTCACTCATTTGTGTCTGCCTTCATGCTTTTGTATGACACTGGGTTTTGGAGGCAAGTTGTTTCGGCGTCTCTGGTAAACAAACAGACAGCTCTGTCTGCCTCAACATCCCCAAGGCTGAGAGCTCACAATGACTATTCATAAGGACTAAATCCTTAACCCAGATAAGCCCCCAACAAACACACTCATCACGTGTCCCCAGTCCAACTTTGGCAGACAGAGGCTGAAAAAAGGATCGGGTCAATGAGGGAGATGGGGATTAGACCTGTCACAGCAATGTTATCAAAACATACATAAGATGAAAATATTCATATATTTTTAGATTCTATATTTTAGTTCTACTAAATAACCAAAGGCATCATAAATAGCCAAAAAACAACAACAACTCTAATTAACTTGCATATTTATATACCAGCTGCACCAAGCATACAGCATAAACTGAGCTTAAAATAATAACTGCAACATTAGCAAACAGGTCAAGAGTGAACTGACAAACTCAACTTTGAAGCCAACGCGGATGAAAAGCCAAAGCGCTTGGAAAAAAATGAAAATTATAACGTGACAACAGAGAAAAGTCCACATTCTGAATGTGAGATGGCCAAAAGTCTCACTGAGTGACAGTTGGAGGAACAGAAACGGGGACAGCCTCCCTTGTGTTGGCTCTACTCAGCCAATCAGCCATGAAAGCCATAGTTCTTTTGGTTTTCAGGTGCTGTCCTCCTCTTTACATCCATTTATTTGCATTATGTGGAGGCAGCATGAGGAGGAAGTGTGTGTTCGGTTAGGAGAGAAAATACTAAATAGACTCATTTTTAAAGCCAGCTTTACACTACAGAAGAATATTAAAATCAAACATTTAATATTAGCATTTATTAAGCTTGCTGATTCTGCATTAAGCTTTATGGCTGGTGGGGAGGCACATGCGCCCTCTAGTGACTGTCAGTATGTAAAACAGTTTCTGAGACTTGACAAAGCTCCTCCTGAGACACAGAAGACTTTAAACTGTTTTCACAGGCTGATTTGTGCTCCCTGCAGATTGCCCCTATAATGCACTTCAGCAGATTTTTTATTTAAAGGAAACCTAGTTGGACAACATTCTGTTTAAAGTTTCAACTTGCCGAGAGAAGTAAACAAACACAGCTGAAAGTTTCCATCAAATAGTGTCTGAGACAGATGCTGCTCGCACGCTTTCCTAACTACCACATTGCCCGAGTCCCTTTCCCATTAAGCGCGAATCAGGAGTCTTTTAAGAGCTTCATTAATGACAGACATCAAAGTCTGACTCTGCAAGGCCTCATCAAAGCAGAAACAAGAGAGATCCCTGCCTCACCTCATGAAACAAACCTCCTCCTAATGAGGAAGTGCCAACCTGTCTGCTCCGCTTACTGCAAAATGAAGGAATAATTTGCCTCTTCCTTCCTCTTGTGAACATGTGAACAGGTGGAGTCACGGGGCCGGCAAGGAGCACGGAGAAATGGCGTGCCTATCAATTAGCTCCGCCTTGTCAGATGTGCACTGAAAGAAAGGCTGAGAAAGAGACAGAGTGGAAATGAAAAGGAGATTGGAGTGTGTGTGTGTGTGTGTGTGTGTGTGTGTGTGTGTGTGCAACAGGAAAAGTGGGAGGAAAAAGATGATGCAAGGTTTCTTTTCATTCACGGCGAGGCTGATTATTTGAGGAGAGCCAGACAGAGAGGCCACGCATCTTTGAATGAGCAGGCTATAACCGGGAGTGTCACTCAAAGGGCTGCGTGGAAGCTACAAGCAATTTGACTGTCACAGCTAGCATCTCTGCACACATTTCACCTATCACGCTTCCAAACTGGAGTTCAAGTGATAACCAGCTCTAATATGACTGCTGCTAAACAATGGTTACTCAGATGACATCCTTTATATGCTGTTCTAAACAGCTGGAGAAACCCCCTCTCTGGTGGCTGAGGAGTGATTTTTACATTTACAGTGAGGATAAAGGAAAATGAGAGCGCTACCTGCAGATTTGCCAACCAATATTAAGCTTGAAGCTCTTTCCATTTAATACATTGAGGAGAATTAAGGCCAGCTTGCCTCTCAGTAGCGGTGCTTAATGCAGCCTGTGTGGTTAAAATGGATCTCCCTATTAGTATCACAGATTCATGAAATCTGTAGAAAAACTGAAATGTAAACTTGAGGCCATTTTTTTTGGAGTGACTGATGTAATGTAATAGAAGGGCTGCTTTTCTTAGACACATGAATAAAATGTATCCAGTGCATTAAAATGATTATATAGTTTTGTTTTCTTTAACACAAACAGAATCCATCGACATCGGTTAACCAAAGCGCCAAGTTAACCCAAGTATTTGTACCATACAGCATATCATAACTGTGATGCTCTGCAGTGCCACTACGTGGCTACATCATTCTCATTTTTTTCACCAGATAAATACAAATCATTTGTTATTTAGGAAGTAAAAATGTTCATTTTGAGAAGGCTTATTCTCCTGAACCATTATTCAGTTTTTAACTTCCTGTGCAGTGTTGCTCACCTCCGCTCCACCTCAGGTGCTCGCCTGAGACCTGCAAAAATAGTACATTTAACATGAATTACCTCAGATATGATCCCACTCTGTAAATTTAGTCTCTTATGCTTCTTGACCCTCTGACATCATGGTTTGGATATACAACATCCTGAAACTTTTATGTGTTGTTGTCAATTGTAACTTAACGGCTAGAATTCTCTGGAGCAAGGGAATCAAATACTTTGTGTACTGACGGGAGAAAATTTTCCATTTTACACTAACTATCAGGAGAATATTAAAGCTCTAAATGTTTACTAGCAAACTGCTTGGGTTGAATAACCAAGCGACGAGTAACCCCGTTTGGTAAGACACTTTAAAGACTGTCCTTGATCACGTGTGTAACTTTCACCTTTCACTTCAACTCAACCAAACTATAAACGACGTCAAAGTCTTCTCATGAATGTGATTGGTCAACTGGGAGAGTTGTTCTTTCTACTGATCTCTGATTGGCTCAAGTACCGCACCGTTGGCACCATGTTTAGCGTCCCGTCAGCGTGCGTTACAAGGAGGTTTTACCTGCACATTTGAGCACAGTGGAAAATGGCGAGCTGGTGCGTACGTGCAGTGAGACAGAGCTACTCACTTGTAGCTTCGCCTGCGCTATTAAGGTAAAAACAGACTTCAGTATCGACTTTATTAACTGCAATGTGGTCTTTACAGCAATGTTAGGCTTGGTTTGGCAGGATGAGGAGCTCCTGTCATCTCAGGGAACGGTAGTAGCAGCGTGCTAGCAACGTTAGCTTTCGTGACCGACAATGGTCCTTAATGTTGACCTTTATGTGAATAATACATACATAAACTGTGTGTGAGATGTGCGTGTTGGAGATTACATAGCTCAGACTTAAATATTAAGCGTAACCAGCATATCAGTGTGTGTCATTGTTAGCATGTCAATGCTAGAAACAGGATGATGACATAACGTGACATATCTTAAATGAAGAAGAGGGGGATGTCGCTTTGTAACGTTCTGCTGAAGTAACGTCCAGACTGTCTGTCGTGTGAGGTTTGACTCTAGATGTGTGTTTGCGTTCTCCTTTATTTACAGTTCATCTGAGGTGCGTTTCTCAATGCGTTGACTTCCATTACTGTATCTTCTTGACGAGAGAATGTCCAACCAAACTCCATTCATAAATCTGCTAATTTTACGTTCGTTGTTAGCGGGCATGTCTTCTTTTTGCCTAAAGTTTCATCGGTTAAAAAAAAAAAGGAAATTAATATCTGTGAACGCAGTTTGGTGTTATGTCTCCACATTACCGGTTAGAAAGAGATAACGACATAAGATGCTAAGGTGGTCTAACAACATTACACTTGTTGTTAGGCTACATAAGTGGAGGTTTATCATTGTATGGCAGACAGGGAAGTTGCATAACGCTCCAAGTAAGCACTACTGGCAGTTATTCAGTTGGCAGGAGTGTAAATTAAGCTGTCTGATACCATCAATTAGTGGGTCAAAAAGCCTGAATACCCTGACTTCTGGAGGAAAAGTTAAAATAATATGTGTAGTAGTTGGGTTTAGAAAACTCCTCTAAAATTTCCCATAGGTCTTCATTTTGTTCAGATCTGGTGGCTATGAATGCCACAGCATGTGAGTCACATTAATACAGGCTTAGACAGTACACATGCTGTTTCTCTGATATTGTAGGTGTTAAGATGAACCATCTGTAAGAAAGAATAAGTAATACAACTGCTAAAATCGTTCGCACATTTGACAAATGACCCATTATTTCTTGTCCTTCCCACCCAGAGCATCCCCACGATTGTTATGTACTGCCACCCAGCAGAAGAATGGTGACAGGACAGAGGAGGAGGCTGAAAAGCCGGAGCAGAGTGCAGCAGACCAAGTCCTGATGGAGGAGAAGACCCAGCTGGAGGAGCAGCTGAAGGACATGACAGTACGTTTGCAGACAGGGACCAGTTCAGTAGAGCTGAGCAGACAGAGAATTGTTCCATCTGCTTGTTTGTGAATGAAGGGATGTTTACAAAGGTTTACATTTAGCGCTTTCAACTGTTTCTACCATCTTTCCAGGAAAAGTACAAGCGGGCCTTGGCAGACACAGAGAACCTCAGGACGAGGAGTCAGAAGATGATAGAAGATGCTAAATTATACGGTAATGAGCAGTTTTCCACATAACTTGATCTGTGGTGAAGATAAAATATTCTGCAGTTTTATATTCCAACCACTAGATGTCAGAAAAGGGCAACTTTGGCCTTTTTGACCACACAGTGAGTCTTGAGAGACTAAATTGGAGACATATGACAGCCACAGTTGGATGGTGATGGGCCCATTGGTGACGCGTATTAATGCATAACATCCTTGATATCTGAATAACACCCTAACTTCTTCCATCTCCAGGGATCCAGGGTTTCTGCAAGGACCTGCTGGAGGTGGCCGACATCTTGGAGAAGGCCACAGAGAGCGTGCCCAAGGAGGAGGTGACGAGCCAGAACCCTCACCTCAAGAACCTGTACGATGGCCTGGTGATGACCGAGGTCCAGATCCAGAAGGTGTTCACCAAGCACGGCCTGGTCAAGCTCAACCCCGACGGCCAGAAGTTCGACCCCTACGAGCACGAGGCCCTCTTCCACGCCCCCGTGGAGGGCAAGGAGCCCGGCAGCGTTGCAGTAGTAACAAAAGTGGGCTACAAGCTTCACGGTCGCACCCTAAGGCCAGCGCTAGTGGGCGTGGCCAAAGCCCCCTAGAAGTCATGATGTAACTGTGACAAAGTGGGATTTGTTTTGTTCCCTTCAGGTACAGCAGACTGGTCGAGGCGCCGGGAACCCAACTGAACTGAACCCTGTATCTGGACAGTATTTACCAGCTTCAACAGATACATCACACTTTGTCTCGCACAGAATGCTCTTTACAATAACATTTCAGTTTGTCCCATGAGTCACGTCAGAGTCAGTCGTCCCAGTTTGTTAATAAAAACACTCACCAGATCACAGGCAGAGGCTTTTGCGTCTCCTCTGACAGCCATCAGTCACAACTGGAAGAGAGTAGGTGAAACCACTCTGGTTCGGAGAGTTTTGGGTGAGCTGTGATGTGAAACCCATCCACAAATTGAGCAGCGCTGATTCTGAACTGCTGGTATCATTCCGGCTCTTTCTTTAAAGCCCTAATAATGTTGAACTTGACACCTCAGTTGTTGTTGTTGTTTGTTTTAAATTCATTGTGCGAATGAATCAAGGAACAGGACTTAAAGGTGTGAAGGAAGGTCTGAGGGGTTGCGTTGCACTGAGGTGGGCTTTATGGCTGAAACATCTTTCTCTTGTTCGCTGGGTTGCGATCGGGCTCTGATAAACCAGCCTCAGTCACTGTAACGTCCCTATGCCACAGGAAGTGCTGGACAGCTTTATCTGGAAACTACGAGAATAACTTGTCTATGGACCATTGTCCAAACTGTCACAGTGTCAGAATAAACTGATCAAATTTGAAAGGCATCTTAATTAAGTGTTTGTCTTTTACACACATCTGGAAATAAAATTGTTAGCTGCTCCAGTTTACATCCATGTCTGTCCAGACTCATCATATATATGTACTTTGAAGGGATTTAATTAAAGGTATTAAGTGTATTTTGATCAGTATCTGATCAAATGTGAAATATGGTCAATCTCTCCTCCTGTTTCCTGAGTTCTGATGATGAATAATGGACAGAAAAGTGTTTTTAAAGAACACTATGATCCCACAGTGAAGTTGAACTTTGACCCTTTGGATATAAAATGTCATCATTTCATTATTTACTCATTTTATTCTGCATTCCTTTGACATTTTCTAATAATTAGCACATGAATTCTAGAGTTATGGCCAAAAATGTGACTCTTTTGTGTGGCCACAGTGACCAAAACGATCAAAATGAACACTTGTGCCACATTTGAAGAAATTCCCTCCATCTCTTCCTGAAATATTGTGTCTATGAGAATGGACAGCACAAAAACATTATTCCTCCAGTCTCAGCTGTCAGCGTGGCACCATTAACCACTAGTAATAACAGTGAATGGAGACACTGAGCGGCGTAACCTCGTTAACATGCTGCTCGTGTGTAACTCCTCACACTCGGTCCACAGTTACAGCTTCAGTCACAAACCCCCTCTGTCACTACTGACGACTAAAGCTGACACTGATGGGCTTCATTTGTCCTGTCAGGTGCACAAGTACTGCAAATGATGAAGAGGAAACAGGACTATTTTAGATGATATCATAAAGGATCTGCACTTTTAATACATCTCTATACATACTTTGTCATGTGCAACAACGAAGTAACAAGACAAGAAAACAGCTCGGTAACAAGATCAAAGACAGCTCGACAGCATGCCATCACAATGCCCAACGCTTCAGAAAACGCTTGTTTGGAAACCAAAGTCTTTTTTTTTTTTTTTATTACAAAAGCTATAAAAATTTCCATGACACAAAATACTGTACATTTCACAGGTCAGTAATTATAGTTTTTCCAATTTATCTACAAAATTATTTACACTTCCTGACGTAAAGTAAGCAACCCCAACCCCCGTTCTTACAAAAAAATAGTCCCTCTCTGGCAGGGGAAAAAAAATAATCAAAATGCCATATTTTTTCTTTGAGACATTTACGCTGAAACCCCATTTTGAAAAGAACATTTGGTTGCACGTGCAGATTTATGCCGCTGTCAAATCTGAAAAAAAAAACTAAAGGACTCAAGAAAAGGTGACATTCAAACAAAAGGAGAACCGTCAAGTTCAGCTCTACGCCTTCGCCGTTTGGTTTAAAGGCTGGAAATTAGTTCCACCTGTCGAGATCATTCTCACCGTTCAAAGATGAGACCACATTAAATAACTGTCTCGTTGTCAACAAATCCCACGCAAAGAAAAAGTCAATCCACCTGTCGACACTCTCCCACTTCCCTTTTCCCACTGGTGGATGTGTCATGAGTATCTACTTATTCTATGTTTAAAAAGTAATTCCCTAAAACAGCTGGGCACTGCAGATTTTAACAAACGCCACTCAAACATGAGAAAATAGTGCATTTGTTGGGGACTAATTTCAGCAGCGGATTAATACACAAATGCTCTCTCGAGTCAAAATAAGCTACAGTGTGTGCGTTCACGGTCATGAAGGAACATGTCAGTCGGTGTGTTTCTAATCTTATTATCTAGCCAGACAATTCTTGATAGCTGAATCAATACGTTGTGGGTCTTATTATGGGATTTGCTGACAATAAGAGAATTAAAGAATAAACCAGTTATCCTCTAAAAGCAGCTGTAGCACTACACTGAGGACATATGACTAAGACTGACTCATGATCCTGACATCCTTAACACCGCTGATGCACAATCTCACGCCAGAACCTTAAGTTCTGCCACGCAGACGAGGCCATGCCTCCACTTTAAAGGCAATGCCTCCCACCACAAAACAAATGCTACTTATTTCAAGCGTTTCACCCCAAAAAGACTGTTTTTTCCCAAAGAGGCAAAGAATAAGAATCGAGCACATATTCCACATATTGATGTTCGAGGTTCTGCTCACGCCGTGAAATGTCCATAACCTTATTTACATTTAAACAGCGCGATGGCTGCCGTTCAGCTCGGCTTACGGAAAAAGGATGCATACAGTGAGGAGGAACGCCGTCATCAAAGATAAAGAGGTGTAATACTAGCCCGCCACGCATACACACAATGATGATCCTGGAATTTTGAGTATCATTGGTTACACATTCATCTTCTCTACCTGCACTGTACCATGCGGAACACTTAAAGCTGCACGACGTGCTTCTGTAAAAATAAATACATTTACCGTCAAATTCAAAGTGGATATTTAACGTCCCTGAAAACTTATTTTCTCACTGCGGTCAATGGATCATGCATAATCTCTGCCAACGTTTAAAGTTTTTTTTTTTTCCCCCTCTGTGCTCTTCTCACCGCTTTGAAGTGAGTTGGAATGATGTCATACTTCTGGGCACCAATCAGGATTAAGCAACATCTCAGTGTTGCAAATATGAAGGCAGTTGGTGGGCTGTTTGTCACCGTCCGTCCAATGTGATTGGTTAGTTGCTCAGTTGGTAAAGAGTGACGTCACATTATTTCTGTGCAACAGCAAGAGTTAAGCAACATCTGAATCTCAGTCTGAGGAGTTCTGGGTTTGTTTGCTTACGCTGCCGAAGAAGAGTATTAAATTCTTAATAAATAATACATAAAGATGTTTTTGAACTTGGGTTGTCGCTTATTTAGCATGAATAGTTAACATGATGGACAAACACGTAAGATCTGAAGCCAATATATCAACTGACTTGGTTGCTGAAGAATTGTGAACATGTGTGTACCGAGCAGGACATTTTAGCTAAAAAATAAACTTGACAGCGCTCTCTGGTGGACAGACGACGTAATGGAGACATTTCTCCCCAAACGCATTCTTTGGCATTTTTGTACTGACATTTCTTGTTACGTACTCGCTGCCATATGTGGCAATACTGATATCAGTGATGACAATTTGTAGGAAATGAAGGCCTTAAAATGTTTTAAGCTTTAAATGATAAAACAAAGTTGACCAAACCCGGTTGTGACTTTGAGAAATCCTGAAAAACACCACCAAGAGCCACAAGAGTGATCGCTTCTGTCACCCATCAGTGCCATGCTGTCAAACATTCAGCCCAAAAATGACTCTACTCCTCTTAATTCTTCTTCTTTTGAGCATGAAAAAACTTTTTCCCTGTTGCTGTTTGGATACAAAATAGCATTTCTCCATAGACATCTTCAATGAGCCTGATGCAATAACACTAAAATATCTCTGCAACTATGTAATACTTGTTAGCATCGTGGTTATCATCGTGTAGTAACAATATGGACGCCTGAACCCACAGAGTTGTTGTTCACCCTCATCCCATGTCAAATGTAAAAATATAGGCTCATTTTCATTCCTAGCCCTGGTATGAAAATAGATTCTTTTCCAGCGGGGGATCTTCTTTGTTTGCAATGTACATATTCACAAGGCCACCTTTGAAAAAAAAAAAAAATGGTCGCAGCCATTTCAGTTTTGTCCCGCCCACGGAGTGCGGCAACTCAGCTGTCAGTGATGATCAGCTCGTCACTTCCTGATCAAAGATGGGTCGCTAAGAGGCGTCTCTGGATATCCAGCCGCTTTCTGTGAGGAAGGTGAGAATGCGCTTCTTGAGGACCTTGTCCAGGTAGCTGGGCAGCCGGCTCTTGGCCGGGATGCCTTGCCTTTTCTGCAGGTGGTCTTTGATGATGATGGTTTTGACAGTCAGGTAGCGTGCTGGGCTGAGGTTCAGGGAGTTACACAACACCTTCTCACGGTCTGACAGCAGCTCAAAACCCGTCAGATTCTCTATCGCGGCAAACTCACCATCTTTGCCCTCTTCTTTGATCCCACCCCCAACCCCCAACCCCCCGGCGATGCCTCCTCCTCCTCCAGCCGCTCCCCCGAGTCCCATCCCAGAACCAAGCCCACCCCCGCCGCCGCTGCCGCGTTTGGAGGTGACCACGCTTTTGTTTTCCTTGCGTTTCTCCCGTTTGTGGCGAGCTGCTTCATATTCAGCAGATTCCTCCAGGCGGGTGATGCCATTGCGGCGGTAGCGCTGCAGCTCACGCACCTTGGCCCTCAGCAAGCGCTCTTTATGCATATTTTCAAAGAAGTCTTCAAACTCCCGATGGGCCATGAACTGGCAGAGCCCCCGCAGCCTGACCCGCTGCTCCTTCTCCTCCTTGGTGATCTTTCTTTTGGGCGTACTTGGAACAGGACCCGACCCTGCTGCTGTCGTGGAACCTGATCCAACCGTAACACCACCAGCCCCTGCCCCAATCACACCAGCAGTGCCTATGACTCCCAGCACTCCTGGTTTCTCCTTCTCCTTGTCTTTCTTGTCTCGGCCCAGGAACACAGGCACCAGGTTGTAGTCTCGAGCGATGTTCTTACGTCGCTGGCGTTCTCGGAGCTTGCGCACATACATGTCCACGTGGGCACGTTTCATTTCGATTTCCACATCCTCATCATCGTAGTTCACAGACAACCCGCTGATGAGCTTCTCTGCGTCTTGGTCATATTCGATCTCGTAGTCATCACGTAGCGGCATGTAGCCCAGCTGCTGCTGCTCAGCCAGGCTGATATCCAGCGGAGGGAGGGGGGTGGTGAGGCTGGGCGACAGAGGGCCCCCGCTTGGGCAGGTGTGGTCAGTCACCCGGTTGGGAATGCTGTCAGGGATGCAGGCCTTACCCAGGTTTCCATGGATGTACATAGTGACATAGTGTTCCATGACTTCCTGGGGAGTTCGGGACGCTCCGACGTGGGCAGCCATGTCCTCCTGAAAGACAACACGGACAGGAAGTTTTCATTAATGATATTAATCCATATAATCCAAATTTAAGTTGTTCAAAGTAACAAACTATGTAATTTATTACTAACAACAGGTCGGGTTAACAACATTGTAAACCCTGCTAAATGATGAATGAATGAATGTTTATATGGAGCTATTCTTAAGATAAGATAAAACTTTATTAATCCCACGACCGGGAAATTAAGTTGTCACAGCCAGGAACAATACAGCCAGTATAAAGAGGAGTGTGTTGTATTTCATTAACATATTGCGATTATCTCTAAAAAGTTACCCTCCACAGCTTACAGCCACTTCACATAGTTAATTGTACTATATGTTACTATATGACTGTGTATCGTATTTACAGTCATTAACATTGCATATCTATGGTCCAACTTTTAGTTTACTTGAATTCCTGGTCAAAAATTTTAGTTTGATACTACTTTCATGTTTCCAATATTCATTCTTATGCATTTTTTCTTGTCCATCTGAAGATGGAAAGTAACGCTGCTCTCATATTTCGGGAGACTGCTCGTAAGCTCCCATTTTCAATGGCAGCTGACATTAAAGCTTTGCTGTGCTTTGAAAATAACATTAAAACATTATCTTTCAGTCAGTTCTTCTGTGTTAGAAGTCAAGAGTCAGAGCTTCTATCCCATTTGTATTTTAATCCTCACTTGTCCAACTTTACGACAGTCCGAAGAGAAAATGGATTTTCATAAAGGTCAGTTGCGTTAACTTACTGACATTATCGCTACTAGCCAAATTTCACTCCTGACATTTTCTACGCACTTTAAATAAAACTCGTTGTTGGCGTATATGGCGTACTGTATAGATAAATTAACTTAAGCAACTTAAAAAGTACCCAGTTTCCAAATCCATATTGCTCGATAGCATCGAGTAGCGACTGCTCTTCCCTGCTGGTCCATCCTCCCTCTGCCTCGGGACCCCAAAGAGAGAACCGACCGCCGTCGACCTGCTGGTAGCCGTGCCATCTCCGGTGGTTACCGATTTCTGCGCCCGCCGAGAAGCACTCCGGGCACAGCTCGATATCGGGACAGTCGGTGCAGCGAAGCCGCAGATTGGTAACATCTGCAAGGCAGTTCACGCAGTACTTCTTCCCCAGGTCGGCCATGTTGCCTCGCTCCTGCTTCTTGTTGTTGGAGGCACATCCGCGCGCCTGCGCAGCGCGAGCCTGGCAGCGCGACCTACTAACGTCCTGTTTGTTAATATTAATGAGCGAGAGCCACGCCGCCCCTGATTGGCTCCCGCTCTCAGTTTCCAGGACAACCGAAACAAAACGAACAGTTTCATTGACTGTACAAGTGCACGACTCGTATAGCTATTGAGTGACTAATACTTTGTGCTTATTTTTTATTGAAAAATGGACGGAGAGTCAGAAAATGAGGTGAAGAATGTCACAGAGAGGGTGGCAGATTTCTCCAATGAGGAGGACATGTCTCCTGTTACTGTAGACGAAAATGAAAAAGAAGGTGTCCCAGCTGAAATGGTTGCATCAGATCATGAAGAAGAAAACTCTGAAAGCATGAAAGCCCCTGTTGAAGAAGCAGCCACCTCTGAGCCAGAAGAGAACGGTGAGGATGAGCTCCCTGCTGTCATCACCAGTGAAGACTTGGCTGTGAAGGTCAGTGAAGTCCATCAAGAGCCAACGTCCCATGAGGACAGCATTGTTTTTGAGATCAACAGCAATGATGACAATGGACCCAGTAGACTGCATCTTGAGAGCCCGGAGAGAGAGAACATCGGTCCAACACAGGTGGAGGAAGATGAGGCCGAAGGAGAGGCACCCACTGCAGCTCCTGCAGACAAGGAAGACATCAGCTATGGCGCATGCGTGCAGCTCCTCCAGGAGCTGCGTGAGGAGAGAGATCAAGCCAGCCAGCACAACAGCCAGCTGCAGACGAAGCTGGCAGAGTACTTCCACAAGAAGGCCGGTGATGACGGGCAGCTGGAGAGAGAGCTGCCGGTGTCAGAGCAGCTGCAGGAGTATGAGAAGAACATCAACATCCTGACTAACCTGAGGCAGCAGCTCATCACTGACTCAGAGACAGCTGAGCAGCAGGCAGAGGAGCTGAGCTCACAGTGCCACAAGAAGCTGGAGAAGGTTGGTCTTGTTGTAAGGACTTGTGCAGATTTTCTAAAAAAAAAAAAAAAAATGTGATGTTGATAGACGCCACTGTGCCCCAATGCAACGGATAAAGGCAGCACTCACAGGCGTAAAAACTTTAAATCAAGAGCAGATGGTGGTGAGACAAAAGCAGTGTCTATACACAAATCTTAGATAATTGAAGGAGACATTGTTAAAGCTGTGGAGACGACATGAGACCGCTGAGACATTGAAACTCCTCCAGCGAGCCTTGCTTCCTCCTTTTCTTGCCCAGGGTAAAACAGGTGGTTGTTTTGTTCATTCATATGAGAAATTTCTGTTCCTGTCTTTGCTTTTCTAACTGGTTTGAAGAGGCTGGGACTCAGTCGGCGAAATGTAATGCAACAATCGGAGCTCAGCAAAATCTGAATCTGAGTCTGATGACAGTTTGACTGCTCATATTGCCAGCAGTCAAATTTGATCAAACCAGCAGTCCTGATGGCAAATAAACAGTTAAAATGTTAAACCAACATTATATTTGATTATTTCTAATTTAGTAAAGGATAATTATTGCTAAAGAGAAATACATAACATTTAAACACAAATTTTCAGGGGCTTTAACAGCCTCCTTTGTCTGCAGGAAATAGGAGTACAAGGGGTCTACACATGCTGCTACACAGTGAGCTGGGTGGATGTGACCTCCATACTGAGGCACGCAGGCCCTGCTCTCAGCATTATGTGGACAGGAGCATGATTTAGGAACAAATATTTTGCAGCTACAATTAGAAAGTCTGGAAGTCTAAATCATGTAGGAACACAGTGTTGTACCCTGATAGACATGGCTCCTTGCATGGATCTTCATATAGCTGCACATATAACAATCCTGTTGCTCAATAACTGTTGATTATGTGCGTTGTGGTGCCAAACTGTCCCATCTTCATCCTCAGGTGGAAAATGAATGGCGAGCTTTCGTGGCACTGAAGCAGGATGCAGCTGTGGCAGTACTAAGCCGACGCCTTGGTAAGCAAGCTGCTCAGGCCAAAGTGGAGTCGATCCTGGCGGCAGAGCAACTTCGACAGGATGAGCTAACAAAGCTGCGCCTCAAGCACATCAAGCTGAGGATCAAGATTCACAGGCTGGAGGCAGAGCTCCGTGACCGGGAAGAACACGCCAGGGACCCCCTGCAGCTCCAGTTTGAGCAGCTGCAGGCTGAGAGGCTGGAGCTGAAGAAACACACCGAAAAGCAAAATGAGGAATCGTTAAAGCTGCAGAGAAGGATCAGCAGCAGTTTAGAGGTGGGCTGAAGAAGGGACAGGAAGTTTTTGTAGTTGCTTTACAAAATATGATTTTCAGTTCATAAGTCGTAGAGTCAGTGTTGCGTTTTCTTCTGCTCTGTCAGCTCCTGTCAAACATAAAGGAGAAGCTGTTCTGGAGTCAGGCGGAGGTCCAGGCCAAGCGAGAGGAGCTGGCTGAGGTGGAGGCTGCGGTGGCCAGGAAGAGGGACCTCCTGACCAGGACAAAGCAGGCATGCAACAGGCTGCAGAGAGACAACCTTAGGCTGAAGGAGCACCGCGGACTGCTGGGGAACAGGGTCTTGCTACGGGACTTTGAGGACACCGTGGACGCCTCCGAGCACCTGGAGGATCAGCTGGAGAAACTGAAGGGCCAGCAAGCTGAGACTGTCCTCAGCTGCAGAAGATGGAAGAAGAAGCTTCTGACATGAATGACTGCCATCAAACTACACAATATCAGACAGAAAAAAGCCGGATTGAACAGACGATTACTGTAAAGTTTATGACATTAAGAGGGAGCTAGGATGTATATTACATTAGATATTTCCATTTAAATGACATTTTGGGATTTAGATGAGATGATCAGTACAGCTCTCCTGTTTATGCAAGTATGGAGCTGGAGCCCAGAGGCGATTAGCTTAGCTTAGCATAAAGAGTGGAGGCAGAGGAATTTTTGAATGTATTTTAAACAGAGCCAGGCCAGCTGTTTCCCCCTGCGTCCAGTCTGTATGCTAAACTAAAATAATCCCCATGTGCCTCCATCTAAACATACGCACATGAAAATGTTATAAATCTAGTCATCTCACTGTCAGATTTCTGAAGTTGAACTATCACTTTAATTTTACTTTGAGATGATTGAAACCATCTTAACCTTTTTGAGACTGAGTTTCAAATCATCATTCAAATCAATACTAATAAAGAGCCAACTGAGCACATTTTTGTCTGATGTACAGTAGAAACTTTGCTTCACCATCTCAGGCGTAACGTGCTGTTTTCACTTGCAGTCAGTAGATGGCACTATTGTACAACAGTGGAAAGGCAGACTTATGCAAGGAAAATACAGGTACTTGAAGACGTATTGTTCTTGGGCTTCCAGTTAAAATAACACAGTTTGTCAGCTTGTATATAGAGCTGAAGTGCAGCCAGCGGGGCTCATCGTTTCAGTCTTACTCTAGCAGTGAGCATGGGAAGGAAAAATGGGACCTGATCTAGTTCTAGACAAGCTGCTGTATGTCTGTGAACTCTACAACTTCACAGGTTCTGATGCTGCCACTTAAAAAGGACAAAACACACACACACAAAAGCACATTACTTACCATCATTTACTGTATATTTGGGTTCAAATGTCAGTAACCAACCCAGTGCTGATTCAAGTTTTTTGATTTAACCAACATTTCAAGTATTGTCAAGTGTTGATGGACATGGATGAGTACTTTGAAAGTCACTGTAACTTATGATTGAACCGTAATTGGACAAATTAAAATGTTGACCTGATATGCTCAGGAAAAAAAGCCAGGGCATCACCAAAGTGTTTACACTTCATCTTGAGGGTGGCATGTATGCCAAATTCCGGTGTAATACATCCAACAGGTTTTGAGACATGTCTCTAGAAGCAAATCCATTAAGTAGATGTTTAGGTATTTCACAATTCATCTTCTGAGGACCTTGAACGTCTGTACAAAATGTCATGGCAATCCGTCCAATAGTTTTTGAGATATTTTAGTCAGACTGGCATTTCTAAGATTGCCTGGTAAAAATAAATAATTCAATGAACAATATAGATAAGTTAGCAATACGTTTAATAACAACAGAGTAATACAGTTGCAATGCACACAGCTGCAAAATAAATGCATGATATTACTTTTTTAAAAAGTTCAAATATCAGTACAGAAATTGCAGGAGTAGTAATTAATAATAAAACCATTCAATTGGTTGGATGAGCATTTCATTTGTTATATAGCATATTTATTCATCTGATGCATATATTTAATTTTATTGAATAAAGTGGATTTCAAGAGAAATAAAAGAAATGAAAACAAGAAATAAAGGAATTTGGTGGGGGGGGGTAAAAGAAAATGAATGCGCGCCGCCACAGCATGGTTCTCCAGATGTACCCCTCCTTGTAATTTAAGGTTTCTTCCTCAGTGATCTTGAATTTCCAGCTTCTCCAGCATTGTACTGAACCATTGCTGGGATGAGTCCACACAGAAGGACATGCCATTTTTCAGTGTGACACTGAGGACCAAAAGACAAATAAGAATATAGAGTGAAAGTTCTCATTCATCCAGGTCGTGGTATTTCTGACATCCTGACATCCCTCCCCAGACAGCTTAACAGCCATTTACACCATGACTCATGTGACCCCAACGACTCACATGATGGCCAGGTGGGTCAACGACTCACATAACACTCATTCACACCATGACTTATGTGACTGTAACTCACATGATGACCAGGTGGTCCATAACTCATGTAACACTCATTCACACCATGAATCATGTGACCCTAACGACTCACATGATCGCTGGTTGTGACCTCAACAATTCTCAAGGTGTGAACGATCCTGCAGTGGGTAAATACCCGGGAATCCCCACCATTCAGTTAGAACAGAGGAAGCCTCTTGGAGGAGAACATCATCTAGAACCTCAAGCAAGTCCAATTGCCTTATTTTAGCACACACACACACACACACACAAATATATATATATATATATATATACACATACATACATACAGTGGTATGTGATCATTTTCATTTTCAAGATTTTCCTTTATAAATCATTGGTTGTTCAAATCAGCAATTTCAGTTAAATATATCATATAGCAGAAAAACACAGTGATATTTGAGAAGTGAAATGAAGTTTATAGGATTTACAGAAAGTGTGCAATTATTACTTAAACAAAAGTAGGCAGGTGCATAAATTTGGGCACC
>JBBMOE010000069.1:1119014-1215700 GCA_037975065.1 Chaetodon trifasciatus
AGCTTCATCTGTGTGTTTGGAGGTATCATCATCATTTAACCACAGAAACCAACAGCACAAGCAGGATGTGTGATTTGCTCTCGTATGCATATAGTCAGATGCAGCTTAATTTTCACCCTTAATTTTTTCTCCATTTTAAACTAAACTCATGACAGTAGAGCAGGCGAGGGCGGGAATGCAGACTGGATGTGAAAATCCATTCTGGTCTCTTGGCCACATATAAACACCACAGCCAATGACAGAGAGAGCAGGATAATATCAGTGGTTTACTGATACATGAAGGCAGGCAGGTGTTGTGGGTTTGCACAGGTCCAGTTTAGCATTAAGCTAACAGAACCGTGAACACAGAAACAGCTCCGATGATCTGAGAGAGTAGCTGGTTAAGCATCTGATGTGAATGAGACACAGGTGAGGAGGTGGGTGGAGAAGGGCAGACCACAGCAGAGCAGATGAGGGAAGCTGGAGTGTGTGTAGATGGGTGGAGCAGTCAGGTAATGGGGGCACAAGATGCATGTGAATCATATCAAATACAGACTGGACCTTAAAGCACAACATTTTCATTGTCATTTTTAGTACATTATCTGCAGTTCTATACATTTTTACTACTTCCAAACACCACACTGAACACTGCAGCTGACTGACAGCTCAGTATGCTCACGCTAATTACTGTATTAGTCACTTAGTGGAAGAATGTATAGTTAATATGACGTATGATATCATATGACCTCCATAGGACACACAGCATCTCCTCATCAGAGCTGTCAGCTTCTTTTCTGTGCAAACCAACACAAACCATGAAAAGTTCAGGAGAGCCACAGTGATCTGGACAGTCCACTGCAGGCTTCTATCTGCTGACAGAAGTTCACTGTCTGCACTTCAAATGTATCACACAGCATGAGTCAACAGACGGCCTGTCTGCCTCCGAATTGTAAGTGACAGATGAGGGTGCAGGATGCATCACCACATTGTGTGTTTCACAATCTTACACGTGGTTATTTACTTTGAGGTTGCGTTCAAACACACTGAAGTAGGTTTTATTTCTCCTGAATATTTTTTTTTTTTTTTGCTAATAGATGCCTGCAGATGACTTATTAGTTGGAAAACACAATGGGACCACAGCATGAAGGTTTACCTTAGTCCAAGTTTAATGAAAACTGATGACAATACCACAGATATAAATCTTTATATTTACTGTATTTATCATTTCAAATCCTGTGTAATGTCCCTATTTGCACTGAATTCTTTGATTTAGCTGTAAACTACCCAATGAAGCAGCATATCCTCATTTTTGGAATTTCACTGGCTGGGCAAAGTGGATGTCATCTGCCCAATCAGTTTCAACTGGCTCGAGGAGAATGAGGCACCTCGGTTCAGCGTGGACTCTCCCTGGCTGTTGTCGTCCGTACAGAGGAAATAGAATATCCTAATTGGCCAAGTGAGGGGAAACCTGTTCAGGAAAGAGTGCAGCAGCTATCTTGAGATCATGCCTGCTTACCAGAATGGAGAATATTAGCATGTCTGGCGGCTAATTTGATGTGATGATCATGCTGGTGTGAAGGATTTTTTGTGTCAATGCAGGCTCAAAATGAGTCCATTTGGAAGAACAAGAAATATTACGGTAGGCTTTCATATTAATACTAATACTAAATACTAAAACCCTTGCTATATATAGAGCATAGAAGCTGATTAAAAATGTTCAAAAAGAATGAAGGTTGGTACAGGGTGCCCTTGTCTTGTGAAGTATTTTGAGTTCAGATCAGTTCAGAAAGCTCAGATCACCCATGTTCAGTCCCTCACAGGCTGGGTGTTGGGTTCCTTGTGAGTAAAGATGTTTTAAGGCCCCCCCAGAATCCAGCAATGTTCTCCTCCAGCTGATCCTCCATCTTCCTCCTGTAGCTTTTTCCCTCCCGGATTCTCCTCCTCAGCTCTTTGCTCCTCGCTTCCACTAATGATCTATGTCCTATCCTCTTTTGAAAAAACAATTTCAACAATGTTGTCGGGCAGTAACTTTCTAATCTGGTACAAACTAAATGCAATTAAATAGAAAACTGTCAAATTTGTCCACAGGTATGAGTACAATTAGTCAGATTTTTTTTTTTTTTTTAGACTGAGCAAGACTCAATAGTTTAGTTTGGCAGCCTGGAAAGAACTGAGAAGAGACAAAGCAACGTTTTCACACTTTATTCTTATGAGCTCAATACTGTATGTTGACTAATACAAAGCATCCAGAAGAAAAGACAAAAACAAGAGAAGTTTGTCAGAGTGGCAATGGAAGCTCAACATGACTAAATACTGTAACAGATTTGCACGCTAACATCAAAATCATGAGCGTATTGGAGGATGCCTTCATAGTATGTGACTGGATGAAGCAACAGAAGCCTCAGTGACTTTTAGGAGCAGGCAGTTGGTTTAAAAGGATTTGTCGTCCACACTTTTCATGATGTTCTCAACCCAGGAGAGATTCGGATCCGCACAGATGTGACGAGACTTTAGCGAAACCAGACTGAAAGACAGAGGTGAAAATGTTTGTATCGTTATAATGGTCTCTTTTTGGGAGGATTTTTCTTTTTAAAAAAGAAATAATAAAAAGGAAGTAGAATGCAGGAAATGGGCACAAAAAATTAAGATTTAATGAATTAGCAGAAATTATAAAAAAAAAAATCTAAATGTATGCATTATGCTGTTTATCTGATGAGAGTATAATGTGATGATAGAATATGTAGCATGCAGGATGCGTGAATGTGCACAATGTCCATAATACTCATTGTTCTTATTTAGGGAATTAAACATAACTCAGTTTTCAGCACTTACATGACTCCAGCCTTCGGGCAGCGCTCATCAGTCAGGTAATACGACTTGAAGAGGTTTTTGTTCATCCTTCTCGTGTAGAATTTGAAGCAGCAGTCGTCAGGACCGCTTCCATCTGAAGAAAAGACCATGAAGTCAGAGAAGTCCAACACAAAAGATGAAGAAGGGATAAAATGTGAGGTTTGCTTACTGCTGCAGATCACTGAAGAAAGCAGTGCAGCTCCCAAGATGCACAGCAGGAGGATGTGACTGGTCCTCATGATGCCTGGATTCTTCTGGATGAGACGGCGGAGATGAACGACGGGACCGCTCTTCACCTGCAGTAAAGGGCTTCTAAACAAAAGGTGGTGCGCCGCTACTTTATCAAGATCGAGAATGTTGAAAAGAAAAAAAACAAGGTGTCACTGGTGTGTCAGAGGGAGGGAGTTTGTGGTTTGGAGGGGACTTAGAGCCGCCTGAGACTGAAACTTTCCACTCAGGTTCTTAAAAAGGTTGAGTGGTAGATTGCAGAGGAAATGCAGCTGCGGTTAGTTCAGAGATGCAGCTCAAAGCATGAGGGTGAAGCATTTGTTCACAATATTTCTCATTAGAGAAGAAATGGACAGACTTAATAAGACAGTGAATTTTTTTTTTTTTGCATTAATGGTCCATTTTTGGTTTAGTTTGCAGTTTTCATATGCTAGTAACTGGACCGTTGTGACCCATACAGACGAGTAAACTGAGCATTTGGAGTGAAATTGATGTAATGCATGAACTTTTGGCATTAACCGCTGCGAGCAAAGGTGTAGATAAAATGTTTTGCACGAGAATATAACATCACAAAGGAGATATTGGTGATAAAACAGGCAGAAATAACATTAGGTGCTGCAGCAATCCAGATTTTTCTGTCAACAAACAAAAAGACTGTGTGTGATGTGAAAGTGGTCGGTCAGAGTGACGAGCCCACAGAAGAACCACGCAACTCTGCACTTCCTCCCGGCCCAATCGAGCTTTTTAGCTTCTTTCAGCTCACTGTTTTGGCTCTTGACTGTCCTCCATCTGTCCAGCACCAAGCGGGGACATGCTGGTGGACACAGTGGAGCATTTAGCTGCTAATTTACCAGATGTGCTCCTGAAAAGCTGCAGCAGTCTACCAAGATATGAAAACTGAACATTAGCTTATCTACGGTATTGAATTCTACCAACTTAGTTCTATTAAGAAAAAAAAAGTGAATTCTACTCTTATTAGCCTGAACAAAAAAATATAGAAAATAATACTTTGTGAAATAAAATAAAATCAGTTTCACGCCATTTTCCATTCAAAGAGCACAAAGACAAACTGAGCTGCTCCTTTTTGAATATGTAGAGCTCTTTATTTTAATAAAACCATTGTTTATATACATTTCAAGTGAGATACAGCTGCATGGTGACCCTCTGCTGTCTCCACGTACGTCTGTCCGTCCTCTACAGTACACAGGTCTCTTGAGGAAAAAACAAAACAGACAATGCAGAACAAACAGAACCCTAGAAAACACAGATGATCCAGCAAATCGAACAGCATGTTCCAGCTTGTATTCAAATTTAGTCAGGTTGAATTTGGTTTTTCACCATTGTGGCTCATAGACAGAAGAGCAGGAAGCAGGACGTGTTGGCAGAGCTGGGGGGGGGGGGGTGTCACTTCATTCACAGGCCATCCTTCAATGTAACAACTAACTAGTAACTAAAAGCCACTTTACCACACACACAGATGAAACACACACACTTCAGCTTGTATTACCAGCTGGTCGCGACTTAAGCACAAAAAAAAACAGGATGGAAAATCAGCAACCCGTAAACACCTATGAGGATGACAGAAAGTGATGACACGAGGCACAACTCAAAGGCTGACGTGAACGTGCAAAAAGCTTTATTGCAGTCCTGCGGTGTGTCACCACACTGGGGGAGTCGGGGTTGTGGGGGGGGAGTGCATCGAGATTGGAGAGTGATCAGAAAGTCTGCAGCGTGGTGCTGAGCTGGCAGACATGATTTACAAATGAAAGGCGCTTCCTGTTTTCAAACTCAGAGCGCGCTGCACTTCAGCCGTCCGCTCTCCTTAAAGGCATTTTAGAAAGTGCAGTCCAGCCTCAGAGACGTCACTGATGTCACAAGGTGCACAGCGAAGTCCATCACAAACAATCGGCAGCACAAAAGCAGCTTCACAACCGATAACAGGACTGTGTTCACGCTGACGAATGACAAGAACTCCTCACAAACGTCGCCAGCCGACGAGATTTCTGCACTTTCAGCTGCTCGTCCAAACACCGCATGTGATGAAACTTGATGTAAATGTCGGGTCAGAATAGAGTGACTCATTAACCGCAGTGTGAACGCCGGGTCGGGCCCTGACGACCTCAAAGAACAGCGGCTGCGAAGCCTGAAAGGTGACACATTAACTCCCCGATGGTCAGCTCACCACTGGCGTGAAAAGGTGTTCCGCATGACAGGAAATAACAAAACTCTGAAGCCAAACAACCTATTTTTCATGCCTCTGTGACTCTCACATGGTCTTCTTACGAGTGTTGCTTTGCCTGGACATGTGTTAGCTTGTTGCTTGTGTTAAAGTCAGACAAAAAGCGGTGAGAAACTGGGACTAAACGGGGTCAAATCACAACCAGGTGGACAGCTGTGGGAGGACAGAATCGCCACAGACACTACAGAACAGCCGGCCGCAGATACTCTAAACACGTTCAGTTATGCTGACAATAAATCACAAGTTGTCAGGAAGATATCAGCCGTGATTCAGCCATGATTCGAGCAGCGTATGAGCGATGCTGCTCGAGTCGCAGCCTCTAAAACCAAGTTTGAGTTCGAGAGAGGAGCGGAGTCCTGTTTGTGTCCCATCGTCCTTTAGATAAATATTAAATAAATACAAAACTGAAAGACATCAAACTCACACCAAGACATCAGGAATCAAAATGCTAACGAGCTGAAATGTTGCTCAAACATATCAGGTGCAGGGGACGCTTCATGATGTGTGTGTGTGTGTGTGTCATCAGCAACACATTACCTCATTATTTACTCCAGTTTCACTGACATAAATACACTGTAAAACTCACTTTACAGGCAGCTCATGGCCTCTTTTTAGAGGGCTAAAACATGTCATTACATACAACAACGCAGTGCTCTCAGAGACACCAAATTTGTCTTCAGCATGAAGGTTTATGTGCATTTTCACAGACATTAAACTCTCAGAGAGTTGAGTTCATGGAATGGTTCAGGAAACACACAACTGACAAACACTGAGGTCAAAAGACAAAAAAATCAGGAACAAAGAGGTCGAGACACACAGAGACACAGACGCTCGCTGAGGGTCCACTTGACGTATGTCAACACTGTCATTAGAGGACGCTGCGATTGCGTTCCCTGACTAACATCGTATGAAGACCGGGGAGTCGTGCGCTTTTGTTTTCGTCGTAAGAACAGCCAAATGTAAAGAAAGGACAAGAGGAAGTGGAGCTGGAGAGACAGCAGAGAATCCAAAGTGGAAGATTTGAGTTGTCACGGGGATCTCTGCGGTTTCCTCTGGTCTGCCGAGACCTGGACCAGGATGCTAGGTGGCCGTGTGTGTGTGTGTGGGAGTGTGTGATACATTCTGCCAGCTACACTTTCCAGTCCAGCGCTGGGCCTCTGAGAGGAGGAGGGGCGGTGGGAGATAAATAAGGCCTCGTATTCCTTTTCGCACCCCTCCCTCGTCACTGACAGACCCCCTCCCTACAGGGTCCGGTTAGAGCGGTGACGTGGCTCTGGAGAGGAGGTTCATCACAGCGGCTACAACCAGACGGCGTTGAATGCAGGTCTTTGTCGGGTCCGTGCGTCCAGCCTGCTGGTCGACTCCGTTAGCGTGTGATGGTTTTCCTCTGATCTCAGCTCAGCGCTTCAGCACTGGGCTGCCTCGCTCCGGATCTTTCTGCAGCGCCTGTAGGACCTGAGCAGCCAGAGGGAGATACAGTTAAAAAAAAAAAAAAAAAAGACATTTCCAACCACACAGCCTAAAATGTAACGCCGTGACGTCCCACCTGCGCCCACTTCCTGTTGCGGCTGGTCATGTGAACAGCGGCGATGTGCTGGAAGAGCTGCTCGGCGGGGATGAGGTCGGGCAGGCGGGTGAGGAACTGAGCCATGTGGATGAAGTCCATGCAGGTCAGGACGTCCTGGTAGAGACGCAGCAGGCCCAGCGCCGTGCGGAACAGGAACTCCTCGCCGTCCCTGCAGAACACGTCCCACACCCGACACGCCAGGTCCAGCGGCAGCGACTTGCTGTACAGAGTGAAGATCCTGCAGGGAGGGGGAAGAGCGAGAGGAAGAGCGCACTTAAGACCATTCACTTCAAACACAAAATGCTAGCAATTAAAAAAGGACTGTTAGCTAGTATTTAGCTAAGCAACACGCATCTGAAACCACTGCTCCTAGCGAGCGTACAATCTCAAACCTTATAGGCTCTACACATGAGGAACTCAGCCACTAGATGTCGCACTAGAGCGCCATCATCCCTGACCACAACAAACACCTCCCGTCTCAAAACTCAGACTTGATGAGAAATGATACAAGAAAAGTGAAAACGTTTCCAAAAAGACCTCTTTCTGATATCTTCTGTATGTACCACAGCGTCATTGTAACACGTCATCACTGGAGAATGTCGGGATGGTTCGTGTTCTGTAGTTTCACTTTAAAAAAAAAAAAAAAAAAGCCTAATAATAAAGAAAATAATGCATTATATATACATCAATAAAGGAAATACTGACGGCCTTTGCCACTCTCTTTATAAACTGGGTATGGTGTGAGTGGTCGAGGTGAGAAACAGAAATTTCCACAGTAAGACCACTGACACCCACCACTGCCCACACGAACAGCCTGTGCCGCTTTCACAGGAACGCACCTGACAGTGAAACTGTGAGCAAAGTGTCACGTTCTGAGACAGCGACACGCATCACATTTTTAACAGGATGGAGAACAAAGTGCACTCAGCTCGCAGGTCGAGAACAAACCCCGACGTGATGTATCGGCTAAGCAAGTGACTTAACTGTGGAAGGAGTTCACTGTATTAACAATATGGGGAAAATGAGGCAGGTTGGAGGAAACAGCACAGAGCTTAATACAGAAAGAGACTCACCAGTCGATTAAATAAATATCAGGAGTCAAGTTGTTTTTCTTGAAATGTGCAAAAAGCTTTGGTAGGTTTTCTTCAAAGAACACTTCAAATGCCGAAAAGTAAGTCAACATCTGCAGAGAGAGAGAGGAGAAGGTGGTCAATCAGAGTCACGTGCACACAGAAAACACTGCCTTTAATGAGCCGGGCAGTGAGTCATCTGCAGAAGAGATGGTCGAGGGATTTCTGTGGTGTCAGAGAAGTCACAGGGTTTCACAGAAAAGCTGCTTTCAAAGCACACAACACACCACATCCACGACCGGGCTTTGGTTTATGGTACGAAAATGCAGTGACAGACAGCGATAAGCTTGCAAATGTGTGACTAAGATTACACAGCGTTTGAGAACAGCTGTGGGGAAGTGTGACAGATATTGATAACAAGTCATGCCTCAAATGTCATTAGACTACTTTGTTGTACAATATTGGATCTCAATAATGCATCTGGAGGGTCATACTACATCATCTTGTAAGAGTTGTTATATTCTTGGTGCGACCACTCTGTGACATCCACAGGGTGAAATCAATTTTAAGCACATTTGACTGATGAAGGCACTCTGGATTTGTATCTTCACCGGATCTAAATATACGACAGGGGTGTAAAGATATTGTTCCAAAGATCAAACTGAATTCTCTAAGTGTGTGTGTGCGTGTGGGTACTGACAAGGCTGTGGTCGACTCTGAAGAAGGCCATCTGACAGGGCTTGTTGAGCAGGTTTGCAAAAGCTATAAAGGCATCGGCTGTGTCCAGGTTCAGGATCAGCACTGCTGCGATGAAGGACATTCCCTGCACCTGAACACACACACACGCACACACACACGACAGAAAAAAAAAGTGTTAATATAAAACCTATTTTTTAACTTCCGTCTCTGAATGCGAGAGCAGAAGTCAACACCTGCTGAGGGGGAATTTTGCACCACACCATCAGTGACACCACTGCTCATTTAAAGTGTTGTATTGGATCTAATGTAAAACTGTCATTTGCAATCATAAATAGCGTAGCTTTAGTCTGAATATTCAAGGTAATTAGAGAAGAAATGCTGACGCAGACGGATGCAAAGAACAGAACTAAAACTCAGTAAAACTCTATGCAGTAAATGCATAGATTGTGTGTGTGTGTGTGTGTGTGTGTGTTGCAGCTCATGGGTTGGGGTCAGCGCAGGAAGTCACAGTCATTTCTACAGAGTACGTGGGGCTGCAGTGAGGAGCAGCAAGGCAAACCTCAGCGACGACTTACAGCAGTGCACACATGAGCTCAGTGCCAGAGCGCAGCATGATGCTCAAAACATCGAGGAGCAGCCGTGGCTTTTTTTTCATTCTTTAACGCTGCTGGCCAATTAGAGAGCTTTCATGGCAGTCCAGTCAGCACTGAGCTCATTAGCGATGTGACGTTCTGGTCAACCCTTATGGAGGGGATGGAAACGTAGTGTAAGTCACACGGGGACAAAGAATAGCTCCTCCCGTCTGACAGGCGGCTCACACTCAGTGGAAATCAAATATCATAAGCTGTCACTCATCCTGACCGCAGTCAAACCTTTATTTAAGACCATAATAGAATATGGAGGAGTTACGTGAGTGATCCAAGTGTGAGCGGTGTCATTTTTAACCTTCATTATACGCGAGTAGTAATGCTGAATGATATCGTAGCCTGTATGTCAATGTGCAGTATGTTTTTCCTCATTTATATTGACACAGAATCAAAAACCACACACAAAGAGAGCAAAGCTGTGTTTTCTGTGTGACTTACATAGCCAACGTCTGGCCGGTAACAAGTGTACGCTCCCAGAATGCTGTGCAGCACATCGTAATACGGCCCGCCCTGATGAGAAAGAAAGAATGAAGACAATGGAGCAAACTAGCCAACTTCAACCACACGCACTCTTCCCCAGAAACGTCCACAACCCATCAGATTCAGTGACATCAGAGTGAAGGAGCTTCACTGTGTCTGACTGGTGGCTGCTCTCACTGACCTGCTGGAAGATGCACAGGTGGGGGAAGGTTCTGGAGATGTCCAGCTTGATCAGCTCCAGGCTCGACTCGCGATCCGATGAACCAGCATCTGGAGGACAGGGCCAAGCAATTAGAAGTTTGTACAGTAAAACCTCTCTTTAATCACACTGATTTGAGAGTTTATATGGCCAACATGAAAGGAAACAGTCTCTACCTTCAGTTTCGGCCTCTGAGGCGGGTGCTGCCGTGGTCTTCCACTTCTCTTTTGCCCGGGCCAGACAGATATTATACAGCTCTGCGGGGACGCATAACAGCAGCACAAGCACAGTCAATACGAGACAAAGGGAAGGAGACAGACGCCGAGTCGAGAGCGTGATGACTGGACAGAAACCACTTCAGGTGCTGAAAGGATTCAGCTCTTCACATGAAGGTGATTAAAGGGAAGAAATCGACCTCCATCTTCAGAAGGCATTTATTCAGCTGCAGGCCTGTGCTGTGACCTGAGGCTGCCCTCTAGTGATGAGATTCTGGATGAAAATAATGAGCTTTTCTAAGATGTGACACGGAGCTCTGAACTGGTGGCCTCGACCATGCGCAGTTTCCAACACCGGCAGATCGAGTCAGACTTTGACTAGAGAAAATGGAAAGTACAGGCCGTGATGAGATGAGAACTGCAGCTACACTGTCCGTTTTTTTTCTTAAATCAGGGCTGTACAGTTGCCATAATTTGTCTTTGGGGGATGTAAACAAGAAGCATAATGCGGTCATGGACTGAGTGCGTTAGCTGTGGGCTACAACTTTAGCCCTGTTGACTTTAGCCTTTTCGTTTACACTTTGGGAAAACGTCTCCATTGAAGTATGCAGGGTTAAATATTAACAGTTCCTGTTTACAGAGGACACACGGATGTACAGATCACTTCACCTAAAAACCTGATGATTCTCAGGCAGCTCTGCAGTCATAAGGAGGGTCTTTTTTCTGTGATGTCCAGGTTCAGATTTACAGACATTTATGCGCACTGGACATCACAGATAATGTCACAAATTGAACAATATATGCACCTGTGTGTTCAGATTTGACTACAGATTTCTGAGGAAAACTGCAGCAGTCAGCAGCTAATGGTTTTAAAGTACCCGAACTGTCCTTGAGCTGTGTGTTACAGCTGCTGACTGTTAATAAGAGGCCAAATCAGCAAGTCCTGCTACAACTTCCTGTTGTTAAAACACCAGCATGCTCCTCTTTCACCTCACGCTGTATCACCACCTCATGTTTCCCTGCGCACTCCACTTTTTATCCCCTTTTCATCAGCATTAGAAGTTGTGGTAGTTGACAGCAGTAACCTCTAGAACCACCGCAAAACAGCAAACTCAGGAATAACAGAAATGCTAGTGGGTGCATTAGTAGCAGCAAGAAAACAGCTTTATTTCAAAGAGAGGAATTCAGACACCAAGCTTCTACTTATGAAAGGAAGAATGCTTTGAAGGGGACTGAGCCTCCTGTGTGTGTGTGTGTGTGTGTGTGTGTGTGTGTGCGTGTGTGTGTGCGTGTGTGTGTGTGTGTGTGTGTGTGTGTGTGTGTGTGTGTGCGTGCGTGCACAGAACTGTGCTCTATTTAAAAGGCTGAGTAGTACAAAGCAGTCAGCAAGAGAGTGCTTATCTGCAAGTAACCCTGAGGGTGCAGAGGAGCCCTCTCTTTCTACGCTGGTGCTCCCTTAGCAAGTGGAGAAGGAATTTGCAGTGTGTGTGTGTGTGTGTGTGTGTGTGTGTGTTTATGTATGTGTGTGTGTGCAATCTCCATCCAAACTCGACAGCTCATTGAAATGCTGCTCGGTCCCTCTTGTACTTGGGGAATCATTGGACCATGCTCCCTCCTAATGGACACACTCTTCCTTCCTCTTATCTATCTCACTGCCACTTATTAAATTACAAACCACTGAGACAAATTGCTACAAGAATCTGTGTGTGTGTGTTTGTGTGTGTGTGTGTGTGTGTGTGTGTGTGTGTGTGTGTGTGTGTGTCTCCAGTATGCTATTCTGTTGAATGAACCAAGGGGACATACTGGTATGTTTTTAAGTGATCAAAAAAAGAGCAGTCAGGTATCAGTGCAAGCCAGGGCATGACAGTCACAGTACAGTTACAGCCATGAACACACTCTCAAACGCGCTCTGTACCGTGTGTGATGTTGAGCTCGTTGCCCACAGCAAGGCTCCACACTTTGCCCCTGACACTGGGCGGGATACCCTGCCACCAGAGGTCTCTCACTCGTCGAGATGTACACCTGCAGGGGGGTGACATTTGGAAAGCAGTTTTAGCACAACAGAGGCACGGACACGGACATGACTTCAAATCAATGTGCTGGAATGAATAGGAGGCAGTTGTGCTTGTAAAACAGGTTGGGTTTTGTTAATCTCATAATTAATCATTATGATCTGTTGGTACTTTGTCCCTGCGCTGCTGCTCTACAGCAGCTGTTCACGATACGCTCCCAATATGGTGCCAAGTGTGACCATTTCATGGAAAGAAGACAGCCGATAATTATCCTCCACGTAGGCCTTGAGGTTGTAATATCATGGTCACCATTTTGCAGACAACTTAATGGCTGACTGAGATATTGACCTGGTAATAAATTTTATGCTTGAGGCAACATACTTCCACTTACATGTAGTTCACGGAGGGCCGGGCCATTCAGGGCGAACTGCATACCAACTTAGCAAGGTGGTGACACCCTCATATGTCTGCCAAGATGTTTTAGTGTGCCTCATAAGTTGATCAGTATAAATAAGGGCAGGTGTCAGAGCTTTTGCAAAGTGTAATTGAGGGTGACGTGCCTAAACTGAATGGTCAGGTGGGATCACTGCTGTTGATCCTCTCCTACACCCACACAAACACTGGAGGAACTAAGCAAAGCCAGCTGAATGTAAGAAGAACCATCTCACCATTTTGAGCTCTGATACGATCTGTGCTCCAACTCTGCTTTGAATTTGAATGCTAAAACATTTGCTGACTCATTCAGGGCGACTGACTGCATCTAATCTGACATGAAGCGCTTCCCAAAGGAACCTGGCTGCTTTTCAACTTTTACTTTCCACTTAAGTTGTTGTCTCTGTACAAACAAGTAAGTTTCCAAAGAAAAATGCTTGGAGCATCAGTCATTTCTATCAATCTGAACTCTTCAGAAGTCTTATTTGTACTCACATCGTACTCCAGTTCGGTAAGATCTCCTGGTTCCAGGTCTGGGCGGCTGTGCCAATGCTCTCCTCGAGCTTACACCGATCCTCCAGCTGCTTCTTTCTCTTCTGAGCCTCCTTCAACTCTGCAAAATAGAAGGAAAGTTAACAGAGGAAGGAGGAAAGCAGGCTGAGCACAGGCAGATAGAGAGTCCATCAGTCCTGCAGCAGTGTGCCACACTTTGGAGAAAGGTGGAGGAAAAATAAATTGCAGATGTTCACTAAGGCAGGAAGGATCAGAGTGCATTGCTATCTAGCTTTAAAGCCTCCTCTCTGCAGCTGAATGCTCTGGAAGACGACAGTAAGGGAACCTCGATCACTCTGTCACATGATCTCACCTCTCTTCTTGGCCTGGGCCACCATCTCCTCATACTGCTGTCTGTGTTTCTGCGCCTCCTCGGCTGGCTTGGCAGGCAGATTACTGTAACGCACAAACATCAACGGGTTAGAGGCTATGTGTTCTCCGAGCTTAACTTGCATTATTCATGTGCAGCAGGCTTGTGTGGCTATAAAGAGCGGAAACATCAACAGACAGAGGAATGTGACAGGAGCCCTTCCCTGACTTTGGTCTAGTAACTAAATAATCGCACCTCAAGACCCATTTGTAGCTTTTCTGGAGATTCCAGTCATACTGAATCTTTTGTGTGCAGCAGTCTGGCAAAACAATTAACTCGAGGTGCATTTAAAAGCTTTTTCTGGGCCTTTCAACCACATGCCACCGTTCTGTGCTCTGCTGATGACCCCTGAGACGTGGTTGAAAACTTCAGAAAAAAGCTCTTAAAGTGTGCAGCCTCAGTGTGGAACGCTTGCATGAATGACATTCCTTTCCAGCACAAGACAATAACACTGAAACTGCAACAGCACTTGCACTTTTCTAGATTATTTGTACCAGCAGGGGGAGACAGTACAGGAGGAAAAGAGGTTGGAGACTGCATGCAGCAAAAGACCAGAGCAACAGCTGAATTCAGTTTTGCTAGTCATGGTGTTAAGAGTAAAGTTCCTTCTGTTCAAAACAGGAAATTTGCCTAAAACATGTTATTGTTTTCATTCGTCGTGTTCCCCAGCAGAAGTGCTGATCCTGCAGCTGAGCAGCGCCACTGACTGAAAGGTGAGGTCCAGTATATGTCTGTGTGTCTGTGAACAAAATGTAAAACACTACAAAAAAAAAAAAAAAAAAAAGCAGGGTAATGGAGCCAGGCTGCTGGAGGGCTATTAAACTTTCAGCAGCACTTCTCTTTCACCGTCTGTGAAACAAACAGGGCCACAGCGAGAGCTGGAACAATACTGCCTGTCGTCTAATGACCCGGCAGAGGAAGGAGTACTGATACAGAAGGAATGAGGGGAAGATGAAGATAGAAAGACAACAGACAAGGCTCTACTGTCTGATAAGCATGCTCCGCTGGCAGTGACATCTAAGACTGTGTGTGTGTGTACATACGCAGGTCTGTCCTCCAGTATAAGTGCGGTGGTGGAGAGGGGCTCAAAGTCCAGGTTTTTCCTCACACTCTGCCTGGGAGACGTCGGGTTGCCAGGTCCAGCTCTGCCAGTCTTTGTTTCATATTCCTGACAACAAAAGGAGAGTCTTAATTACAACAGCGCTACGGGGGAAACCAACTCGTATCTGACGTCAGTTTCATTTGGGCTATATTTGGTTTCACGCTGCTGGCAGTGAGAGGTCCACAACACTTCCACACAGGGTGAAGAATGCAGTGAGGGAAATTGGTGGATTAGTAGCTTAATATTCCACGTCAAAGTATGAATAAGACCCGCATGCAGTGCCAGAAACAAAAACTGCCTAAAGTGAAAATCTAAGAAGGATGAAATACCTTAAATCAAGGCAATATATGCTTATGAGAGCTGAGATTTTGCAGTGTTTAATGAGTGTGGAGAGGAAGAGAAAGAGATGAGAGAGATGACTTGCATGTGTACATTGAGTTGCACAGAAACACTGAGAAATGTCTTGGCAACCTTGTGACAACGGTCTTTAGGCCTCTGAGCATGTGTCAGCTGGTGTCTAATGACTCTGCTCCACCACTGGGAGTGTAACACAGGCCTATAGAAAGAGCACGCCATGTGACTTTAAGTCCGTTACAGCGAAGACCTCAGAGCAGTTTAACAAAAGGTCAACGATCAGCTGACTTACAGGTTTGTGTGTGTTTGTGTGTGTGTGTGAAGTAGTAGCAGCGCTGAGCTTAAATCCAGGAGTAAGCATTAGGGGAGCTGCTTGAGCACAAATAGTTCAGGGAAGACCTCTAAAGAAGAGAAGACCGCAGATGCTACATGTCAAAGTAGTTCATTAGGAAGCTACTGTAAATAGGGCAAGTGCAATATGACACACAGCACACACAGACACACACACACACGTCCAAAATGCCCTCCAGTGTGCGTCGAGCTGGTTAATAATGCAGGCTGAGGACTGCAAGCAATCAGCTTAACACTGTGCTGCCACAGGAAAGTTCACATTGATCTGTACAGGCCACAACACGGACAGGAAAATCTATTACTACAACAGGAGTGTGTGAGCGTGCATGCTCGTTCGTTAGCGACGCAGCCCGTGTTATTAGTCTGTCTTTGTGCGGCGCTCTGCTCTGCCAGAACCTGCTCTCCACTGACCCCGAGGGACAAATAAAAGGTAATTCGAAAGAGGGAGAGGCATCAAAAGACATAAAGTCAGCATGAATTCATTAGAATAAGCAGACCTTTTAGTTGAAGAGCAGACAGAAAGCAAAGTTCTTTATAAGATTAAGAAAAATGCCATAAACCAAAAGAAAAAGCAGCTCTGAGTCTCCAGCCATGTTGGCAGATTGGATCTGACTGACAGTCCGAGGACACACCGTGGTAGCGACTTGTCAATCATAATCACCAACAGCAAACCCTGCTTCATCATCTATTTTATTCTAAATAGGACCAGAATTTACAAAACAGGCCATTTTGAAGAATTTTTGGGTATTTTTAAATACGCAGATGTCACAACAGTGGCCGGCAATGATTTATTATCTTGCAAAGACCAAACAGAAAAAGGTGGCCACTTTTCAAAGTCATGGTGGGCTATCATATTATTTTCACACAGCAGGGAAGATGCTCATGTGCAAATAAGATGAAAGAAAAGAAATAAGAGGAGCAGACCGACGCACAAGAGGTGAGATGAGGAGGGAGATGATGGAAAAGCCTCAGAGTGGAATGCCTAAAGCATCTCTTGAGGATAGGCCGGCTGGCACAGAAGCCGAATGAAAGGAGATGATGGAGGAACACGGGAGGATGAGTGAGGCTGGAAGTGAAGAGTGCTAATGGCAAACTGTTCCTCCACCGCTGGAGGTGATTCATGGATAAGACTGCACTCAGCGCTGGGTTGAGAGTATAACCCTACACAAAGCGTGAGTCACCGTCCTCACGACTGTGTCATCTCCCCTACTTTTCTTCTTCTTTGCTGCCCATATCCCCATTATCATCTGTCTGCAGCTCTCCATCCTTCCCTCTCTCCCCTCTTTGACTGCACTGTCGTGAGGATTATCACCAGGCTGCAGGTTTGGTCCAAATCACCCCCAGGCTGAGCAAAGGGAAGACTGCAGAGTCTGATGAAAAGTGGCCTTTTTGTTTGTGAAACCACACATTTTATGGTTTATTTGTGTGGCCCAATATCACATACGCTGTCTAAATGGGCTTTAAAAGCCTGGGGACATGCCAGCATTTGGCAGCCACAAAAGTTCTCTGGCTCAAGATGTCGCGTGACCAGATCCCAGCAATGAACTTCTTCCACACTGTGGTTATTACTGGTGGGAAAGACAACCAAAACCACAAAGATAAATGTTAGAAAAAAAGGCAAATGAATTCTGAATGACATTTTTCCTGACTTTATACACACACAGTTAACCCAGTTTGCCTTTAGTTAGTATTGAATAGCCATGTGCTTTAATGGAAAGGTAGCATGCATGGACTGCTGCTAGGTTTATAAAAGACATGTGTGTGTTTTCAGAAGTAATGGGTGTGTACTCTTGGGAATAGCTGCAGGTCAATAAAAAAGGTTAGCCAGAGCTTTGCACGCTGACAATAAATGGATACTGCAGAGAAAGGGAGGGAGAGGAAGTCCAGAGTGAGGCAGACTAAGGGAGGGGGGATCTGGCATTTGTTCAGAGGGACTGCAGGTGCTACCATCAAGGTGAAACCAAAGAGAGGATGTGTGTGAAGCAGTACTGAGAGGCGTGTATGTGGGAATGTGCTGTGAGAAAACGTGCTGTGCAAATGCTAAGTGAGTGGTACAAAAGCATTTCAAATATGTAAAGGTGAGAAGCTTCACTGATAAGCTAAGTTATTATACACAAGGAACGGACTGAACATTCCTCTGACACTCAGCAACTCGTCCTACTGGTGATTCAGCACTTAAGCTGACAAAGAAGGGAGTAGAGAGGGAAGGAGGAAACAGAATCACTTTATTGACTCTTACTCGTGGAGCTCTGTTAACCACTTCTAATGCAACAAACTTCCGTCCTCCGTCACACCAAATGCAAACCGGTCTGGTGCACCTAATGAAAGCTGGCTACAGGTTTAGAAGTGCTGACAGTAGCGTTCTGCTAGTCATGGCTAATGTAGCCTGGAGGCTCTAACCTCCAGTGGAGATGAGGAGGGGCTGCAGAGGTCCACTTCTTTCCAACTCCACACACTCAGATTGTTTTTCATTGCAAAACTTGTAATCTTGAGCCCCAGCGGTTGCTGACTCAAGTGACATCACTTGAGGACGTTTATCAGACGTCAAACAACTGTCTCTGGAGACACACAAGGCTTGCTGTTTTCACAAACATGCATCTGTTACACATTTCAGTGAAGCACTTCCTCCTCTGTGGCAATAGTGTCACACCGCACCCTTTCTATCTACCTGTCTACTACCCACATTCTTTGTTGGAGGGGGTTTGGTGTTTATACAGCCTTGTGAGACAGACCATTGAGGTACATAGCTTCAAACCACTACACTGATGCTACAGATCATGACGCACCCTGAGCTCAAAGTTTCCAGAAGCAGGAGTACAACTGATCATGTAACAGAAGTGATCATGTGACAAACCTCCTGGCTTCTTCCTGCTTCCTAACTTGCTGAATAAAGTGACAGGAATACCTATCTGGCAACACAAACAAGACATTCTTAATAGTGGTCAGAAACCCCTCCTGTCCCCTCACTTGGTCGTGTGGATTTTTACTTTTTCTGTGTGTGGCCAGCTTTTAGCTGCTGGAACAGCAACTGTATCCCATGATGACCTGTCGTCAGGGAAACCTGCTTTGTCACAAGAGCTCCAGTTTCCTGGTCAGCAGTGTGAGAGCTCTCTGGGTGCCTGGCTGCACCGACTGGCTGGATGTCATCGTGCCGACTTGCTAATGGTCTTTCTGCTTTAAGACTACAGACACCCTGAGGCAACAGGTCATGTTGTTTCCTGGTACTGACTAAAACTGTCTGTCAGTAGCATTGTAGCATGTGGCCCTACAAAGTCTCACACCATTATACTGAAGTGCTACTTGGTTAAAAGCCATAAACACAACACTTCTATGTGCAAAAAGGAGTAAAGCTGGCTTGAAAGGACACCACTGTTACAAATGCTGGACAACCTGTCCAGTGTTGCCATGGACTGATGCGCATCATATCCTCATGAAAACACTACTAGCTTTCTCAGTAACGTAAACTGCGAGATGAAAGGCCACAGCTGGGTGTCCAGGCTCATTTCACCGAATGCCAAAGTCACAGCTTTTAACTAGAAACCCTTTGAGGCAATCCCAAAGTATTTTCCACAGCCAATAAACACAGACCGAAGTGTGAATGAGTCACACGGCGCCTGAGTGGTCGGCGGTATGTCGGTGCCTTTGTTTGGCAGCTCTTGCAGGACAGGATACAGGTTCAATACTGCTACTCCAATTCAATCACAATGCCATCGATTTTTTAACGGACAGTTGCATGAATTAGAATTATCGCCTCGTGGTTGTTTGCCTCCACCAGTCAGTCAAGTTGCAGTTTCCACCCATGTTTGTCCAGACTTGTATAATATATGTGGTAAAGATTTTGAAGGAATTTAACAAAAAGGTATTAAATGTATTTTTAGAGAGACCAGAGGACTGACAGAGATCTTCATCACATGGTGCAACAACAATCACCTGCAGCTCAGAATCAGCAGAACCAACGAGCTGTGGTGACTACATTGAGTCAAATATGGATGCTGCTGCAAAGACACCTTCAATCCAGCAGCACAGACAATCTACACAATCACAACTGTTTCAATTAGCGTCTCCAAAGATCAGTGTCACCAGTTCAGTATCCGACCAAATGTGAAATATAGTCACCATCTTGCCCTCTGTTCCTGTCATGGCATTGTGAAGTTGACCGTTGACCTTTTGAATATAACATATCAGTTTATCATTTTATCCTAAGCGACATTTGTGTGAAATGTTCTAATAATTAGCACAAGAATTCTTGAGTGATGGCCAAACATGCGTTTTGTGTGGTCACGGTGACCTTTGACCTTCTAATCAGTTCATCCTTGAGTTAAAGTGAATGTTTGTGCCAAATCTGAAGAAATTCCCTTAAGGCAATCCTAAAATATCATGTTTGTGTTGGGAGCATTAACTGCATCACACACGAACAATTCCATTACAATAACACTGAGGAAATCACTCAGATCCCTCCTCAGGTACTCAGACATCCAAACTAATGGCGCCTATACACTACACACTGAGAATCTTAAAGTTCATTGAACGGGGTCACCAAATCTTTAAATTTCTGTGGGCTGGGGGAGTCTCTGAGTGAGATCTAGAACCACTGATCTAACCACATCATGAATGGAAACAAAGCAGCTTGTTTCTACACACCAACAACTAAATAGCTTAAAATGTACAACCAAAATACATTAAGGAAGGCCATCCAAATGCCTCTGTCACAATGTTATCACATCCGATCATTCACAGAAACAGAAAACTGCCATCAAATATTGTTGAGTTAATTAAAGATTCAGTATCTGAATGAGCGGCCGACACGCCAACAGCTGAATTACAGTTTCCACAGAGCATGTTAGTGAGGCTGTGATGATCCGCCAGCTTTGTTCAGACAAAATGAAGAAAATGCACAATATCCAGACAAACAGATGGAGCCACGAGCACTGGAACCAAATGCTCAGTTATAATCCGGTGCTTTATTCCATCCACGCATGTCCCACCAATTCAATCTGCCCAATGAGCTGTGTCTCGTTAACTGCATCAGTGATAACAGCAGGAAGAAATCCCCTGACATGCTTCAGAAAGGAAAAATAGAAAACTGTTACGCTGCAGCACGTGCTTTTGTTGTTTTAAGATGGGTCATCTCCTTGGTGGACATTAGTCCATCGACACAAACGTCTTTCTAGAGCCAGAGATATCCTGCCTATCATCATCCTGCTCCCCACCGCAAAGCACAGAGCTACGACAAGCTGAAAGAGGCTATTATGTGAAATCCGAGCCATCCTCTTCCTCTGCTGCCTCGTTCACGCTCTGACTGCCAATGCCCTCTGATTCTGCCAGACAAGAGAGAGACAGTGGGTCACCGAGCTCACCCACCAAATGCTCACTCACCATGAACGCTGCAGTTCCTTACAGACGGCCAGTCCTCCGGTGGGGGTTCGTTTCCAAAACCCTAGCCTAGCGTCATTGCCGCTCCCGAGGGCTCACTCCTGGCAACGGGGCACCCGGGAGCGAGGAGATGAGGAGGAGGTGAAAAAGGAGGGCAGAGGGACAGTCAAGCTGCCGATGGAGGGACACACCCCGCATTGGAAACGATGCAGCACCAGCATGATACCCCTGTATCCCCCTCTCTCTCTCTCTCAGCTGTGACGCTACACTGAGCAGGTCTGCATCAGGTCTGCTGCTGTGCGTGTGTGTGTGTGCATGTCAGCAAATCAGCACCACCGTGTGTTATTAGTCACCATCGCCGCACTGAAAGGAGCTCTGCACTCTGCTGTGCCCTGGCAGCCGTTCCAATCAACCCCAGAGTAATGGATCAGGTTTCAGCCAATCAGCTTCCTGCTCTCTTAATCCAGTCGGGACTCAGCAATCAGCTGCAGCTGAAGTGCCGATACAAGTTACACATCTTGTGCTCTGGGAGAACTGTTCCCTTTCTGCCTGCTTATTGGATGATTGTACCTGTAGACAGGTGCAGTGATGGCTGGACAACACAGATCTGTAGATGTGCAGCTTTCAAAAGTAGCAAACATAATATGCCCCATTGTATACATTTGTATATATATATGTGTGTGTGTGTGTGTGTGTGTGTGTGTGTGTGTGTGTGTGTGTGTGTGTGTGTGTGAGGGATAATGCCTGATGAGGTGTCCATTATCAGGAATTAATGGACGATGTGGAGGCCAGAAGCACGCTGGATGGTTGTCTCCACAGAGTCCATTAATTGCTGAACCTATCTATCTATCCTGCTTATCCTTTGTCCATTAAGACCATTCACTTACATTTTCTTGCATTTTTCAATCAAAAATCTAATGTTTTTCACAAGCCATGACCCAGTTTCCATAGTAACACCTGAGGGTTTTGGCACAATCACTACTCCAGTAAGAAGATGTACCTTAGGTACAACTTGGCAACAGGAGATACTTGTAGTCCACTCAGCTCATAGAGGGCTCAGCTATGTGCCAGAAAGCTAACGTTATGCTAGCAAGAGTCAAAGACAATAACTGCGTTGGCAAGGACTAAATATAATATTGCCCACCCCTAGTTTTTTTTGTTTTGCTGCAGTTTCTATAGCTCTGGTTAGAAACTGAAAACAGAGAAGGTTGCATGATTTCAGTATGATGATGTGGTACAATAGATACTGTACCACATCAGTATCTACTGCTCGAGGGTGTGCTCCGTGCGTACCACTAATAGTTTTATGAGGGGGAGACCAGAACAAAGGGCAGAGGTACTCAATGGGCAGGGTTCACCAAGTTCAATTTAGGATTTTGGTATCACCCATCTGTACATGGTAAGAATAATCTAATTCAGACTTTTATTCCACAACATGTGATCAGATTTCATTGATCCTTTATTGCTGTCATTATCATCATCCTCATCCACAGTTTCAGCAGACTTCTAGTGTCTTGTGATGGTCTAAATGCTGCTTCCAACTATGTCCAACCTGGCCAGAAACTAAAAACCATATCAAAACTACTTAAAGACACTGAATATCAGCACAAAATATGAGCCATCAGAGGCTTCAGCCCAACCTATGCATAACTCTCCATACTGGTTGTCAAAACCCCTTATTTATTTTAATCTAGATGGACTTTAAATGACTTAACATTAAAATGCAAACTCCAGCTGCGATATTGTTCGATTTTAATTCAGCTTTGCGCCCCGATCCCGGTAACTCAGACGTGTCTGGGCTGCCACACAATGTGATTTAGAGCTCAGCAGGTTATAGAACAATTACTTTCTTCAGCAGGCAGAAATTCACTGTGACCAGACATTGTGCTGAGGCCTCAGATGTATTGCAGCACCAAGTCCCCCGACTCACAGCAACGCAAAGTGGTGTAAATTAGAATATAAAACCTGTTCACCGCAGTGCTTTCAAAGGGGAAAAGTTGCTGGTGGAAATAGCACGCAGTGTGTTTCATAGCAGCTGAACAATAACCTATGAACATAAAGCATTCCACACACACACACGCAGGCATGCACACAAACACGGTTTACTGACCCCGCCTTAGAACAGCAGCATCAGTGGCAAGACAAAAGCCTGAAAGCCTAGCCTTGTTAACTGATTCCTGAGGACCTATATAAGGTTACAACCACAGATGAGATGGCATTAACATATTAAGCACATGTGGGTGGGTACACGAGTGTTTGCGTGTGCGCCCGCACTTGTGTCAGAGACAGCATTTCAGTCCTAGTGGTCTAATGTCTAACCAACACAACTTGATAGTCAAGATAACAAGCTATTTAAAGCCGGTGTGTGTGACATTGTGAAGGGCTGGAATGTAAATTGCAGGAACTACACATTAGCAGCCCTTTCAACCAGGCTTCAACAGCACAAAGAACACAGAGCAGAGTGCTACCTCACTGTGTCAGACGCACGGTACATGGTCGCACAATAACAGGTTTCTGCCGGCTCTAATTACCAGCTGCCACCTTGCTCTTTGGTTTATTTTACCAGTAGAGAGCTGCTGTGCTCTTTAATTGGGCTTGAGACACTTTTCTGTCTCCCCTCTGAATGGTAGTGGGGAATAATGAGCGCTCAATCACTGGCTGTCTATCTAACAACACGCTCTCAAAGACCTTGACATTTTGAATTTCAGATTGCTGAGCAACACAAACACTGCATCACACGCCTGTGGCATATGACTGCCACGCCGCGCTTAGAGTCTGGCACAGAAAATTAGTGGAAAACCTCTCAAGTGCGTGTTTAAAAAGAAAGCCGTCGGTGGCTGGTAATCAGTCTTGTGCTGTATGTCATATAATATATACACTGCTTCTGAGTGGAAAAAGCTTCTGGAAACAAAGCCTGAGAAGCTACCCACTCTGAAAACAGCTACTTGAGTTTGAGAGCAGCTATGCTGTGGAACACAGCTGGGAAATGCAGTCACTGCATGTAGCATCTCTCCCCTAATCTGACTGGGTTATTGTGAAATAGCTGAACGATCCTTCCAAAAATCGATTGTTTTTCAATAAACATGCAAATGAGCAAGTGCTATGGCTTTGATTGACAAAATAAAAAAAACTGTTGTGTACATATTCCATTTCCCACCTGCTACCAGGACCATGGTACTCTATATACTCCCCATGCACATCAATGCTTCAGGTCAAACATGTCCGGTCAACATTCAGTCCTTTCTATCAGGTTTCCAAGAACTATTGGAAAACCCAGCGTGTGCTTGTTTGCTTTTCAGCATGTGGAATTCTAAAAATAGCTGAAGAATCTAAATGTCAGCGACGGGGAGTGTTGGCGCTCTGGGCATTGAGCTAATGGTATTCAACAACACAAAGGAGATGGTGCTCAGTTACAGCATGCTCGTAGCCATTATATCACGTGCAGACGTCATAACGTTGGTGTACTTATTGATCTTTACGGTCCCATAGTACACTCACAACCTGGGTCTAAAAGGCGTTATTGCATCCATTTGACCTTTGATAAACAGCTGTTCTGCAGCAACATTTGAACTGAGGTCTTAAAACAATGGTAAAGTCAATTACACTTGAAATCACACAAATGATCAATTAGCATTATTTGGGCATGTAATAAACCACAGGTAATCTGGTGTTTTGTGTGCAAGTACATGTGTGGTGTCAGTGAGGTGGGTGGTCTTCACGTCTCATGTGACAATGCTGCGATTCCAGATATGAAGATTGTACCTTCTGTATTCTCTTAGGGTCCCTCGTGGGGCATTCTCGTGGTGGGACTTTCCCAAACAGCTTCCACCCTGGATCCCTCTGCTCCACTGGCCGACTGTTGTCCTTCACCCTTCTGGCAAACAGGCTCCTGGGGGATGGGGAGGACGAATAAATGAGGTCATTATAACACAGAGCAAGAAGTGGAACACAAGCCATGATTGCAATCTTTCCTGTATCACCGTTGGGGCTCTCGGTGCTGCATTAATATGTGTGTTGCCTCTGTTAGAGGTCACAGCTGAGCTCTCAAAAGGAATCTGTGGATTGAAGAACAAAAGCTTTCAGAGTATTTTTACAGCCTATGTGACATCATGTGAGCTGGCAGGCTGGTGACGATCATAGGACTAATACAACTAGAAATAGAAGCCATTAAAGAGCATGCTACAGACAGCAATAACAACTCATGGCTGATGAAAAGATGAGGAAGAAAGGCAGCTTTTCTTCTTCAATTCACCACTAGACCATCTGCTGTGCACTCCAAACTAAAAATCACATGAATGCTTGAAATCATCTTGTGTCTAAATACAAAATGCAAAGCTGCTGAAAAGCCTCCCCCTTCTCATCAGAGTTCACCGTACCATTTATCCACAGTGCTGTTAACACAGGATCTAATCTGAAGCATCAAAAGAGCGTCGCTGTGAAAAGACATGAATAAACTGGCCAAATAAAAAGCCTCTTCTGTACAGGCCAAATGCCACAACAGGGAGAGCTATAACATCAGAGTTCATTTCCTGCCCTTTGTCTACGCTGAATCTCAAACAGAGGCAGTTCACCTGGGCAACTGCCTTACCTAAGGATTTTGAATCATTGATCAACAAGTAATATTTGTTAAATTCAATATCAGTAAGGCTTTGTACCGAGCAGGTGTGTTGACACAACAATGGACCCTGTAGAGGAGGAAAGGAGGTCTGACCTTTTACCCACTGACTGCCACGTAGCCCTTCAGGACCTCTCTGGGTCCACCTCCAGGGGAGTGATGGCAGGAAAAGCGTTGCCAAACACTGAGCAGACACAGCTGCAGGCTGCAGGCCTTCTGCTGTGCTCACTAATTATTTGCTGAAACCTAATTTCCCATAATCCATCCATCCTTTTCCATAATGACGACGATAATAGGGATGTTGTTGAAAAACTGTATAATGGATACATGTTGTTTCTTGCTACGAATCTGAAGCAAACCTCACTGGTTGACTTTGACATTGTCAAAATTGCAGAATGTGCGAGAACCAAACATGATATGAGGCTTGGGTGATCAATTTGAGTTTGAATATTTCGTGTTTTACATTCAGTTAAGGCAATGGAGATCATCTTAGTCCAGTGAAAGAGAGGACTTTAATTCAGAAGATGTATGGTTGTATTTTTCTGTAGTTTGAACCAAGATGGGATAACTCTTTACTGCTTCCAACAGTGCATTACATATTCACTCTATTTTTCTTCCTTTCACAATAAAAGCCCCAGACATACACACTGCATAACTGCTGAGGCATCAGTGACCATTGCTTGTAATCCATCTTTGATCTGCACAAAGCATCCAATAATTAGCATACGTACACCATGGCCATTAATGAAGGCTATTAATGAAGTCTAATGACTGATGCAACTCAACAACATATGAAGAAAAGATGCCAGCACACCTAACAATTCATCAGGTTTGCAGCCATAGAAAACAGCACACCTAAAAACTTCTACAGCTAACTAGCTAGCATAAAAGAAATGCTGCTACATGCATACAAAGCCAGCCAAATGTATTACAGCCATAAGCATCAATAAGCTATTGACCAAGAGAAGCTGATGAAGCAATGGCTGACAGTGGTCAAAGGTAAACATCCTGAACGGCTGTTGACAACCTGCAGTGATGACTAATGGAGTTCCCCGCAGATGCACATCAACCGCATTTCACTACAGCATGTGAAGAAATCAGTTTCTGTTTTTGCTTTGGGAGGTTTCAGTTTCCACACAGCGACCTCAAAACAAAATAACAACAAGCTGTTTTTTTCAGTCCCCCCCAATCATTTCATTAGAAGCTTGTTAACTCAGGCCAGTTGGTTTTTACCGAACATATGCATGATCACAATTCAGTGAGCATGAGGCTGCCTGGACCAGCACGGCACCTTTAACATCTTTACTCTCCAAGGGTAACACCTCGCTCTGCTTCTCTCACAGTTTGCGTCAGTCTTGCACATTTTCTAATCTGCTTACTGATACTTTAGTACACTAAAGATAAGGGACGCCGTGGCAGCCATTTCCTCATTCTGCAGGCGACTCAAGGGTTTGATGAAGAAGTTTAATGATCACACAGACATGAAAGGCCAGCACATTTATATTCTGACAGTGTGAACACCAGTAATGGTGCTCTACCAGTGACATTTAAGCTTATCTAATTCAGCTCTTTTCAGAACAGCACAGGGGAAACACTGAACGGAAAGCAAGCTACCAGCAGCTTTGTAACCATATTTCTGGCAGACATGAGGCACCCAACACTTGTAGAGCAACATTTTACATTCACGCACAGAGCTGCTACAGGAAGCTGTCATTTGAATATGGGAATATCTGCAGCAATCAGTGTAACCCAACTCCAAACTCAAAAAGGGAGGAAACATCAGCTTTCAGTTCACAAAGACGCAATGGCAGAATGAAAAAGACTGAAATGTGATCTGAAGAGAGGTTGATAAGGAACAAAGAGTTTGACCAGTAACAGCCACCTAACTGCCCCTCCTCCGCAACGAATAAACAAACAATAATACAATAATTCAAGGTCTGTTTAGGAGCTTTTATTGGAGCATTCAACCACACTGAATCAGCGTTTAGACACGCTCATGAGCCACGCTCTTGTAGTCACCTCAACCTGAATTTGATCCTTAGGTTATATAATGACAACCAGCAAACTCCATCAGCTGAAGAAGACCATAAGAGGCAGTTCAAAGTTCATCAAAAAAAAACAAAAAAAAAAATAGCTTGAACCTTGTGTCAGACGACCATATCCAATGCTAATAATGAGCTTTCAAGGTTAATCAGTGGAGTAGTCACCAACTGTATATTAGAAATATATATCTAATATAGATGGGTTCTTTTTGATTTTCATAGAAACTTGGGCTAAGCTGAGGTGGAAAAAAATAAACCATAACCAGATTTTGAACTGTGCAGTGATGAACTTGAGTAACCCTGCGAGCCACCATAAAACAACGCGGCACAGATCAAAGTGCGGAGAGCGAGTGAGCGCCACCTTCATGCAGCAAAGCTCGGCTATAAACCTCAAACACTTCACATTTTTCTGCCCAGTTCATCATGTTTTCATGTGTGCCTTTCATGTGTGCCACCAAACAAACGTCCATAAAGCAGAAGATGATTTGCATTGAGCCCGGGCCAAATGCGCCTCGACGTGACAGATGAAAGGCTCTGGCTGTAGTTGAGTGCTCAAGTGGAACAGCTAGAAAATCCAAGAGCGTTGGCAGAGGTGCTTGTTTACACTGAATTCAAGCTCAGGCTTTGCACTGCACTGGTTTGCCATCAAGTCTCGCAAGAACATTGGGATTTCACAACAGTTCAGTTTTGTGTGTGGAAAATAAGGTGATAAAGGTATCCTGGTGGTTTGTCCGCTTCAAGTAACAAGGAAGGCACCTGGGACGGAAATACCAAACAAGCTAGTACAAGAAGAGGGAAAGCAGAGTACACTGAGTTCTTTCCCCATCATAAAAGGCGTCAGTGAACAGGGTCTTTAAAATCCGTCAAACGGAATATGCTAATTCGAGAGGCCGGTGTGGGTTTAGTCCAATAGGCTGTCTCACACAAAAAACCACATTATTCAAATTCTGATGAATCTGAAATTTTACATACAAAACACAGAAGTGAACAAACTGCAGGCCGTGTATGTCAACCATAAAACAAACCTTCCATGTCCTCTACTAGTTTGCATTAACCTACCTGTCAATGTACAGTAGAAGCGATGGGGCTGCCATCCTGCTCCGTCACCACGACACCCTGAATGAAAATCCTCCCCAGCAAAAACCAGTGAGAAACAGGCACACGGAGGGTGAGCTTTCAAAGAGGTAAGGACTAAACGAAGGAGACCCAACAGCAAGTCAAAGTCTCCTTCAGTCAAGAGTCAGACTCATAACTTCCATAGTTTTAGTTAGAGAGAGGAAAAAAAGTCCAACACAGGCACCATGTGCAGGCAGAGTGAGACTGTGTAGGAACAGGCAACCAGAGGTCTGACTTAACAAATGGGAGGGGAGGAATGGGAGGAATGGGTGTGAGAAGAAGGAGTCTGAGAGGCACTGAGAATGAGTAACTTCTCCATGTGAGGGAGGAGGGATAACGAGTGGGATAACGGGACAGAATGGTAAAGGGGGGGGGGGGGGTCAAGGGAGATGCTGCCACTTAACACATGATTTGCTACACTTAATCAAACTGATTTATTTCATCTAAATCAATCACTATAAAAAAAACATTTGTGTCAGCTGGGAACACTGCTTCTGACATGTTTAACTGAATTCAGCCTGTGAGGATGATGTATTTGGGGGAAAAGTCGAGACACAAAGCTGGGGCTGTGAAACAGACCGTGTGGTCCGTTGAAAAGGTGTTGAAAGGTGAACCCGGTTTACTTGCCGGCGCTCAAACTACGAGAGCAGATGGTGGAACCGCGTGACTGAAACACACCTGTCCGGAGTCAAACACCTTTGTACCAGCGCAGATGACAGCTAAGATTACTGAACACCACTTCAACAATTACACAATTAATGGCAGCATCCAGATAAATGTTAATAATTACTCCAATCATGAACCACGCTTTCCCTGTGTGTGCGCTGCTCGCCAACCACTCTGCTGTATGTGACAGATGAACCACACTGCTTGGCAGAAGTATTTGCTATCACTCCATTCTCAAAGGTTTTTATGGCTGTGTTAATCTTATGAAAGCTTGCCAGGTGTATGTAGGAACTGTTTTCTAAAAGCAATAAGCCACATGAGACTGTGGTTTACACTGATTTCAGATCAGCTAAGGGGCATTCCGGCACAACATGAAGCCAATTTGGTGGCGTTTACCATCAACAGCTACCTAAGCCTCAGCTCCCAAGAAGGCCCTCAGCTGACCTCGAACTCTGAGCAGAACCAGGTGACTGGATGTAGGCGTAGCCATGGCTAACATTAGCAAGCCAGCTAAGATCACACGTGAGTGAGACAACTTTGGAATTACTGGAAGTTTTAATTCTCTACTGCTGCTAGCAGCTGTGTGATGATGCACGTAGGCACAGCAATGCTAATGACAACATACAGCCAGACTCACAATGACAACGTTAACATGCTAACTTTAAACACCTAGAATCTTTACCATGTTCATAATCCTACTTTAGCATTTTAGCAAGCTAACACAGCACTAAATACAGTACAGCTGAGAATCATGTGTAGGTTTTCAATCATCTGACCACCATGAAAATATGTATGAAATTTAATGGCTGACCAGCTGGCACTGTCATCTATTCATTTGTATGTGTATTTATGCAAGTAATAATCCTGCAATGAATGCTGAGGGGTTTTCATAATGACCCCTGTAATGCTATTGTGATGTAATTACAGGGTTTTACTGCAGGTTTTAAGGTACTCTGCAGGTCTTACAACCTTGACTAAAACCTTGAATCTCATCCAGTCACACACACAAACACTTCATAAAACAACACAGCAGGTGTCAGCTTGCAGCCGTGGAAAGAATTTTCTACCTGCAGCTCGGCCCAAAAATCAAAAAATAAACGTTTCACTGGGTGCTGTAAAATTCCCTTCCCTGCTCATTAAAGAAAAAACTCAGGAATGTGGCGAAGCAGGAAATGAGAGGCCGACTTCCTCATCTTTTTAGTGGCTAATGTGATCAAAGCCAATGAGAGTTAAACCAACTTCAGAAGCACTTAAAGGAACTTCAAACTCATTTTGCTGACTTTTCAATACAACTTCAACACACTCAGAGTTGTACCATAAACTCATCATCAGTCATTGTTATTAGTCATCAACAGAGCCATAGCAAAACACGTAATTACTGTATGTAAATGAATACTGTGAGGAGTCCTTCTGAATAGAAACTGCTACTGAAAGGATGAAAGGAAGGAAAGCAACTCACACATCAGTTTGGCTTCTTATGATCACCAATAGGATGACCTGTGACCTACAAATTACTCAAGTTATTCAATTTCCTCTGCATTACACTTGTACCTGTTTATGAAGAAGAGACACCGTGGCCTCAGTCATACACAGAGAAATAGGAAGTAACACTTCACATGCAACAATGTGACTGTATCCTCTTTACAAATAGTGCACGTGTCATGCCCTCGACTAGGCCAATCAGTACTACTGAGGCAAAAAACTGAAGTGCTGCGTGTTTTTTGACCCCTGACGTCTATAAGGATCAACTGTTTTTCTCTCTCTGTTCACTGCAGTGATACAGAGGGAAGAATATGCCGAGCCTTCAAACTAAACTTGTTCTAATGTTGTGCCACGTTAAGCAGAGGGTCATTCTGGGCAAGATGTAATACGCAAGACTGGTGGAAGGGGAGGGGGGAGGGGGTATCTTGGCTGAGGAAGGTTTGTAAAGCAACTCTGAGCAATGTCTACTTCTGTAAAGCCTCCAACAACGAGTCTGTGCTGAGAGGAAGCACAGACTGGATAATGATCTCACTGAGGCTGCTTATAACACTCATGGAACCACAACATCTGTCACAGAATCAATGTATTCATATTCATTTAATGATAAATGAATGATGACCGATGTCTTTTCTCTTGTTATCTCCAGATGATTGAATGTACAGATAGAGCTTTACTGCACTGTCATTCATTATCTGTTTCTACCCCAGCCTCCACTTACGGCTGTGTGGTACACCGGGTTCGTCTCGAGCGTCACGTTCTGCCACGACATGGATTTTGCAATATTGTCGTTCCTGTATTAACAGCATATTCACAACCATGTGCTTTACTGCAGGCAGAGGGCTACGCACACACTCATAGAATGGGAGTTACATCACATGGCAGCTAACGTGGAAAGTAGCATCTATTGCAGACTTCAGTATTGAATATTGAGGGACAGTCAAATCAAACTGAACATTAAACCTCATTAGAGGTCAAATACCAGCCACAGTGGTAGTCTGGCTGTGGGAAACTGTTCTTTAAAGTTGCTCTTTGTGTCGTCATCGCCACACTTCACGCTGCAACACAAGCTCAGCTGGTTTTGTTGTTGCAGGACAGCCTCCTGTGCTGTGTGCGGCGTCAGTATGTGTGTCTCTTGCTGCTGCATGCAAATGTTCTTGGTAGACATGCCCCATGGTACATTGACTTTTGTACTTATATAATATACTTTGGGTTTTCTGCCAAAACAAATGCTGTCGAGATGCCTAATCCTTTGTCTAACTCTGACAATGAATCACATTACGTGTAATAATTAACCTACACTATGGGGTAGGCTACTCCTCACTGATATGTTCCCTTATATTGCCAATAAAGCATAAGTGTTTAGTCATCATAAAAAACGGAGGTTGACAAACTACACTGTAGTCTAATATCAACAATTAGTAAAGTTAATGTGCTGCTCATAAATGGACAAGGGAAAAATGGCAGATAGGGATGAACTGTCTTTTCTCCATCTTGTAAACATCTGTGCATATGACCAACCATACGACACCCACCTAAATATGCCTTGTAAATATGAGTTATCTTGTAGAGACTAATATTCTGAACCACATCCGAACTTACCTGTTGAATAAGCTTGCTAGAGGTCCCAGTTTCTTTTGTCTGCCGTCCTCTTCCTGTCGCAAAACACCTGACCCCGGATGTGGTCGTACGGGACTCCACAAGTCTCTGGAGTTTCCCGGTGACGATGACAACGTCACGTCTGAGAAGTGAGCGGTGCCGCTGTCATCCGTCTCTAAGGTGACGATAGCGCTGGAGTCAGAGGTGACGGTGAAATCCAAGATGTCTTCATTGGAGACCGACAGCTCAGTGCTCATGCTGGACACGCTGCAGACAGAGATGTCATCGCTGCGGTTTAAGGTTCCGCCCCCAACACTCATCCCCGTGGTGGCGGATAATCTGAGGGCGGGACTGAAGAGGCGGATGGAGTCATATCCGCTGCGGGGGAAGGTGGAAGATTTACGGATGGCGTTGCTGTCATCATCCAAAGGTAAAGTGGCAGGAGAGTCATGACTGGAGTCCAGGACGACGCCTCCGTCACCTGGGCGTTGGTGGTTATGGAGGATGGGCTCTGGAGGGTTGATCTCTAGAGTTGGGATACCTGAGTCCTGGGAGGACAAGCTGTGGCTGTCCTGGTTCAGGTCTGAGTAGCTTTTCTGGGGGCTGCTGTAGTAGATGGGGGTAGAGGAGCAGGTTGGCTTGTAACTGGGCAAGATGGGCTGGCTGTGCGGGGTCGTGCTGGGTTCATGGCAATGGTCGCCACTCTGATCATGAAGGTCAGAGGACGTCGGGTGTTTCACTACACAGCCGTTCTCCACAATGGCTCCTCCAGACACACCTTCAGAAGAACAGGAGATGCAAAGAGGTCGATTTCAAACACTTTTACAAGTTTTTCACTGAGCAGGATTGAATTAACTAAAAAAAAGTGCCTTTATTGTTAACATTTTTACATAAATATCCCATAAAATAAATGACTTGCTAAAATAAACAATGGCCATAAAACATTGTAAACAAAAGCCAGCTAGAGAGGTGCGTTTTTAAGATTGGACTTCAATAGATATCGCACTCATATAACCCTTTCAGCTGCTCTCAGATCCTCAGACAGACTCTCCGAACGGCTCGGAGCAGAAAGACTAATGGCTGCCTCACCAAAGCTTTTTCGTTGTGTACGTTGGAACAACTAAAAAGACTCAAAGTGCCAGATGACCCGAGGGGCCGGCTGTAACTGGAGTCTGTGCTGTAACGTGAACGGGGCACCAGTCAGGCTACATCATGCTTTAATACCAGATGGGAAGCTAAACTAAAGGTAGCGTGTATACGCTCTCAGGCTGCATTAACTGAGCTCCTGACGCTCATGAATGAAGACATTTCTGTCCCACAGCTAGAATTTCATGAAGTCCTCGTTGCTTCAGATGCATTTGACCTTTGAGGAAATAGCATCTGTGCTTGCTGACAATAACGGCTTTGAATACACACACTTGCTTTTTTATAAAGACATGTAAAATAAATAAGCAGGTAAAATAGGAAGGCAAAATAAATAGACTTCTCAGGTCAAACCCTCACACTGAGCCTAATGTTTTCGCACAAAGCCAGATTCTTAGCCAAGCTCTAAACCCTGACCAGCAGGTTGTCATGTGAGCCTGGTAGACTTTGTCCCAAAACACATCAACAGGGCTGTTCCTGTGCAACGGTGGAAATAATCTACAACCAGCTCACCAATCAACAGCAGAATCTGTAAAAACCCATCATCATGATGTACGGCTGACAAACTGGCATCCCTGACTGGCACGTGTTATAGTTAAATAAAAATGTCACTCGTCAGGGCTGGACCAAAAGGCCACACCAACACACACCTGCATGTTCTTGTCTTTACAAGTCACACCAAGGTATACACCTATTATTGTCTAATTAGCTATGCCAGCCATTTGAGTGCACACGCAAGCTCGTTCTGTGAGTCATGATATTATTATTATCAATAGGTATCAGGAGGAAATCACTTTCAGTTTAGGGAGGATAATATCACAAGCTCTGAACATAAAGTGCTTCCCTGTTTGGGTTAAGACACTAATTAAATGTCCAACTGGTATGTCTTCAAGGACTGCAATGCACGTGGCATAAAAGAGATTACGAGATTTTTTATCTTCCAGAAATTTGAGAGCCTTTTTTCAATCTGCAGTATTTGTTGTTAACACATCAGAATTTGAATTTCATGAAATTCTCAATTTTCTGAACCAGTTCCTTGACATGGTCTTCAAATACATTTGGCAGGATGGTGGTGAGCAGTGAACAAGTCCCAGTAAATAAGAGCAAAAAATGTATTTAAGCAAGCTCCAAGTCCCACTTGGTAATTTAAATATGTGCCAAATTTTAGATTGGCTTCAACAATTCAGAAATCATGGCTTATTAACTGTGGGATTAAAAGTTTAAATTCGGTCCCAGCGGGTGTTCCTTCATACTTTAAACGTGCGCCGAATTGAAGACGGGGTTCAAACAGCTCACAAAGGGCTACGAGACAAAGTGTACTAACTTGTGTTGTTAAAAGTTTCAATTTTATCTCACCTTGTGTATATTAAACATGAGCCGAATTGAAGACTGGCTTTAAATAATTCACAAATGCTTCATATCATGGATTATTAGCGGTGCAAATTTACAATATCCGAAGCCATATTTTACTTTAAACATTTTCTGAATGCGCTTTGGCGTGACCTTTGATGCTGCCAGGGAGAACAGCACAAACAGTATCAGGGCAGAGTTTATGTGGAATGCTGGTTAACCAGGATAACACACGGGAGACCTATGACAATGGCAACACATCACAGTCACCTACCACAGCCGTTGTCTCTCCGGTCCTGCGTACCGAGGGTCGTGTTCGCCATGCTGCTGGTTGATGCTACAGGTGGGTGGCAGGTAGCCGCCGGCCGGGGCGGTCCATGATGATGCTGTGACTACTGCCGTACCACCATCACTTCCCTGCCTCCTCAACGCGGCTTAGTGTACACAAAACAGCGCCAGTTTAAGGCCGTGTATCCGAACAAGCACATAAATTCACGTAAGGATGAAAAAGGCAGACGTTAACATTAACACCACGTCGAAACGGACTTGCTTGCCAAGTGCACTTGCTGTTGACGCCAACTCACTGATTTCACCAGCGCTTCCTCAAGTGGAACCAAATGAAGTTAAAATGCGACACACATTTTTTGCTCCGACGGCGTCTCCACGGGAGAGGAAGCAATTCTCCGGTGTTTAGCGAATTCTCTGAACAGGCGTATTTCACAAGTTTATCCGGTATCGTTAACATTTCATACCTGTCTCGACGCTTCCGCCGCCATTTTAAAACAAACTTGTGCCGTGAGTGCGGTGTAATCGAGTCAAGAATGCTCACGTCGATGGATTCACCTGTCTGGGACCTGAAGGCATTAATAATCGACCTCGCAACCTGAGTACCTTCAGACGAACATTATGAAGACGTCTGGGTAAGAAAAATTCATTTCTCTGAAATACCGCCTTACAAGAGACTTTCAACATGTTATAATTATTATTAAGGTTAAAAATATTGTTCACAGTTTCGGGCTCCAAAATAGTGTTTTTGTGCATATATATCAGGAATACTATTTCTAAAATATATTATTATTGGGCAATAAAAAAACGTATTGAATGAAACCCATATTCCAATTCCTACCTCAGTTGATCAGTACAATTCAATTAATCAAACTTAATCAAGAAGAGTAATAAAGTGGAAAACAGTTAAAACAATGGGCGATCATACCCAATAAACATAAAGATTTTTGGAGCATGTCCTTTGACACTCATGTTAGTCACTTTGGAACTTTTGGGACCTAAACCTTTTTTCATTACTCCAGAAATTGGCCTAAAAATGTCACATACAGACTGAAAAGCACAAAAGTGATAGTGATATTACTTCATTACAACCTCATGGATGGAAGCTGTAGAGTCCACCAAACAGTATATGGTCCTTTTTTGCTTTTTTTAGGTGATAAAATACACACAAATGATCCAAGTTTCTTTTCACTTTCACTAAGATAGTATTGAGCATCATCAGAAAACAATGGCTGATGATGATGATGATGATGATGATGTGTGCTGAGGGTGCTGGCTGTTCTTCTGCGTCCCCATCCTGCCCTCTAGTGCCACCATGAAGATATGGATTCAGATACAAAGCTGCACCTGCATCCTCTGACTCATCACCACTTTGGCAAAAACACTATATAAAAGGGAAGAAAAAGAAAGAGACAGGGACGTTCACAGGCTGAGGTTTGGTTTATTCCTTTATTAGATGTTAAGAAAATCCACAATGAAACAAAATAATTTACTCAGGGTGTACATGAAATTAGAACAACAGAGCTACTCGGGACAGATGGGATTGAGGAACACGGAGGAAAGGGGAGGGTGGAGGAGCATCTAGGTGGGAATGAAAAGACGAGGAAAACTCAAGTTTTCAGTGCTGGATATGTTCTTCAGACCGCAGTGCAATCGAAACTCGGCGACCCTTTTCAGTGTCGTTCCAAATGCATATACCCTCACTGAATGCATCCTCTCGTCACACTTTTTTTTTCTTTTTTTTTGTTATTTAAACACGGCCTATCAAAATGGAAGAATTAAATGGAGAAAGGTGCGATGCATTCCTTTCCACTCCAATGTAAGTGCGTTTTGTGACCTCTCGCCTCTCGCACACGTTCACTCACAGCTTCACGCGCGCACACAATCATAACATTCAATCACTGATTTAACCTTACTTGTATTTTTTTTTTTTTTTAAACCAAAATCTTTTGTTTAATCCAACATAAAAAGATGGAGTGTGATGTTTGCATGCTGCATTTTTTTTAGACACATTCCATGGTTTGTTTTTTTTTTCAGGTGTCCCTCACTCAAAGTAATCAACATGCAAAATGAACAGAATGACTTGTCTCCATATATTCTTGAATGTTTACATGCGCCAAGGTATTGCATAGGACTCTTGAATTCCCCTCCGCATTGCTTATGCAATCTACAATGGCTTACTTCTTTTTTTTCCCTAAAACTATAGCTCTAAAATAATGAGTCACCTCTATGGTTTGCTTGGAAAGAACTCCTGTCAATAATTTCTGCTCTACAATCAAAGAAAGGTTTTACATTAATGCATCAATGCACTGTCACAGGTCTGAGTGTAGATGATGCAGTATGCTTATATCAAAAAATTCCTGAGTGTCTGATGACTGTCAAAGAAAGGTGACAAGACCCTGAAGTTGGAGTACCTTTCATTCAGCTACTGGGGGTAGGGGGTTCTTTTTCAATTGAGGTGGCATAGCATTGAACAAACCTTGGACCTTTACATACAATCTTTGCATTTTTCTAAATGAGGGAACCATTTCCAAAGCCATGCCCGCAGTAGAGACACCTTTACCTGCGACAGTGCATTACAGCGAGTCTGCTCATATAGTTTTATGAACCCATTAACGGAGGGATGGTTTTAGTTTATCTGTGCTTCAGTTTCATGGTATCGTGACAAATAAATCACCCAGCTACCATCCTCAAACCTGAAAAAAAAATAAAATAAAACAAAAAAAAAAAAAAAAAAAAAAAAAAAACAGCAGGTATTAAGGAATGCACGATGCATTTGTCTGCATGAGCCTCAACTCGATTTCATTTTCAAAGCACTGGTCACCAGAAAGGCCAGACCGCACCTCAGAGGGTTCGGAGCCCATTTGTTCGGGTGTGTTTCAAATTTCGGGGGGTGCATTTTTGCATTTTTTTTTTTGCGAACGTCAGCGTTTCTGCAGACGTTTCTCTCAGGTGAAGTTCTGGTCCGCTCATTCTGAACCAGTGCCTTCCAAGTTCTGTTGCTGACACGCACACACACGCAAACACACATAGTGAGACTTTACTCAATATTTCAACGAGATATATTGTAAAACAAAAAAAATTAAAATAAAAACACACCTCATACGGAAAAAAAGCATTTGTACCTTAGTGTAATTCTGCCTTGTTTTTGGTTTGACCATCATCCCCCACTTGTTTTGTTATATTTCTGTTTACTTGCAGCACAAATTGGACAATTTAACACCAGCCAATGCTGAATTTGTCCTTTCTGCTGGGGGGTGGGGTGGGGTGGGGGGGCACTGAACTGGAAAAAGAAAATGTGTAGAAACTTGAGATTTAAATACCTGCAAGTCTTTCCGTTTCAGCTGTTACAGGCCTGACAACTAAGAGGTAACCTTAAAATAAAAACCAAGCCACATTAAGCAAGAACCGCCATCAGGCAAAACTCTTTTTTTTTTTCTTCTTTTACAATTTCGCAAAAAGGTGTTCATGGAGTCTGACTGTCTGGACTACAAACAAAACTAGGCTATGCCGTCTACTTATCACAGCCATAGTATGGAACTGCAACTTCAAAAGATTTCTGAACATATTTATAGCACCAATAGTCTGTACCATAAAAAATACAAAAAAATAAAACAAAGTTTCATTCAGTTGCAACACGGGTGTCTGCAGAAATGGCTGTACTTATGTCTCTTCATGATGGGTCTTTACCCCAAAACACAAACTTTTTTTTTTCCCCCAATTCTTTTACAGCATTGCATTTCAAGTAGATTATTAGTATTTTTTTTTTCAACGAAACTCCTTTTGATTTCCTGTTTTTTTTTATTTTAGGATTTTTTTTTATTATTATTTTAGCCTCACAAAACCATACTATGTCTACTACTAGCTTTTGTAAGACTATCACCATTCAAAAATCAGACTCATTTATGATAACTTTTCACACATGGGGAATTTCGGGATATTTAGAAGAAAGCTGCACACATTCTCTACTTCACATTCAGAAAGTCGTCCAAACAAACTATTCAAATGAAACTCTCAAACTCTTACACAACTCAAAAATCTCAACATCCTTGTATTACCTTTCTGAACACAAGATGGAAAGTAGAGGATGTGATAGCACTTGTTTCACACAACATTAGGTTCAACTAGAAAAAGAGGAGTGAGACTGGCTGGACGAACACACATGCACAACCATTCAGACACCACCAACTACCAGAATCCTAGTTCAAAAGCAAAATGGTGGGAACAAAACCGACAAGGATAGAACAAAAGATTGTCCCTACTACCTATCTGTGAGACTTGGATGAGGACCAGTGTACAGAAGAATCAAATGAAACAAATTCTAAAATGCCTAAAATGCATGTCCGCACATGGCATCACTCAAAGACAGAACATATTTTTTGAGTTTTCCTATTTTCACTCACTTTTTGTTGATCTGATTGATTACACAAGGTTGTAAGTTAGTAAATGAAAACCAGCAGGGTTATGTGTGAGGGTTCTGGAGGGGGAGGGTCTCAGAAAATTAGCCTACATTAGGTTTTCCAGCTCTGAGATGACCCTGAATCTTTGCTGGTAGAGGTCCAGTCACAAAAGGAGAGGGAGGTTTCCTCTCTACGACAGGTGTCCTCTGCAAAACTGGAGTATTCAAATGTTGCTGCTCCCTGGAGAAAGAAGTCATGCAAAATGGTTTAGATTGGTGCACAGGTAAAACATCCAAGCTGCAACTGACTGTTCGCTGTGCTGTAGCTTCCTTTACCTCCAGCATTCGTTACATTCTCAAACTGGGCCTAGAGGTCTCCAGACTCTAACTATTTCATGTAACTTTAAACACGCTGCAGTGTTTGTCAGCTATCCTGCTGTGACCCTTCAGATTCTGTAGCCTAATGAGGAATTTCAGCTCGACTGCTGCTGAAAATTGCCACCGTTACCAAAAATAGGGATGCTATTTGGATATCTCACATATTTTGGTGGCTGTAGCGGAAGACACTGGTGGTCAGTAAAGTACAGGTCTGTCTCTAGAATTGTACAACCTCATTAATATTTGGTCAGTCCAGCTCTTTTTCTATGAGCAGCACCTTGTGTGTGTTAAAAGCTGACAGGTCACATATGTCAGTGTAAACACATTTGAATGTGTAGGGCAAAAGCAAGCTAACACTGTTACCAGCAGATAACCTAAGTATCAAATAAAGTTAACTCAGCAAACTTATTTAATTGTCTCGAACAGTTGATTGATTCAACTGCTCGTCTATAAAGAATAAAGTGTAGTGCTGGAAAAGGTCAGTGACATCCTGACACTGTATCTGCTGTACAGCTTGCCACCTTGTCTACTGTTAATAATCTGCAGCAGTGGGAATTCACAGGCAATGACTGATCATTCTTCAAACGGATATCAATCAAGGTTTACAATCAATAAAATGCATTGTGTTTTGCGGTCACTTCACACTGGCCTCCTCTTTCGGAGGTAATGTTATAGATTTACACTCTCCACTCAATTGACCTGTTAAACAATTGAGGTGACTATATCCAGATCCTAAAAGGTGTCATGTGACCAGATAAGATGAGAGAACGGAATGTAAATATTGCTGCAGGGCTGGCTATGTGCTGGGTCCAACACAGGAAATGTAGCATTTTCTCATTTCCTTCCTGGTTTCCTTTGTTTCTGTGGCCTAAACCAGCTTTACTCTCTAACATGCTTACAGTTAATGGCCTTTAAATTTAGGCTATCACTGTTATTGCTGTGTTATGTGTCGGTAACTTCAACTGTTAGAGTTAGAATCTACAGCTGTTTTGTAGCTGTGACAAATAACTCCACTTATTAATACACATACTTCATATATTCTGTTTCTATAATGCATATATGATTATTGTCTACTGAGATTGTTGTCAGTGTGGATCTGTAGTGGCACAAATGTTCAGGAATGAGTTGGAGAACCTTTGTTCATCCCACCACAACCGTTATACTTCATTTGAAATGCAGTTTCAATCAAAAACAGCACTTTAGAGGTGAGGTCCACCTACAAAGTGTTAGTGAAACAACAGGCAGAAACAGTGGTTACTCTCTCTTTGCTTGTGAATTAAATTTGAACAATGTCTCGATCATCAACAACTCCGAGCTCATGAGGTGATCCATGGTCCAGTACAAGGTTTCTCACTTTCAAACCAGAGTTCAGTCACTAGTCTGTGCTGGAACATATCTGTACAGTATATTTTGTCATAGTTCAGGACTGGAAGTTTTATATTGCCTAATAACTCCAACCTTTAAAACAATTTGTTGATACTGATGAAAAACACATGAACTGTGTCACTGATTTGATGTTTTGCAACAAAGTATTGTGAAGAAAATGGTAAAAGTTCACAAAATGTTTTCAAAAACAGGTTTACCTGTACACTGAGATCCAGGGAAAAGGGGGGAACAGAGTGTGTTCTGCCACCAGCACTCATCTTGCTGGTTGCCAGTTCCTCCCTGTCCACTTACATTTAATAGAGGGAACTAAACAAGACAAATGAGAAGTGGTTAGTGTGTTTCAGTAAACCGCCACCCGAAACATCACAGGTGGAACCACTTTTACAGCTGTTACGGATTATAAAACACTTGTGGTTAGGCCAATGTGTTTGTTACATTTGCTAGCACACTGATCACAACAGATTGGGAATGTTCAGAGATCATTTTAAGAAACCCTCACCTCTGGCACATCTCCAACAAAGTCATAAGCAATCCCATATTTTGGGATCTGACCTGCTGGCGAACATAAGCAGGACTGTTTTTCTCCTGAAGATTCATCCGTTTGAATCTTGCAGACTGAGACGTCTGTCTCTTCACCTGCAGTTGATGCAGCTGCTGTCGTTTTGCAGTCTAAGCAAATCTCTTGCTCAGCGATTGGCAGGAGGGTACTGGAGCCCTCCTGTGAATCCAGAGAGGTCTGGGCACTCTTCTCCATGCCAGACTTCTTTAATCTGGGTAAGAATTTACCAGATTCCAGTTCTGACTTCCCGTAATAAGGGCCCTCACATTCTGCATCCTCCTCCAGAGGTTTGAGGTCTGCCTGAGGATCATCAAAGACGTCCACCGGCGCCAGGACGGGAAAACTCATCTCCTCTTTGTCAGTCTCAGCCTCTGAATCACTCACTCCACTAGGAGACAACTCTGAGGCTGATATTGGTCGGAAATGAGTCCTGGGGGAAATGCGAATGGCCCTGTACTGCGTCCGGTTGATGCCATATATTCGTGGGTGGAAGGCTTCATTCTCAGAGTCTGAGCAAAGAATAGATTTGGGCTTGAACCCCGGACTGAACGAAGCCATGTCCTCAGGCTCAAAAGAACACTCAACATGGAGGACTTGAGAAAAGGGATTGTTCAGGTTGAAGGATGCAAATGGATATTCTAAACCTTGCTCCTCACTACGCAAGCCTCCGTAAGATCCAAGCAAATCTTCATGGAAGATGAAAGAAAATCCCTTATTCAATCCATCTCCGCTTCCTCTAATGGCCTGGTCACTCTGCCCAAAGGACACGAGAGGCCTCCACAGGGGCCTGTGCCCAGGGGCAAAGCAGCTGCCAGTGTTCATGAACACATCTGTGCCAGTGATGGTAAGCATGTCTGTGCCAGAAGCAGATGCAGCTGCAGCGGCACACTGGAGCAGACTATCTTGGGTGTCACTTGGCGGCACAACAGCCCAATTCTTATCACCACTTAGTGTCTTCAACTCTCCATACACCCCTCCTAGGATGAATGACGTACTCTCCTTGTCAGAGTTCAAGTCCCAGGGCTTGGACGGAGTCATGTAATCCCCAGCACCATCTACCTTGGAGAGTTTGTTTTTGGCTAAGTCCTGTTCTTCTTTCTTGCCTTCCCAAAGGTGATATTCTGATCGCTGCACTGCCTTTTTCTGAGGTCCCTGAATTGGAACTCCTTTTGCCTGCACTTCAAGACAACTGCAGCAGTAACCGCTTGACTCATCTGAGAATAGCGCCTTGCTTGGTTTTTCTGCTCCTTGCCTTGACCTTACAGATTTGTCATCTCCTATTGCAGTCCAAATGTCCTTTATTATCCCTGAGCTGTAGTCATCACTGTGTTGGTTTGTGTTGTCCGAAAACATGCCAGTGCTGTACTGTTTACTCTCATCCTCTTCCAGTGCTATACCACAAATTGACTCCAATTTTGATTTTTTGGTGAAGGTCTGATTTGATGCTGTACTTGCATTGACCTCCTCAGACTTATGGCCAGAGTTTTCTTGCAAAAAATCCAAGATTTCATCCTCCAGATAGGTACCAGAGAGAGGCGGGATTATACAATCAATCTCTTCATTGCCAATTTGAGCAGCATCCTCTGTTGGAACATTTCCCTGCTCATTGTCTGAACGAGTCTCCTCTGAATGTGACCACGGACTGCAAGTTCGTGTTGAAAGGTTAGAACAGTGTTCAGTTTCGTCAAAGGCACTATTTTTGGTCCATATTAGCAAACGAGACTGTTTATTAGAATGTGGGTCGAGACAGCTACTAGAATCTGTGTTGTTTTCGTGACACACGGTGAGTGAGTCGTGGGGAAAAGGAAAAGTGGGGCTGTCATACTGCAGCTCAAAAAGAGAGAAGCAGGATGAGTTCAAACAAGATGGTTCACTGGTGGCTTCAGGAACAGGTGGCTCCTCCAGATTTCCAGATAGTTTGCTCAGGGTGAATGAAACACTATCAAGAAGGGGGGAGAGCCGAATGGGAGAGTCTCCTACGAAGCTTTCTCCATCTATATCTTCTGAAGTAGATGGTGAATAACATCCCCACACTTGAGCCATGTTTTCAAGATCCTCCATGAAGAATCCAACAGATCCCGAAGCTTCCTGTGAGTCCGCCCGTATTGCACTTTTCCCTTGCTGCTCAAGGCCATCTAACACTAAACAACATTCTGCCTCAACGTCTCTTTGCTCTTTGCTTTTTTGTCGAATCATGCTTAAGATCCGACTCTCTTGTATAGAGTCTGAGGCACTAGTATCCAATATGGATTGATAAATATCAACTTCATAGAAGTGAGTGAATTCAGACAGATGCTTGTCATCTAAATCTCTACTATCCTCTGGCTGAGGGCAGCTTGAGGTCCCAGTGAGTTCAGCAGTTTCCTCTTCTGCTTCGCCAGGCCCTTCCACAAAGTGCCCATCCACAAATGAGCCTGCTGCTAGGTATGCTCTCTGGTTGCTCTCATTGGCAATGCAGATTCCCTGGATTCTCTCCGGCAGCCTCTCCATGTCAGCTGACAAGGCGAAGCCATCGGGAGAGTCTACCTTGCTTCGATATTTTGTTTCCAGCTTGCTTTGTCTGCTGCTGAAAGGTACAAAATACTCTGTGATGGGCTCCGTGTACCAAAGTGGCTCCTCCATATACTCCTTTTTGTTTCTGGCCTCAACTCCGGACTCTTTTGCTTCCTTCCAGCTTGGATCTTTGCGAATCTCCTTCAGAGGTCTCTTCCCCTTTTTGTAAAGCTGTGTTTGTTTGGCAGCGCCTCCAGTGGCGCTGCTACTGCTCCCTCCTGTGTTTCTTCGCTCCTCTTTGTCGATTACCTTCACCTGCAGCTTCACATGCCCGCTGTTGCGTGTTCTCTTATTCTTTGCAGCCTCCCTGGATTTGTGCCTTATTCTAACTGCTTTGCTTCTAGATGACTTAGAGTCACCCTGGTTTCCACTTGAGCTTGAGCCAGCCTCACTAGAGCCAGAAGACCAGGATCTGGGTCTGTATTTGCCCTCAGATCTGTGTCTCGTCTGTCTCTTAGAGTAGACTGTGGACTTCTCCTCCGCTGCTGCACCGCCATGGTATCGGTTTTCTTTTTCCTTCTTGCTTCGTCGTTGCTGGCCTCTTTCGTTGGTCACAGTAGTGATGGTACCACACGCCTCAAGGTTTCGCTCCTTTGCAGCCTCACCTTCACTGTTGCAATCTTTTGGGGAAGAGGTGTCTGTGCTGGTCTGAGGGGCTGCGGAGGATGATGAACTTGAGTATGCACAGGCCTTAGCTTTGTTCCACACCGTCATGATCTCTTGGAGACAAACAGGTTTCTCTGACAAAGGAGGAAAGGCTTCATAATACCTGCAGTCACAACAGAGAGAGAAAACTTGATTTACATACATTCATAGCAGAAAATAAGCAAATGAATATGGGTGTGTCCTGCAGTCACCTTTTTAAACACGTATATTCATAGCAACAATATATATGATGTAGCTTACATTTCCACCTGGTCCTTTGAAGAGGGGGACTCAGCTCGCTCTGGAGACTGAGAGCCATCAGATTTCTTTTGAATCTGTTTTTCTTCTGTAAAAGACATTGAACATTAAGACATCTTATTAGAGCAGTTATTGTTCACCTTTTTCTATTTTTTTTAATCAAAACATTCTATTCTGTAAGATTATTCTGATAATAAAGGGTATCAATCAAACCTTTCTGCTTGTTTTGGATGTCCTTTAGTTTAGAGCAAAGCTCTTCAACCAGGCTCTCAATTCCAGAGTTCTGCACAAAGGAGAAAGACATGGAACACATTTTTAAGAACTGAAACTGAAAACAATGGACAGCTGATATCAATTTCATTACATGATGCACAAATTTACTTGTGGATGTGACAACTACAACTTTGAGCTTGAACAAAAGTTAGAATTGGTTTGAGCACATTCCATTATACAACCATATTTGACAGAGGTTCTATGTCCATGACAAGCTGATCAAATGGAAAATTTTATTATATAATAGGAATAATAGGAATGACTGTTGATGATGACATATTGTAGAGAAGCTGACTAAACGAAACTGCGTCAAGGTAGTTTAAGTAGAACATTTAATACTATCCCAAGAATCCAAAAAATAAGCCCTGACAGAAACACAAAATAATAATTTCTTTTCTTATCTCCAAAAACAACCACGACTGAGAAGACCCAGTCACCTTCGATAAGAATGCAGAGTTCTCAAACGCAACTTTGACCCCTAACATGACCAAAAAGAAAGAATGAAAGGCACGGGGTTGACACAAGTCAAGCCAGCTGACTTATGAGAGCTTAAGCATGCTCGGCCATGACTGTGCTATATTTAGCTAGGTGGAGAAATGCTTTTAAAAAAATAAAAATAAAAAGGGCTATGCAACAGGATGAGTGATTGCCTCACCAAGTTCTGAGATACTGAACATTTACTACATATGCTGGTTAGCTTACTGCCTTCATCAAATTGCGCAATATGATATGTGAAAAACAAATATATATATATGAAAAAAAAGGTTGGAAATAAACAACACAACCATGTTCAAATGCTAGCTTAGACCAAGTAGGCACTGTCAAAGCAAATAGGCTCAAACACATCACATCATAGCTGCTCCTCAGCACCAGTCCTGCCAGACTCTTTAGCGCACTCATTTCCAGTTCACTCTTCCAGAAAATGACATTCCTTACCATGCCACCTCATGAAAAACAAAGCAAAGTTTTCTCCTGCCCTGTGTTTCCTCTTGCATCATTGTGCTAATGCTGGTCAGCTGACAGCCGACCAACTCTGCTGCTGCAATCCTGTGCAGCGTGTGCTGGTTAAAAAATAGACCGCAGAGTCCAGTCCCCAGAGAAGAGCTCAACACTCCTCCTCTTGCCTTGCAGAATCTTCCCCCTACCCTCCCTCCAGCTTTATGTTGTGTCATTCTCAACTCACACCTCCCTCCCACCTCCTACTGCACAGACAAAAAAGTCAGCAAATCTCCCAGTAGCCTTTTCACTCACTCAAAGTTATGGGATAAAAAGAATATACTTCTGGGATATACGCTCACATGTAAATTAATTCCTTTGAGGGCTATGCACTCTAAGTGAGGATAGCATTTGTCATGTGAATGAACAACTTTAAACAACCAACCTTAATATAACCTTTCCAATGAAAACTAATTGAAATGCTTTAGCCTCCCACATTGACACAGCTTTATTCAGTGTCTATTCACCGTGATTTATGCGATTAATATCTGCATGACTGCACCTTAACAAGCAACAGGGAAAACTACAGTAACAAATTCCTGACATAATTATACCAATTACACCCTCATGTCTTATGTATTCAGAATGATTTTCATTCAAACGTTTTACAAAAGATGTGGCAGGTCAAACAGTTCCTGCTTCAATGCATGAGTAATGACTAGTTTGCATTTCTACAAAGTTGAAAGTGATTTAAGTTAACGATTATTTTACAGTACAGAAAAACAAAGCTTGATTAACTATGAATTACTTGATTAACACCACTCCTCATAAACATCATGAAAATCCTAGGATTGCTTACTTCATCAGATGCAGAGCGAAGGCACTGCACAGCAGCTTGCTTCTTCATCTCCTCGAGACTCAGGTCGGTCCCACCTTTCTTCTTACTCTTGCCCCATTTCTTCCCAGTTCCCTTCTCCCAGCCCAAGAAGATGTCATTTTCCTTTCAGAGAAAAGTCACAAAGGACAAACTAGTGTCAAACAGTAAAACAACAGGAAAAAAAAAACATTGAAATTACACAAACGATATACCAAATGTTAGGGCTGCACCAAATGTCCTTTTTTTACATTTAAAGCTTCTGTTGAGGTTTTCTGAATGAGCTGAATGTCTGTGGTCATATGACATCACCACCATAAAAAAAATCCTTGGACAATATTCTCAATATGAACACTGAATAGTCTTTTTTATTAAATTGACTCTCTTTAATGAATACAACTAATCAGTTTCATTAACATTAATATATATAAATACATACAAATATACCTGTATGTATTTATAGCTCTGATGCAGTTGCCTCTCTCTGTCTGTAGTCACCACTCTGTAGTCTTTCTGAATGTCCCACCCACAGCGCTATCTGATTGGTTACACAACACGAGTACTAGCCTACCAACACTGAAGGCTTCTGTGCCACAGAACACATGCACAGACTGGAGCTGCTCCGGTGAGCAGTGTTTCAAAGGTAAGGCAGCAGATATAGCTGACGCTGCGATAAACATCCCAATCCTCTACAGTGAAGTTGAAAAAACACCACAACCTTATGATCTTTCTTATGTTGATTTAGACATCAAACGTCAACATTATAATGCATCTTCAAACTTTTTGATGCAGCCCTACTAAATGTGTATAAAAATTTCTATACAGGCTTCCACAGCATAACAACCTGTACACAAACACGGCAAACAAAACTGCGTATCAATACATGTAATGACAAACGACAGAAATCAGAGGAGGAATTATTCAGTTACAGTACAGTGCCAACATATAAAAGAAAAGCCCCATTGTTAACCTCTCCTGGCAAAGTGATGTATTCTGCTAACAAGGCCATTATATTCACAGACTAACTTCCCTTCCTGAATAAAGTCCACTGCCCACTCATAATAATGCAAAACACAAACTATGATTTTCTTTTCTAAGCACCAGAAATAACCCTTTAGGGTTATGGAAGCCCACCTGGTCCTGCAGGTCGTAGTCATAACTGTCATGCAGGAGAAGGCTGAGGACATAGCGGGTGTAAATCATGGCATCAATCCCACACTTCTCAAGCTCCTGGCCAAGCCAGCTTTGTACTGGACCCAGCGACTGGAGCAAGGACATCTCTGAGGCAGGCAGGGGGCCCACAAGGGGGAAGGGGCAAGAGAGGTTTTCAGGAGGAGCAGGACCGTCTGAATCGGTGCTCACTGGACGCATGGGACCTCAGGTGTTGGCCATTCTCAGATGGAGCAGTACAGAGAGAGGACGAGGCAGAACCTTGGGAAGAGGGGGCAGTCACTCCAGCAGGACGCACTGAGGGGGCTCTACATGGGGAGACATGTAGGATGTTTTTTTTTTTTCTTTTTTTATTGCTTTGAGCAAAAAAGGGGATTTTACTCGTCAGGCATGGCTTATGCTGCTGATAGATGTCAGCTGCTGAGCAAAACACAGGACGTGTTTGCGTCTCAGTCGGAGGGTTCCATTTTCAGGCTTCGTCTTACTTCACCGGCACGACCTGAAACAGAGCAAGCACGCATCAGTTTCTCTGAAATAACTTTTAATGCTGAATTCCAGCGTTTGAAAAATTAAAAAGATACAGTCAAAGACCTTACATATAACCCTTACACATAGCCAAACTGCAAGAAATAAAGACTCTCTATATTTAAAATGCATTCATGCATGCAGTCACTAATGTTAGAAATGGAACTTAGATTTTCTTTGAATTTAAAGGGAAAGAAACAGGACAAATTTCATGACAGATCCTTCCACAGCATAAAAGTTTTGTTCCTTATCCCAAAGGATGTTTTTAATGACTTTTCATAGCCTTGCTTATCAGCAATCTAATGGGCTCCTGAGAGACCACAAGCTCTTTAAATAATGCAGACAGCAGCCACAATCATGACATATTGTCGTGGCAAGCGCTCTTTAAAATGATGAACAGGTCAACTAGAATTACTGACGACACAACCAGAAAATCAGCTTTAAACCATGATGATGTGTATTCCTACAAATGGCCCCTCACATTAATATGAAAGTATCTCAAACATCCTAGTTATTCAACTCTGCATTTACAATGACCCTCATGTTCAGTAAATGCAATCGAACATAAGACCTACGTGACAGGAGAAGTTCAAATAGCCACATCAGAAGCACCTGACTGGTAGCAAAGCTTTGTAATACTCCTAAAACAGGAGGCACCACTTAATACATTTTTACTTTTACTTGTTATTCCCTCTATTACAATCACGAAAAAACGTTATATAATATTTTCAACTGACAGTAATAAAACCGAACATGACCTGAACTGATGCCCATGTCAAAACAACTACAAGCAATCTCCAGCAGTTGTATGTATGTGTGTAACTGACTGGGTAACGGGCAACGAAAAGCTTTCTGTCAAGTGCATGTGTTTTGTGTGGCAGCACTGGATTAGGGAAACGACGTGAAGAGCAAATGGAGGCTGCACCGACTTGATTGGCTGGCCCGGTCGTCACTCAACTGTAGTGTATTATAGGTTACCCGTTAGGGACGTCAAAAGGGCAAAATAAGAAGCTTTGCAGTTTGGAACCAAACCATTGCAGCAGTCATAACCCTTTCGTAGAATGACATTGTGTCAGTTAAATAAATACTGATTGAGAGCAGTTGAAAGGTTAGCTAGCTTCATCGATAATTGCTAAATATGGCTGACCAGTGCCTCCAACCCAGCTGTTTCTTCTATGCTCGCTAGCCCCGGCAGCTAGCTCCTGGCTGCACGGATCCCATTCCAACTTTATCCTACAACCCATTACTTAAGGAAATTATTCTGGCATGGAAAGGAACAAAATAGTCTGTGCAGTGTCAAGAAGTGAGCCACCTACTTTACTAAGGGTGTACTGTAACGTTGTAAAAATACGTATTACTGGCATTAACATTAAACTGCTGGGCTATCGAGTGCGGCAGGGCAACTACAGAACATAGAAGACCGATACTTGAAATTAACGTTAGCGAAGTGTTAATGTCATTTCCACATAAACATACCACAGAATCGGTGATTTGGTAACAGGTGAAGTGTCAACTAACGTTCCACTGACTTTTGATATTAACGTCGGTTAGCTAGCGTCACTTTGCAGTCAAACGGCAAGGTTAGCTGGACCACCGACCTTTAGCTAATGAGCTAAGTTAGCTGCCCAGAGCTGTTGGTCTGCTGTCATCAGACAGTTACTAAATGTCCGTTTACCTAACATGTACAATTCGGGTGAGACAGGGCCCATTTCATTTCAGTTAATTGAATCAGGTTGTCTCCTCGTCCCATCGGAGGCTAACGCTAGTTTGGTAACGTTACATCGGGCAGGTGAACGACGAAGGCTGTTTCTATACGGTGACATTCGAGCCCTGACGGTTCTCCATTAAATAGTTAGCTAGCAAACAGCACTAATCACACGTTAGGCCGAGTCTAAACTTTTAGTCGGAAACGTTGCAACTAATATGTGAAAAGTCAATACAATATAGCAGAGATGTGTAATTCAAATTGAAATAAGTGTTAGCTTTCACGTACGATTGTTGTTGTGACCGAGGGGGAGGAGGAGCAGCTGCCCCGGTAGGCTACCAGAGGACTGTCAGACGTTTCCCTTCAAAAATGTACGCCATATCGTCATACAGCAAAAGAGTATCATGACTAAACATGAAACACTAAACGGAGACAAAAACACCACAGGGTGAAGAGAAAACCCTCAGCCGGTTCACTTACCTGCCGTGGGCTGAAGTAAAGGGGAGCAGCGAAAGGGGAGCGGCTATTTCTCTCCCGCTGCCGTTCCGAGCTCGAGCTCTGGAATCCGCTGCGGTAGCATCGCGTATCATGGACGCCGACAGAAATGGCGCTGTTTTCACATTCAGCGCTTCTTCAACAGCGTCAAGGAAACCGGCGACATTTCGGCTCAAGCAGGAGGAAGGTTAGTCCTGGATGACGCTTAATACCTAGAGCCACAATGTCCGCCACCGAAAGCCCAGTTTCATTCAGTGAAGGACTCCTGAATGCGCCACCCTCCGCGTTCGTATCCAGGCAACAAGGCAAACCTCTGCCGTCCTATTCGTATAGGCTTGATTCCTCCGCTGGGGTATTGCATCAGAAGCCCAACTAGTACTTTTATCACTTGTACTCAGAGTAAAGGGAAATAATGAATGAGTCTGAGCAGATTGAACTCAGCACTGAGGACTAACAGAATGATTCAATCTTTTCTTTTGGGATTGCTTTTGAAGGAATTTGTAAAAAATAAAAGCACACAAATCAAAAATAACTCTTAGAAAAGAAAAACATTGTTTATGTCTAAATATAAAACATTAATGGAATAATATGGTTTAACAGCATCTTTTTTTATTTTTATTTTTGTTTGTTTGTTTGTTTGTTTGTTTGTTTGTTTGTTTGTTTGTTTGTTTGTTTGTTTGTTTGTTTTGGCTGTAGCTTTGAGTTTTTAGGCTTCTTCCACAGACAGAACCAGTAATTATTCTCTTTACAAAATGAAACTTTTTCAATTCTATTTCTGACAAAGTAACCAAACATTGACAAGCCAAATTTGATTTTAGATTGATTTATGTAATTTAATTTGAGTTCAGATTCCTGATTTTCTATAGAAATATTGTACTTTCCCCTGGTGTGACTGAATGCATAATTATTAGCAGAACGATTTCACACTCATAGCTCGGAATTATTTTGTGCCGATACCATTTTTTTCAGTCATAGCAGATGAGATATCGTTTGGTCAGAAACACTCATCCCAATTGTCCATGTGGAGCTCAAGCAGGAGAACAAATAAGCACCTCTGTCAGAAAATGTCCTTTCCAAGCTATTGATTGTTTTTACTTTAATCAACTGGAGAACCACTCGTGCCTTCTCTTTGTTTATCACTGTTTGGTCAAAGCAGAGTATTTCCTACTTCTTGTTGTAACATCACTACTATCAATACTGCTCCTGTCACTGTACCTCTATTAACCACTCCTATTACTACAACTGTGGTTTTGTCATTACTACCAGTCCTATTTATAGTGCCACTGCTCCTCAAGAGCAAAAGTGGCACAGTATAGTGAGATCTTGTAACTTGAACCAGCAACCTTTTCCTGTCTTTCAAAGCTACTAGGTTGGGTTACTACTAACCACTGTGAGTGTGTGTGTGTGTTGGGGGTGGTGCTTATTATTTAGACTGACCACCTGCCCCCAGTCAGGGATCCGCTGTGTGGCACACTTCATCTGCCCTTTGACCCCAGGGGTTATGACCTATGAGACGAGATGGGTCCTATAAGGCCTATTGACCAGCTGTTTGCACTCCTGCCTCTACACACACACAAATACACATAGAAACACTCACTCCTGTGCTCCGTTGCCACCTTGCTGCGTTATGTAATTATTTTAAGTGAATGTGTGGTGAGTGTGTGTGTAGAGAGAGCAAAGAGGAGTTTGTGCATATGCACACGAGAGCAAAAACTTAAGAGAGTGTAGAAGCGTACGTGAGGTGTGCGTAATTAACAACTGACCTGCCATAAAGGCAATGTTTGCCGTTTTACTACAGTTCCCAGTGTCCCTCAGGGCCAGTTTGCAGACTAATATTGAGCTTTTGATGTTTATCTGAAGCCAGAGCGCTGCAGCCAAAGGCCAAACACAAATTGACCCTCTGCAGGCCTGATCGATGAGGAAGCTGTGTGGCTTTTCACCGTCAATATACTGTGCACACACTGCAAAACATCCTTTTCACAAAGTGGTTAGACACCAAGCTTTTAAAGAACAAGCCGAAAGACCCAATATGAGATTAGTTAACATGGATTTTTTTTTGTCTTTTCTGTCCAACCAACTGTTTCCGTCTTTCCTGCCGCTGACAAAATCTCATCTGAACCTCAGCGATGGGCACGCATACCGTGCGGCGACTTAACATTCACAGAGCAACATCTCAATCTGCAGCTGCTCTTTGCTCTGACAGCTTTCTCATTTGCCAGTGTTAATTGAGAGTCAATTTGGAGCAGATGGCACAGTTAAAAGATGCCCCTTAATCCTCTCCCAGGAAGGGGGTTAGGGAGATGGGGGGAAGGGGTGGGGGGGGTTGCTTCTTAGTCATTACACTGAATGTTTGTGAGAGCAGAATGTTTCCTACAAGGTTTTCATTTCTTTCCACCTTAACGGCGAGTTTGGTGCCATCTGAAGTGAAGCTGGTTTATCATCCACAGGGTGGGTCACTGAGGTAAATCCTTAATTAGTCCCAGCTCAAGAGGTGGATAACTATACACATGTGGTATGTTATGCAGGCTCACTTGTTTACATTGTCTCTGTGTCCTAACACAACCTCATAAGCATCGTCATACTGTCAATCAAAGCTTACATCCAAACTCAATTTTCCACAGGGGCCAATTGATGTCAGTGTGAACACACAAGATGATGAACACTTCAGTTAATGGAGGTTCCACCCAAGAAACAACGAAGAATGCAGAACTTAAAGAGGCCTATCTAGATCATCTAGGGCACACCTGCATTGACATTCAGGATAATACTTAAAACACAGGCCACTCATGCCTGATTATATGGAGTCTGACCACAATGCCTCATTAGAATCAAGCTCCATGATTGAGTTTTAGCAGCTCTACATGAATCTATTGTGTAAAGTCCCTCTGGCTAGTTTTAAATCAGCGATTTACTACATCTGGTTGCACCATTAAAAGTGGCTAGTGAAGATGTAAAAATGCATAAAAACTAGTTTTATGGAAGTAAACGATTTGTTTAACTATTTAATTGCTAATCCTCTGTGGAAAAAAAGGCATTTATTTTATTTAAGTATGCACACATGGTGAAATATGCATGTTTCAGAGCATGGGTTAATAGGCCTAGTAGATTCAGGGAGGGAAACAGCCACTTATGCTATCCCAGGAGACATTATTTGTTCATTGACCTTCAGTGACCTTATTAGCTTAACATTTTGTAATTTGAGGTATATTTATGTTATATTTGTGAAATGCAAGTGTAAGGGCTTTGTCAGCACAGCACTTGGAATGTACTGGGTGTAAATATTTAGTATTTAACAGTTAATCCCTCTATAGGTGAGAACTAGTTTGTGTGGCGCAGCCTGTTTTAATTTACCTTAACCTAACCAGCCGCATTTGGTCATTTCATTTTCAGCATAACGCTAATATGAGAAGATCTTTGCAGTTTACGTTGACCATTTTTCCCAATAAGAGTTTATTTCAGACAATAAAAGCTGATCAGATGCTCTCCACATTATCTTTTGACTGAACTCATGGAAGCTCTCCATCATCATCACCAGCGTCCAGACAGTCACATGTCAGGATTCATCATCGGACGGTCTGACGCCATATGTGCGACAAACTGTTCTATTCCTAACCATTCTCACCTCCTGTCAGGCTTGACACACTTCTCACGACTCACAGAATTTAAACACTTCTCTATGAAGAGGCCAATCGCAGCTTGAAGCATGAATTAAAAAGACCAATCAGGAACTTTGGGGAAGAAACAAATCCCACCCCAGACAAACCATATGACTCTGGTTCCTCTTTCTTGTCTCTGAAGCTGTTTCCCACCGTCGACTCTGTCTGGACTCTGTGTGTATGAGTGCATGCGTGCATTTGTACGAGCCCTCACACAGACAGCTGTTACGGCGATTCGAGTGATGTTTTGTTTCCCATGCTGACAGTTGTGCAATGCTTCCACTGGTACTGGCACCAGTATATCATACCTGACCTCAGGCCATTCAGAAAGATAGAAGTCATGCTGTGTCTTGCAGAGATAACCAGGCGGCTTAACCTTTATCAAGAGTGAAAACATTAAAACCAACAGAGGGGAAGGGCTGCAGTCACGTCTTGATGAAGTTGAATTTGAATAATATTAAGAGCTGATCCAGTTTTAATGCATTCCTGCGCGATTCGTCACTTATTTGCTGCCAGTGTCTGCGGTGGCAGGGAGCGTGGTGTGTTTTCAGTCTCTCCATTTCACATGATTCCCATATCATTCTGATCAGCAGGCTCTCTTTCACCCCTCTGTGGTCTTAATTTGGATGCTGCAATGCTAACAGGACATAAAGAATCTGCAGTCAAGGGTCCATCCAAAGGCAGTTCACGAGGCTGAGCAGCTGAAATGCAACTAATTGTCCTGATTGTAAGAATCTCAGTTAATTCTTTAGCGATGAGACTTTGATTTACTCGTCTATGTATATTATAAATATCCTTACCTGTAAAACTAAGAAAGTCTAAGTTGAACTGTGTCTAAATAAATACACTTAGTTGGGATTTTACTAGAGATAAATAGAAGGAAACTTAAGTTACATCAGTGAAATATCATCTCCAGAGGAAACCTGCCTTTCACACAGCATTCCAGTGACTTAGTTCCCACCTTTACGACACATGGTGTGTGTTCCACCATCAGCAGCACACACTTCTTTCTTTGTCTAGACTCCACTGGCTACACTCACGTGCGGTGAAAGGTCAACGTCAGCGGTAAACATGTACGATCCTCTTTACATTTGATCAGGGGAGCTCATTAGCACATGATCTAAAGAGGCTGACTTCCCTGTGACTCAATTATTACTCCAGCAGGGATATCAATCAGTGGGTCAGTCAATACAGATCAATCAGCGTGATGGCTTAGGATTGTTCTTAAAAGTCACACAAAGCCAATTGTAGCATGACCTGAGGCTCTTATAGCAGCATTTAAACACCTTTAATCATTGCATCAGTGTTAGCATCTAACGTTATCCCATTTAGTGTTGTAAAGTAATGCAATAAGGCCTTCAGACAAGTGTTTATTGTCAACATTTGATGAGGATAATTGACTGTTGAGTAAAGGAGAAATGTGATGTTAGTAATCATCTGAACCCTTGAGGAATTTCAACTGCTGATTTCAAAATGTCTCGTCTTCACTGATGTCAAACCTCATGCAGGGAGATCAAACCTGGGGGCACTGTAGGATTTCCGTGGGCGCTAATGGCTCTGGCTGAATTTAGCTACGTGCTGGCTGACGGTGATGCAAGGATGTAAGATAACTCTGACAATGAGTAAATGCGTCTGCGCCGAAGGACTTCTCCAAGGCTGCTGACGATAAAGCGGTACAAAGTCTCCCTGTGTTTCACTGCATGTGTGTGAGCGAGCGTGGGGTGTGTGTGTGTGTGCGTGTGTGAGCGAGTGAATAAGAGCATCAGACAGAGGGCAGGCCTGTTTGCAGCAGGACACTGCACAAACACTGCTACTTACGTCACAGGCAAGTGGCTGTAAAAGCAGGAAAATGTGGATTACATCATGAGGTCACAGTCTATCCACAGAGGGCCTGTTATCAGCACAGTACAGGTATGAATGCGCTCTCAATGCAAATAGCATGGCCTGACAGCCCTCTGTTAACCCGTCTGCTGTCTGTAGACGAAGACTGATGCTGATAACAGGTTTACAAACTGCTCCCAGGCAAACGGAGCTTGGACAATCTTCTTTCTTTTTCTCTCCTGCAGCCGACTCTGTTTGCTGTTGTTGATCAGAGGCGGCCGAACAAAGAAAAATCATCTGAGGAGAGAGAATTGGGGTAGTAAAGCAGATGAAAAGGGAACTACAGTCCTTTGCTTAGCAGACACATAGGAGGACGCATGTGCTCCAACTGCTTAACATACAAGAATCACCTGGTTGTTGCTCATCGTTAGGAAAGTGTGCAAAGCTGGAATCTTCATGATAAGAGCAGGTGCTGCTGAATATCTCTTCTGCATTGACGGATAAGGGTTGTTTTTTTTTGTCAGAAAATCCCACATAAATATCAATGCCTGTACCTTATTTGAAACACATCAATGAGCCTCAAATGTGTATTGATCCGCCTCTGAAAATAGCCCCCAACAAATGCACCATTTGGTCCTGTTTGAGTGACATTTGTTAAAAACTACAGTGACCAGTATTTGTGTCTTTTCATTGACTTTGGTGACAATAAGAAAATTCTAGAATGACATCAACAATCAATTATCCTTCAATAAAAAGACGAAACATATTCTGCTTGTCTTCATGATGGCAACAACAATATTATCTTGCATCTGCACTGCATTCATGTGACATTCTGATGGGAATGTCTGCTACTAAACAGGTCACCATAGGAAGATTATCTAATCTTGAAGTGTAAATATGCTTCTCTGGGCTGCATGTAGGCAAATATACATAAATGGCTGTTTAAGTCATACTTCTATGCTACATTTCTGTTTGTTTTTGCCTGAGTCAACCAGTCAGCTGGCTTGATGTGAAGGGTTGAACGACACGTTTGACATGTGGAAGGTGTGCACGTGAGCTCCTCACTGAGTCGAAGAAGCATCTGGTTTTTGCCTGCGTCTTATTCAAGTACGTTAGAGTTGGTGGAAGTCATGACTTTGATCCAGCAAGATTAGTTGTTTCCTGCTTCAGGCTTGCACAAATGTTAAGAGGTATATTTGTAGTGTGCATTTAGCAGCTGCAAATTCATTCAAATTAAATGAGGATGTGGTTGGTGTTTGTTTTTATTGGGGCTGTTCTATTGATGATGACCACTAACTGAGATGAACAGAGCAAAGCTTAATTGTGTACCATTACATCTCTGGATGTATTCCAGTTTGTACACGTTTATTTTAACACTCAGCTGTTAAAATCAAATGACATTACAGATCAAATGGAAGCCCCACTGTCAGATGTCCTAGTACAATGCTGCTTAGGCTCAGTGGATTTTGTCATTTTCTGGTCTTAAACCTGCTCCTTGACATTTCAAGGGCGCAAATAAAGCAGTTATGCCTTGGGCCAGATAATAAAAATTATTCCAGGTTTTCAAAACTTTGAATTTGTCGAGCAAATAAGCTGCAGCTCCTCCACACGCGCCATAAGCCTACTTATCATGTGTGTAGGTCAAAGGTGGCAGTGCTGACACAGCCGTCCGCTATGATGCTGCGGTGTGTTTCTTTGTCCCCACTGTCAGACTTCTAGAGCTTCTAGGTCATGTTGATAAAGACAACACAACACACGTTATCAGTAAGTCACACATATTGTTTCGAGAGGAGGTGGAGACAGTCAGCGTCGCCAAGCTGCGTTCATAAATTAGTATTTAGCCGTCGAGACGGGACTTTAGTCTGCAGAGCAGACAGATACGAGCATCCCGTTTGACAGGAATGGCCTCAGTGACACTGAGTTGAAAGGAATGCGCGGAATGGGCGGAACTCCCTGGTATGTTGTATAATCCCTGGCAACTGTTTGTTCACTGGTGAACACTCAGCCAACAGGTCATCCTTGGCAGACAGGTTGTAAGGTGAATGCTAATGCCCATTAAGATCATATGACCACATAAGTAATCCCAGGCACAAATGATTATGATTATGATCATGTGAAACCAAACCTGATGATGGAATTTGTCTCTTGTCTAACAAAGACAGTGATTACATAATGAGCTTGTGTCATCAGGAAGGAGGAGGATTTGGAAATGAAGTGTCATGGCGAAACTTAAATTTCATGACATTTCATCTGGACTTTGAAGATCCTTTAACTTGTTATTCAGCCTCCCTGAAGTTACTCTGATGACAGAAAGTTTTATCACAAGAGAATTAGCCCATCCCAGTGAATAGCAGTGAATTCTATGTGTTGCTTTCAATCTATTTTTGTCTTTGGGTCTGATCGTGCGGTTGGTATCGATATGCAATGCTGTCCTTGTGTCATTTTTGATCCTTCCACTCGGGGCACTGAAGTCAGAGTCTTCAAATTCTGCACTTTGTGGCTTTAATAAATACACATTGTGTCATATTTTTTTAAAAAAAAAGAGAAGATGAGGCTTTTACATTCACAAGACTTGTTGGAATTTCCAGTAACGGTAATTAAATCTTATGTATTAAGCATTAACATGAAAGACAAGACCCAGCGGTGGACGTCTGTGCCTGCATCTTTATGTTAAACTCTATATTGATGACCAATCAAAGCTTGAAAGCTGACTTAACCTATAACCAAACAACCCATGAGTCAAACAGTCATCTGTCAAGCTGCCTTTCAGTGAGCTACTTCAGTCCCTCGGTAAATCCCAGTGACGCCCCATGATGCCTACTGGGACAAGAAAACACACTGGGTTAAAGTCTCAAGACAAAGAGCAGCAGTGTGTTTGTGGTGTTACTCCTGCTGAAAGTCTGGCCACGAGATGAGCTGTGCACCCTGGAAGCTCATATGACCAGAGATGTGTGGCGTTAAAACAGAATAAGGTATTCATAACCGCTCTACCTCCTCACATGCACCGAGCTAAGCAGTGTGTGTGTGTGTGTGTGTGTGTGTGTGTGTGTGTGTGTGTGTGTGTGTGTGTGTGTGTGTGTGTGTGAGAGTGAGTGAGTGTTTGGTGTAAACCCCCGACCGCACGGTTTTAAGGTTGAAGCCTATGTCAAGACCTCAGCTCCAATATTAGTCAGTAGTAATCTCACACTGTGCTAACAAAATCTCCATTTCCCATCTAAAGCCATCAATTGAAATTAATGGCTTAACCTCCTGACTATACCAGTAGTTCAAATTTGTCCTCTGTGGACATTTGTAAACCTGAATATCTCTCACCCGCTGCATACTACTGATTTAACTCCTTTTGCTATCCACAGAGAACATTTACAGCTTCTTAATGATACCAAATGTGAAGAGGTGGGGCTTTGGTACCTTTCTCTTTCTCATTAAGGAAAATGGCGTCCATCAGTGCAAGTGCATTTTATGGGAAGAGGAAAAGTACATAATTCTTTTTACTGAGCAAATTTTGGCTTGAAATGTTGTTGGTATATTTTAGATAAGTCTCTTTTAGATAAGTCACATTAAAACATTATTTAAGTGTTTAAAAAATTGTCCCAAAAAAAAAATCTTTTTTTTTTTTTTTTTTTTTTCCAAAAAATGTTTTCAGTATTCAAATTACCTTACAAAGATGGTGGAATTAAAAAAAAAAAAAAAATGCGATTGGACAATATTTTTTTCCTGGTAGTCAGGAGGTTAAAATGGTAAATAGATGGAATGAAATAATAGTTTAATATCACTGTCTTGCTTATGAAATACAGATGGTTCTGGTCTTCTCTTGCTTCCACAGCATGGCTGACATAATATTTTACTAGATAAATAGCAGTAAGTCATTAAGGGGAATGGTTCTCACTTTCTAATAAGCCATCATTAGAAATGTGAGTAGGTTGTCAATCATGGATTTTGGTGCAGGAGATGAAATAATTTCTTTACATATTAATTTGGACATTTGTTAGAACTGATAAAGGTTTTAGTGTACAGTGGAAGCAATTTATCATCTAAAATATGGTGAAAACATAATATTTTTGTGCTTTTTTTTTGCTAATAATGCAGTAAAAAAAACATTCTGAGACAAAGTACTGCATACGATGGAGAAACAGAGCACATCCACCACAAGCACAGCAAAGTGTTCATCTAGCAACACTTTTCCTTCCCACCTGTATCTCCTGACTCCAGAGCTCCAGCCTCCTCCACTCTGGACACCTAATCCCCATAAGCCTCCATAATGCCCAGGACAGAGAGAGACAGAGAGAGAGAGCGAGAGAGGAAGTGGAGAGAGGAGAGTCTGAGCTTAATGACCTTGCAAGCCGATTACAGGCCAACCATGTTTCACAAAAAGCAGTGTGAGGCCTTGGACTCAGCCTCTAATCAACTGCACAGAAACAGGAGGTCATGAATCCAGACTTGCTCAAGATGGCAGATCCCTGATGGTAGCGCTGATAATGATGAACCTTTGCACTTCTTCTGCAAGCACCTGTTTGAAATGTAATTTTCAGCACTGCTTTTTGAAAGGGAGAGTGCGCCGCCACTAGAGGGCAGCATGCGCATTCTGTAATTACACAACTGCCCCAGCTGGAGAAAGTGTGTCACTCGGCCAGTGCTCCCTGGTGGGCTAATAGAGTGTTGACCTGACCTAAAGACAGAAAGTATCACAGAGATGGATTAAGAGGCAGTTTGATGCCTCCGATCAGGGGATTAACAAACTCACTGGATGCAAAAAGTTTCCACTCCAGTGTCTTTGAATCTCCAAATCCACTGTTATCTAATATCAGTTTACGCTGTCGAGCTGTTGTGTTTCCTCTGCTCCGTCCTGTTGTTGTTTTTGTGAGGCCTTTTCTCACCCGCTTGTGGCCGAGGCGCTTTCGTACGCAAAACCACTGCTCTGACCACTTGCTTAAGGTTTTGTCCTCCTCCTCTGCGTGCATCTGGCAGGGCGAGCTGATCTCTGAGCAGCACGGTGGTGTTGCATCCGCAGTGTCACCTGTTTGTTTGAAGCTTGTGGTGAAGTGAAAATCTTCGCTTTCTCCATTCAAACAAACAACTCTGAGGAGGCAGCGCAGCCTGTGCTTTCAGTTTCACACGCATGCCCCCATGTCCTACCTAGATAGGACGTGTAATGATTGCTCTAGCATGACTGAGCCTATTTGACCACCAGTGCCGTAAAAGCCATTTCCTGTCATGTACCAACGCCCACGTGAAGTGCCACGATTCATTTTGTTCTTTTTCCACCATACAGATACGTTCATTCACATTCTCTCTACTACTGTATTATGCAAAGACTTAATTACTGTCATATTTGTTATGTTGTTATGTAATAGATTTGTATCTTTTATAACCTCTCAGTTTATTATCTCTTTTTTTTAGTTTTGGGTTTGTGTGTTTTGTCACTCAGGGGTAAATCTGTGAGAAAGTCTCTCTAAGGAACTAAGCTTGCTTTAAGCTTGATTGCACAATCAGCCTTTTTGTCGTTCACGTTGCAGTTTCCTTCCCATATTCTCACTGCTTCTGATTTCATGTGAGTCACATAATACACACACACACAAGGCAAGTAATTAAGCAATTTTATTCAGTTGCCACAGAAAACAGTCACTCCAGAGGCTTTATGTCGTTATCGCCATTCTGCCCCGCCCCAGGGTGCAGTCGCCCTGCTCACTTCTGGGGACAGCGGTCGTGGCAGGCGCAGGTGAGAGCAGCAACCACCACCACAAATTCACTGAAGTCGACCTCAGAGTCTCCATTAAAGTCCAGACTTTTCAGCATCTTGTCCACCTCCTCTTGGTTCTTCGCTGCCTGCACAGACCAACAAAACCACATTACTACGGTGTTACAACACGGCATTGTAGCACTGCATGCAATCGGGAACTAAAAGTGCCACGATCAGCCTCTTTTTCCAGCCATATTTAGTAGAGCTTAAGTATTGAGAGTGTAGGTCTTTGGGTGCTTAAATGGCAACAACACAATGTTAAGGTAGGATGCAAAGATTGGTCCATCTTAGCAAAATACACAGACATGCACAGCTGCAGAACGTCATCATTTTTAAAGGTGCGGTTGGAAAATGTGTCATGGTTTTATTGTCCGAATGTTTGCACACAGCTACGAAGCAACAACCTGGTAACCACAAGTTCTGATGCACTTTACACCACAACTCAACACATTTTCAATACTGGAGGCCTCTTTTGTAACTTAAAGCTGCTCTCATGCTATGTAGCATGTACTAAGTTGAGTGTTTAAATCTTTAAAGTATGAGCACATGTGTCTCATCAGCCTCATTAATCAGTGCTGTTACCACCCCAGTCCGCACAGTCATCTCTCTGGGGTATCCCTTACCTTGAGCAGCCCGGGCAGCTCCTTCTCCAGCAAAGTTTTGACCTCGGTTTTGCTCAGGGACTCCTTACTGCCCTCAGCGGCGGCATATGTATCAAAGGTCTTCATCAGGATAGCCATGGCTGTCTCGAGCTGGGTCATGTTTGCTGCTTAAGAAGGTGGTTAACTTGATAAAGAGAAAAATTGAGGACCAACGCTGGTCGACAGAGCTGAAGATGTGCTGGGAGTGGAGGGAAGAGAGGGATCTCTTTTTATAGCTTTTGAAAAATGGGTTGAGGGCATGGTTCAAAAGGACAGGCAATACTTGCTTAAGTGTTTGATGTAGGTGGTGGCTCCTACTGTGTCAACACAGGTCTCAGTCGCACAACGCCCATTGTACATATTACCTCACTGACCGTTTAGAGCTTTACTCATTTACTTATTGTTTCATTGAGAAGTCTTTTCATAATTAAATCACAAAGGCAATAAATTCTATGATTTGTTTAACTTAGCACAAAGTAGACCCTAATGAATTGCTCCTTGGAGGTATGAACTCTGGTTGCAACTTTGGGTGTCAGATGATAACGGAACACATTTAACCCCAGTTACCCCACATGTGAAGCCAGCATCAGCACATCTGCTGTGGTTGCTGGTCGTCAATGCTGCTGTGCAAGAGTGGACATGAACCGCAAGGGGAAAGTTTGAGCTGCATAAACGCACATGGGTGTATATGTCTGCTCACATGTTTGGTTTTTTTCTGGCCCTGTGGCCTGGCCTGGTTTCCTTTCAACGGTGCTCTGTTACAGTATAAATATAAGATATCGCGTGTAAAAACATTTTTCAGTGCTCTCGCTGAGAAATGTTACAAATCTTCCCACACTTTGCTGCTACAATATATTGCTAAAGGATTCATTGAAGAGGTTTGACTCCATGGAATATGAATTTGAATGACATGTTACAGGAACATTATAGCGGTGTTATCTACAATGATAAGAGCAAAGAGTGATTAGCCTATTCTCATTAGTATGCCTATCATAAGGAGCATGCACAGAGTGTACAGTGTGAGTTAGGTGAGCTGTGCGTGTGTCTTCTGCAAAAATGTTACTTACTGATGTTACACAGTTTGAATAAAGAACAATCATTCAGGTCAGACTAGGCTTCATTCCAAGCGAGTAATGAAAGCAATGTGGAGTATCACTGAACATAGTGCCTCCACTCATCACTCTGACACAACTGGGTTTAAGCACTTGGGTAACGTTTTAAGATTTTCAAAGATCCAACTTGTGTGCGTGACAGCGAAAGCAATGTGCAGTTATAGCATCCCAATGATGTGGTGGACATGTACTGTTTGTACGGGGGTGAACGTTTGCAAGTGAAAAAAACAGCGTGAGAAAGCTACAGTCACATGGTGTGGTGGTTAACACCTTCTGCAGGTTATGTAAGTGGGCATAGAGCTGGGATGCAGGTAATAGGTAACACACTGTACGTATTTTTTGTTCCTATCTGTGAAGGAGTGTCTTTCTGTGGCATTTGACAGTCTGAAACTGGCTGACTCACCGGGTCAAGTGTCTCTGTGCTAAGAAATGGCAGTGAATCGGCGCCCATCAGGCTGCTATTTATTTACTTACTAATCATTACTGTCACATTTGTCATAAGATATGTGACACTAAAAAATTTATGGCACTATTGAGTATCCATGTTAACAATTTTAGCTTGCAACACATTAACTCATTGTAAGGCCATTAGTAAATCAGATGAAAGCAAACTAAAGTCACACAATGTCAAAAGTTTTACATTTTATATTAGACCCATTTGTGACCTCAGCACTCTACATGTCCCTGTGATTTGACCACATGGGCATTCCTCATACAAACCTTAAAATGAAAATGCTATTTCTTACTTGTTAAAAGGTATTTTCATGTTGCCACAGAGGCCTAGAATGACAAAATGGACCAAACCAAAACGTATAATCCAGTATTTCCACGGACATATTTTGGATCCTGAAAATAGATAACATGCATCCCACCTCAGGATAAAAGGAGCTACAGTCGCTAACTTACTAGCTTAGAGCAGCTAAGGTGTTACGTTTTCAGTATTGTGAGAAGCTAATTGAGTGTAATTATTCAACATACAGTATGCCAACACACTAGCACCGTGACTTCATTTAACCCTAACCTCAACTATACGGCCCTTATTGTTTGATGATCAGATGTAAATGGGGAAATCCATATAATCTAATAATAGAGGCGAGGATCTTTACCATCATTCAGCTCTCTTCTGTATTCTCTTCACATGCAGGCCAACAGTGAGCATGTGTGCTTTTTGTAAGCATGTTTGTATGAATAACATTAGCAATTAGCGGAATTCTGCTTTCAGTAATGCTAACGGTGTTTTACCAAGATGGTCTCTGGAAATTTTTGAAAATGAACACATAATCTGAAATGCAGAGCGGATGTGTTCAGAGATGAGTGGTCACAGTGGTCTCAGCAAAATGCATTTCCAGAAATAATCACTTTATCATTTTAGACGCTCTGTGTGAAGCAAATGCAGCTTGTATGATGAAAATGCAACAAGGCCGAGGAGAAGCAACTCTAACCGTCACAGGCGCTGTTTCCACTTCCTGTCATTGACCTATTATGCAGTAACCCCGTAACACCACAGTTTCCACTCAGTGGCCTTATCATGGTCTGAAGTCACTCTGAAACCCACTTGGTTGCTCTCGAATCACCAGTGCAGACCACTGACTCGCTGACAGGGTGATCAAGTCACAACAAAAGCATCAACTTGTCTCATTTAAGTCTGATACAATAAACCCGTCTAGAAATGCACATGCAACATGTTATCATGTAATGGACTCAGACCACAAAGATGGATAAAACTTTATAGAAAAATAGAAAATATTTACACTCATATAAAATCATTTACATATTCAGGTAAAGGGAAAAAAATGAATGTACATGAAATACATGCTGAAAAACAACAGGGAAACATAATTAAGTAAGATGTGGAATTTCCGCTGAGCAGATCCTCACCCACTGTCTTTGGTCTGCACACGCTCAAAATAATCGACGGATTCGTACACAGAAACCTGACACTGAGAAGAGACAGGAAGACACAAACAATTACTGCAAGCACACTTTAATCTGTATAAGTGCTGCATGGCAGTATATCAACGTGTGTCAAATATGGGTAATATCACAGAGCTTGAGGGTTTGTGTCGTGCAAAGGTTGACAGAAGACCTTTGCTAACGTGTACAATATAAAGCTGAGTGGGTGTGAGCAATAGGCACAATTAGTCACAGACAGGATGTCTGTTATTATTTCATAATGCCTCAATGTGAGAATTTCCTGCTTAAAGTGTAGCTTGACATTTGAAACTTTTGCAATGTGATCATGTAAAACACATATGCTGTTAATTGTTTCTTATAATATATCAAGCCTGCAGGCTGTGGTGTTTTACAGGCTTATAATGCTCCTTCAATATCAGTGAGGTGGGAAAAAATAGTAGTAGTCGCAGTAGATGTGAAATGTGACTCTAAATAGGGTGAAAATGTAATCGAACCTGTCAGCATAAGATGCTGTATGTGGTAAGCCGCTTTGGGTATGTAATATGATTCTGATTTCTTTGTCTGTCAAATAACATTCGGTTCTGCTGTGTCTTTAGTCGAGTCAGTGTGCACATGCACGCTCACACCATTCACCACATGTTACCCTGTCTCACACTTCAACTCATGCGGATTATAAAAACAGTTCCTAAAAGGTCAATTGAAGACTGGCTGAATTGAATGTGATGATCATTCACCACGCTGAACAAGAAGAGAACACCCTCCCAGTCAGTTAGTGCCAAAGATTTCTTATTTTTTTCTGTTTGCTACTGTTACTCTACACGCAACGTTTGTGCACAAGTGTGTTTGCAGACTGCACCAATAGACTCACCCACTGAGAAGAGCCTCTGGAGGAGCTGGTGCTGTGTTTGTCCATGTCTGCCTCCTCAGAGTCGATGTGGGGAACTTCATAGATCACCCTGGTTGCTTGTACTGAAACATGCACACACAAATGATTAAAAGGATTGTTGCACAAATTTCTGTAGTAAACATACATAAAAGAACTATTCTTAAGCTTCATTTAACTTGGTATTGTTACCAAGTTACTACTGCAACTACTGTTGCAGGAAGGTCACAAGGCTCATTGTCTTGCTAACAGACAGGTGGCACCATGTTCAGACTGTGGCAGGAAACCATTATTCTCACCCTCCGCCCCTCAGGACCAAACTGGCTCAAATCATATAATGCTAACCTCATTGCTACAAGCAATTCCTCCTCATTCTCAGGAGACATTGTTCGTGATGTACCACATGGTTCAATGCTTGGTCCTCTACATTTCCCACTGAAACTTGTCGAATTTTATGTTAAAACCTTGTGACCCAACTGTCAAAGTTACTGAGGGTTATGTGATGCCCATGTGAACATCAGTGTATGAAGGTTTCTGATAACTGTAAATAATGTTATGATTGTCTTGCTGAAATGGAAGTGAAGTGATTGTCTCATACCGGTAATGGAAAGGGTCAAATGTATTGCCACTTTCCCATTATTGATGATTAAATGGATTTGCTAAGTCCAGCTGAGTGGTAGTTACATCAGAAGTCCAAACCGGGTTCATCCTCCACTTTGAGGTGACTCACAGAATAGAAATGACAAATTTGCTGGAAGCGGAGGAGTCAAAGACGAGACAATACACTAATGTGCATGTAAACGCACTCCACGTTCATTTTGATCCTTCACGCTCTAGAGAGATCTTATACTTTAGTGATCTCAGTATTCATCCATCCAACTGCTCACCTATGTTGTCTTTAAAGCTGCTCTGATCAATATATTTTTTGTTAACAATGGGTCAAATGAAGCAAGTACGGTGAAAGGGGTCACTTCAGCACAGTAGAAAGCGTTTTAGTGTCTTTTTGCTTGTTGTTTTGCTTTAGAAGCCTCAGCTTTACGGTTCCCTCTGACTGCTCTCATCAGCATTTCTCACAGACATAGGAGGCAGCTGTTTTCAGTGGAAAAGCTGTCATAAACCCATTGTGTGATACCAAGAATAAAGTTAGCAACTAGCTACAGTGAAGCATTTAGCTAATAAAGAGCCAGCAGTACAGAAAAAAATATGTAAGCGGAGAATAAATACTGTGCATGTATTTATTAGACTGCCAGAATCATGACTCTAAATGCTGATGTCTGGTGGATGTGCAATAGGCAACTGTTTAGACTGTACAAAGGAAGCTGTGGTCGATGATCTGAGCGACTAAAGCAACCTTGTTGACTTAAAAATCAGTAACACTGGTGCCTGTTATCCTAGAATTAATAACGTGATGAGTGTCTGACCTGCAGCAGGGCCGTCACACTCAATCACTGAGGGGGACAACCTTAAAAAGTAGAAATGAATTTGCAGGCCAAATAAGCAGGAGCATAGCCGTAACTTTCCTACTTGCATGACTGGGTAAGACCCAGTGATACTACTCAGGTGGGGGCCACCTTTTTTATATTTTACTATTTTTTTTTCTCACTTAAAATACTAAGCGTGTATTTGGGGGTCGGGTTGGGGATTTAAATTGCCAAGGTTTCAGGATGACATTTCTGCTGTAGGCCAAATACATTTGAAGTTAATGGAATTTACTTTTGTGAAATTCAGAGCATTAAAAAATACATTCAATTACAAACCTGTCTCCAAAAAAACTCAGGCGCAGAGACAACATATCAAATGTCGAAATGGAGAAATGTTTGAAAATGATATCCTCAATTAGAATTTGACGCCAGCAACCTGTTTCAAAAAGTTGGGACCGTGGCAACAAAGGACCGGAGAAGCTGTGAAGTGCTGAAAGAAAACAGCTGGTGGAACATCTCACAGTTAATTAGGTTAACTGGCAACAGGTGGGTAACGAGCGGGTATAAAAAGAGCCTCCAGAGAGGATGAGGAGGGTTTCACCACCTGTGACAGACTGAGCTGGCAAATAGTGCATCAATTTAAAAAGAATGTTTCTCACTGTCAAATTGCAAAGAATTTGGGGGTTTCATTGTGTACAGTACATCATGTCTTTAAAAGCAAGTTGAAACTCTACCATGCAAAGAGGAAATGGATTTTAACCATATCCAGAAACACTGCCACCTTCTCTGGTTCCAAGCTCATTAGAGCTCATTTCAAACTGTCCTGTGGTCTGACGGCTGAAGATTTGAAACTCTTACCAGCACACAGTTCACATTTTCAGTAAGACAATGCCAAACCACCTTCTACATGTTTCTGTGGGTCTGCATGTTTGGTAGATTATGAGATGTGAAACACGACAAAGGAGACCCTAAACTGTTGAGCAGCTGAAATCGTACATCAAACAAGAATGGGGAAACATTGCTTTCAAAATCATAGCAGCTGGTCTCGTCAGTTCCCAGACGCTTACTGTGTTCGTAAAAGAAAATCTGATGCAACAGAGAAGACAACATGATACTGTCCCAACCTCTTTGAAATGTGTTGCTGCACCAAAGAAATCCCTGTTTCAACATTTTATATGTTCTAATTAAATATTAGGTTTCAGTGTTTTGCAAATCCTCAAATTCTGTTTCTATTTACATTTTCCACAGCGTCCCACCTTTTTTGAAACAGGGATGTAATTATATTAATTTGATTTTTTTTTTAATTATACTTCAGTCATATTTTGTGACTTTGTCAAAGAAATAGCGCTTGAGAAAACTGTGAACAGCATGTTCAGTGGATTATCCTGACTGAAAGACATAATTATTTTGATTGTTTTTTTTTGCATGGCTAGATGGTTGGTGAACCAACCATTTCTGCGTCCATTCATACCTTGCCTCCGTCGCAGAGCGCAGAAACAGCCGAGCGCCACGAGGAGCAGCGAAGCCCCAACAGCCAGGCAAATTATCAGAGTAGGTGAGACAGAATCCCTCCCGGGTGGTGGATGATGGCCTTGTGAGAGAAATGGAACACAAATGGTACAAAAGTTTTACTCTAATATACAACATGATTTGTGTGTGAATTACATGTTTAAGAGACGCTTTGACAGATCTGAACAGACCAGACTCCACGTTCTGAATACACATCATTAGCTGAGCTGTTAGTCAAACCCTAAACACAAGCCTGTGGAGCTCCTGCTGTCTTGTCGCTTACCTCCTGTTGTGTTGTGCTTCGTGTTCTCTCTGGCTGTAACGCTGATGACAGTACCTTTTCCTTCGACCTGAGATAAAACCGGTATCTCCTGAAATACCTTGCAGGTGTAATTCCCCGACTCCTCCACCCTGATAGCCGTAAAAGTCAAGACTGAGCAGTTGAACACCACAGGAATGGGACTGTTAAACGTCTCGCTCTTTATATTTGTATGATTTTTCAGCCAGTGCACGGTCAGTCTGTTAGACTCCCCCATCCAGCAGCAGGTGATGTTTACTGCCTCTCCTTCCATGATGGAGACATCAGGGGTCTGGGTGACAACAAGCACGCCAGATGAAACACCTGGAAAGAGACGGAGCAGTGTATGATTGGGTAGTTAACACAATTCTGTACATATCGCAGGATTTCAGAAGCTGAATGGAGCAAGTGGTCACGTTTGGAGAAGTCAAGCTATAAAGACACGGCTTAAAATAAATCACAGTGATTTATTCTGATTTTTGTGCAAGCCAGCAAGCAAATGAAGTAGTTACAATACACCGACTGTTGTCAGTTTCTACATCTCATCTATATCATCAGTTGAAACGCCGTTCAGATCATGAGATGTGCTGTGACACACATGTGAAACGTTGAGTTTTTACTTACTCCAGGATGAGAGCGCGCACAGAGAGGCGAGCAGCAGACTGCTGAGCAGAAGCTTCATCTTTCCACACTGATTCACAGCCGATCACTGACGCTCATGTCTTCACAGCTCCTCTAAGTCCTTCCCACACACACACTCACTCTGGCCAGCACAGTAGGCTTCACCATGTCTTCGGTGCTCTTTTGTATTTTTTTTTTGCAGAGAGGCGTGAAAAAAACCACATCTTGTGTTCCTTCCTCCCTCAACAGCAGTCGGCTGTTGTTTCTGTGTATTATTCTGACAAGTGTTCTCAGTTCTCTGCTCTCAGGGTGCAGTTCCTGGTTACACTGGAGATGAATCAATGTCGAGGAGAGAAGCAGTGATATCTCGATTTCCACAGGAATTTTCATAGATATTAGATTGTTGGCCTTTGCCCAGAGCTGCAATTCAACTATTCAACTCAGTCCCAAGTTTACCTGATGTATTTTAGTGTCTTTACACTGAGTTAATTATCAGTATTGGAGGGTTTGTAATGGTTGTTTTATCTGGTCAGTTTAGGTTGTAGCATCTTTGGGTATCTAACTTCCTCTCCCTCTCAGGCTTCCACCAGCTGGATGGCTTTTTTGTGTTTTGTTTGCAATGTGTCACACACACTTCATTCATCCACACACCGCATTCGTCACTGACCTGGCTGACTTATGTTATTATTATATATATTTTTATGTTTTGTTGACAGTAAATGTCGTCTTAGTAACAATCATGTGATCAAACTTTCAGCTGTAAAATATGTCATTTTGGACAATGTTTTAACTTTAGCTGCATTCATTCCCAGACACCTCTGCTGCTCTAAACAACACACACCAGCAGAGCTGATAGTCTGAGGGTTAAGGTGCTGTCAATGAGCAGCTCCAGCCATGACCAATACTAGGAGTTAAAAGCATGAGAGGCTGCGACAACTCACTGTTTTACAAAATCATTGACGTACTGAACGCCAGGAAGTTCTTCACTGTCATTGACTTCAATGCAGTTTTTTACTAATTGAATGGGAAAAAAAATGCATTTGTTGGGGACTATTTTGAAAATAGTATTTTTGATACACATTAGGTGCAACAACCAAGCTCATTGATAGACAACTTAATGCATCAAATGACAGTATGAGGAACAAGAGCCCACCTGTGGAGGAGTTTGGGGAGGTTGGATGGATCAAGCAAAGGACTTTGACCCGCAAGACCCACGAGTGAAATGGAACATGATGGTTGATTATTTTTGGACGTGAAGTAACTGTTTCACAATGTTTAACCACGTTTCTTATCATCAAGCTTTATTTTGAAAGTCTTGCTGGACTTACACACCTGAATCTTAGCTTTGGAATCCAGTTTCAAGGTATTATGCAATGTAGCTAGCTACATCATGTAGCTAGCTACATTGCATAGTAGGAGGAAGACGAGTTTTAAGTGTGGCAAATGCTCTGAGATCACACCTATAGACACGCTCAGTACAAAGGAGCTACAAACTGACAGCACAGCTTCGTTTCTATAGTCTGACAGATTGACAATTGAGTCCACCACATGTGCCCTTAGCTCCAGAGACTTGCTGCTCTGACTCCTTCCCTGCCCATGAAGTGTCATTCCCACCTAAAGTCTGATATTTCAGCAGCATATTTGCACTCTTGTACTCTTGCCACACCCGTGTTTGAGACACACTGAGCACACAGGTTGAGTGCTTCAAGCGGTTTCTGTGAGATGACAAAAATCTGCAGAGGAAACGATATAGTCATATCATATATATCATATATAACATATCAGTTTGCAAGTCAACATGAAAAGCCTTAACTAACTTAATTACAATAATTGTAATGTGCTGCAACATATCTGCTGCTAATGATCCAGAGACACCGTATCATCGCGATAGAGTGAAGTGGAGGTTCTATTATTGCACCTGCAGTGTTTTACTGTGCTTTGGTCCATTTTTTAAATTCAATTTTGAGAATTTTTAAGGTGAGAAATCAACTGTGTAGATTTTGAATGTCGGAGAATGAAGCTCCATTAGTACTTGTGGAAGGAGTCACACTGCAGCCAATATAATATAAAATAATATTTATAACTATGTTTTCATTTGTGTATAATCACCTGAAAATAAGAATTGTTTTTCCATTACTTTCCTTAAGTTAGCTCTTTATATCTACAGAGGGAGGGAGCAGGGCCTCTTCCACGGAGTCCGCCATGTTACACTGCCATGTTTCTACAGCAGCCCAGAACGGTCAAACCAAACACTGTCCAAACACACAGGAGCATTGCATCCACCGTAGGTTCTCCTACATGCTTGGAAAGGACAGGATTGGCAGTCAGTTGGGTGCAATCTGCCACCTCACCAACTAGACGTCACTGAGTCTGACACACTGGTCCTTTAAATGAAATCAAACACAGGCATTTAAATCTTTTCTACAATTTCAGCTTTGTTCCATTTGAATCACAAACAGTCCATTGGCATGTTCACTTGTATCTACATTACTAAGAATTCTTGTTAATGTCTGTAGAGTTATATTAAATTGCTGTATATGTGTTGCCTCACACCTCCACACAGTAACTCCAGTATGGTGAAAAATAAGTGAACATTACATTTGCACTAGTTTTGGACACTTTTCTAAGCTGTGTGAGGTTTCTAAGAGACCTTACGGTCCATTATTACATCCAAATGCCCTATACTCAGCCTACTTACATTGACTTCATCACACCAGCACCTTATTCGTTTATTTTATTAGTTTATATTTGTTAATCTTGTGTTTCCAGTTTGTTGAGCCGCACAGGCTCAGCTCTAGATGACAGGGGCCCTATAAGATTTTTTTCCAAATTTCAAAAAACCTCTGAAGGAAAAATGTCCTTCCTATGTTCTGTGATTGTACCTTTCTTGTGAGAAAAGATGATCACAAGTCAAACAAACAACGGCTGCAGAGTGCCTCACCATGTCATCGCACAATGTGAAGCATTGCAGCTAAATACATTTGATCATTTGATGTGCTGCTCAGTGTGCAGTTTAAGCTGCTCTTGCTCAGGGGTGGGCGCAGACAGGGCACCATCATGTGGGAAGCATGCAGCGCTAACTGGCTCAGGCTCATGTTCGTTTGCAAGTTAAATGATTCTTCGTAGACTGCAGTTTGCGAGGTACAGTCAGCCTGCTTTATGTGGCATTTCCTCCAAGGTTGACTAAACAGAAGTGGCCTTGCGCTCTGCTTTGGACTGTCAGTGTAATGACAGAGAAAAACAGGAAGACCCTCGACCACAAACCATCCTTTTGCAGGCCTAACGTCTTCTTGTTTGCGACACACAGTGTCTGAGCAGAAGGACCAACACAAGACAAACGAATCGATTCTGTCCCAAAAACTGATGGAGCTTATGTTATACTGGCTCCAGTCAGCATCAGATCAGCTAACATGACCTCTATTTAGTGCGATTGCTGTGCAGCAGCAATGATTTGCATACTAATTATCATTCTTCCAAGCATATTTTTGCTCTCCTGTGACGGAAAATCCATTTATGCTAAATACACCAATCACATATCCATAATTTTAGTTTCCTATACTTTTATAAAGTTTGCATCAATTTGCATTTTTAATAAGTTATTGGTTGGTAGTTGATTGGTAGTTATTTCCTACAGTTTTAAATCAATGCTGAATCTCAAATAGTTTGTAATTCTTGGTCGATGGACTGAAAGACTTTCTCACTGCATGTACAGTTACTGAGTTACTTAATGAATGAACATCTGCAGAGCCAAATTGACTTTTAGATCTCTTAAATTAGTTAATAGCTTTAATTTCTTTGCTGTCAGTATTCTTTTTCATTCAGATTTTTCTTCTGTCAATGTTTGAGGCTTGAATGATTTCACGCTGTTGCTGTCAGGTGTTTTATTTTCCTTATTTTCCAGCTGAACGTGTGCTTGTCAGTTGTGCACGTTGAAGCATTTTTCTCATTTGATGGATGAATTATTAAATTCTCCATTCTTGTTTTCAGCTATTTATTTCAAGGATCTGTTGGCTGAAAACCCACAGAGCTTTAAGTTGGTTCAGAGGGGAGTTTCTGCCAGACTCCAACACCTACAACCGCTGGCTAAGAGCACGAGCTGCCATGCCTTTTGGCCTGCGGTTTGAGCGTCGGCTGTAGCTGTGGTGTGATCATGGCTATTATTAGGCTGTGACTGTTCTTCAGAGCACCTGAAATAACACCATTGCCAATAAATGTAATGTCAGACATGCGAGGATTTAAACTTGCATCAAGCAAAACGCACACAGCAGATAAACCTGCTCATAATCATCCAGAGAGGTTTACTGGTTAGCTTAGCATCAGCTGCAGGTACCATCAAACATGCACACTTCATACAGTCTAATGCTGACAGCTCAGTTTTCAGTGTGTGTGTGTGTGTGGGGGGGGGGGGGGGGCATCACAAATATCAGTGGCCTTTCAGTATCACCCACAGACACCATGATATCTCACTTTTGTCACGTTTTGGACTTCTTCAATGACGTCTCAAAGCAACATCCGCTGTTGCCTTGAGAGGTGTGAGAAAGGAACATCATGACATGCTTTGCCAACTTCTTGCTAGTAACTTCTTGTTCTGCTGCTTCTTGGAAGAAGATGAAATGTTATGAATGTTGTGCTAACAGACAGGCAGGAACTGACTGGTTACCTTGGCAGGTGTCACAGTTGACTTTTCTACCTGTCCTCCATATCAGGCGCTTTAAACAAACATTTCCTTTTCAGACTTTATTAGTAATTGTTTGAAATGTGAAATAATCCACATGGAGTGATGGCCCTGAAGCATTTTGCAGGATCTTTTTTTCAATAAGGCTGAGGCTGGATGACCCGGGGCCCCCGAATTCCAGTGGCCCCCCGAAGACTCATCTTATGTTTAACTGGATATTTGTTTGAGAACATGCAGCATTAAAGCACAAAATAAATAATAATTTCAACGTCATAGTTCAGCGTGCTTAAAGCCGCCACAGTTGCCATGCAGCTGATTGGACTTGTCTTGAATATGGAGACTGCATCTTCTTCTGCTTTCTATATTCCTGTAGGACTTCTGCACCAAAGGGCGTGAGTAGCCATCCAGTCAATGTTATTTTTGTATTGCTGGGTGAAGTCCTTGTCTCTGCCTTTCATGGACTGCCAAGCGTATCCTTTCTGAATCTGTGGAAAGCTGAACGGTCAGTGCGATTCAAAGCTCCCAGCTAAGTTTGGCTTTGCCACGGTCTGACCACAGCGGCCAAAAGGATCAAAGCGGACCTGGTGCGCCAAACCATCCCATGCTTTGTTGATGAGAAAACGTCTCAAATGTTGACACTGTCATCTCTGTCCTGGACTGCCCTCTGGACAGCATTGAGGAGGTGGGTGAGAGGCGGATGTTAGCCAGTCTGATCGATCATGGATGACCCATCCCACCCCTTGCGTGAGACAGTAGAGGGCCTAAGTGCTGTGCTTGCTCTTTGTAATATTTACTGGCTAAGGAATGAATTTCCCCAGTGTGGGATCAATAAAGTCTTATCTCATCTTATCTTAAAGGAATAATTCCACATTTGGGGAAAAGAATATTTGCTTTCCTGCTGAGAGTTCAGGCCTTTACACGCCGGAGACGTGATGAACAAACGACACGAAAATGGGAAAAATACTTGCCTGCAAATATGCATGAAAGCTGCAGTTCGTTATTAATACCACTAGATGGCACCATCCACTTGTTTCTGCCTCAGTGTGCTCATGGTGCCTTTCCTGATCAGTGGTGCTCAGTATAGAGTACATTAGCCAAACCTGCTGTGATACTGTTGCCTTTATACAAACTCCAAAAGTAAATGACATAAGCTTCTTACTACAGGGTGACTGTCATTAGGAGATGTGATGTGAAGTGATTGGTTGGTGCCTTTATTGGTGGTGCAAAAGCTCAGAAAAATCTACTTCATTCTGAAAAATTAAAGTCAATCAATAAGAACTGAAAGGGCTTTATTTAGAGGCCTGGGTGAATAACTGAAATCACCAATAACCAAGATCTTATCAGAAGGAGCAATAAGATCTGAGATCAAATCTTCACCTCTTCTAAAACCATGTGGTCTTCAGGGTACTACAAGGTAGAATCCACTTCCCTGGACCAAAGAAATGATAGTTGGTGGGGATGCTTTTAAAGTCTGCACTTCAAATCAGTTAAATCTAATATCCTGTTTGGAGGTTTGGTTGAAAAAAAAAAATGAAGATTAAGGCAACAGCTCCATCCTGTTTAGCGGGGTCCAATGTTACGCCAAGATCCCCTGCAGTTGCCGTGTCTTTCCACAGGGAGGCGCTGCAAGACTATTGATGGTGGAGCGGCTGTAGACCGGCAGCAGGACACTCAGCTCCTGTTATCACCTGTGGAAGGTGTTGGGGTTCAGCTGGTGGCAGCAGCTGAGGGAACATAAAAAGAAGAAGAGATAATCATTAATCAAGACTGATGGTAAGACTCACAGCAGACGTACGTTAAAATTGTCCATCTGCACCTATAAAATAAAATAAAATAATATAAGAGGTACAACATCTTTGAATGATTAAATCAGATAATTGATTGTCCCATTTGTTTTCTTCATGTTCTCACTAAATATGAGTATACCTCTGCATATCCAGCCATCTGTACGTGAGTAACATCATTCAACACAGTGAGTAAGATAAAGAATCTCTGAATTACTAACAATACGAGTCTCTTGATAATGTTATGAATGATTTCCCGTACTGCGTAGTCACGTTCTGTCCGTGTTACGGAAGCCTAGAATGGCCATGTAAGAATTATTTTGAAAATAATTTTATCTTGAGTTATTTTTATTAACTCGCGATAGTAAAGTCTGTTTTTGTGATAACTGGTTAACTTATGTCATCTTGAGAAAACAAAAGGCCAATTCCTCAAACTAAAGGCTCTTTAACGGTTTCACAGAAGCGACCTTCAGAGAACCTTAAAGGGAACGTTCCTTGAAGATTCCTCTGTTTACGGCAACTCTGACGTTAACAAAAATGTCAAATTATGTCACCTTTCGCATCGGCACGCTAAGATGAAAGCCTGTTTTTAGGAACCGCGAGTGACTTTCAAAGCGACAGAGACGCAAACATATCCGTAACCATAACAACTCAGGCACTCGGGGAGGATGTACAGTTGCTGGAAAAGCCGCTCCCCCCGAGGTCCGAACAACCCACCGCTGCACAGTGGCCGCTGGCACCCTGTCGTGAGAGCGTGTGTGTGAGATGCATAAGAGCTGGAAGCGCTCATATAAATATCCGAACACACTCCAGTGTAGTCTAAACTAATCTAAACTAATATTTGCTCTCACACACTATCATCACACATGCCTGCATCTGATCGCTGCGCGAGATTCTGTGGTTTATCTTCCATGTCAACTTTTTTGCCTCGCTACTTCACCGTGCCTACAAAACGAGTTTTCAGCTGCAGACGAATATGAACTGTGTTGGAGGGGGGCAGTGCCTACCTGCCGTGAAACGCCCGCGAACATCGAACAAGCGGAGATGGAAAACTTTACACCGGAAGTGTTGCGCTGTTTTTGGGAAGCCGCTGCACATGTTAGCCGTTGTAGCTTTGCAGTGATGACTGTAGATGCTACGTGGAAGAGCAGCTCGCGGAGCTACCAGTGTTACGTTCCCGCCACGTGTATGGACGACGAATGCGTTTAACTTTTAACATTTCTCCTTTTGAAACACATTGGACCGCCTGGATACCACAAGTGTTTGATTTGACGGTGGGAAAATTATGAAAATACAGTGACGAGTACATTTATCCAAGGTGAGTGTGTGTCACGTTTGCTAGCACTACTGTTTTGTCAATAGACAGCAGCGTTGTTTTCCAGTGGAAACACACTGTTTTGTGATGGAAGGCTATTTCCTTCATCTTTTAAAGAAAGAACTGGTGTTATCTTCATCGTCGAGGGGGTGATGAAACGTTAAGGCGGCTCTGGTTTCCTCCTCTGTCGCTTGTAACGTTACACCAACGTGGATGCGAGACTGAGCGTAACCCGCTGTGTCCTCAATGTAGTTAAGCTACAGTGCAGAGTAAATGTGTTATTGTAGGTTTAATTCAATATTATTTGTTTATCTTCGGTGCTTTTTCTGTCTCTTCACAGAACGGAACAGATTTGTCGTTGTCTGTCCACGTGTAATAGCCCCAATAAAGATAGTATTTTACGGTCTTCGCCATGTTAATGTTATATATTGAGTCAATGATGCTGAAGCACAGCTGCAGTCTGTGCCGCTCCTGAAGTTCCCAGTTACCGTGTAGGACAGTAGTGAGTGAGACACTGAAATGACTTTGTCTAGACCTAGCGACATTTTAAGTTAAACTCCGCAGGGAATTGACTTTATATTCAAACTGTGTGCCTCTGTTGCTGGTGTTGATGGCTGCATCGGCCCTGCCATCTGATGAACGCATGGTCGGCCTGACTCAGTCTGGATTATGATAAGGATCAATAATCCCCTGTGACTCATCAGTGAATCAGAGGCCTCCAACGTTTGACTGGCATCATGTTAAGGGTTAATGGGTAATTTTAATGTGAAGAAGTGTTATTACCGTGACGAGAAACAGCAGATGGCAGAAAAAACTAACCCTGTAGTTCCCGAAACTGATGTGCAGAGGTTTTCAGATTCAGGAAAATTGCTCTGTTGTTTGATGTGATTTCCTGGATTTGTGATAAATTTAATGATTTAATGATCAATAGCTATTTTCACTAAATTTCCCATTCTTAAACCTCAGCCTGAAAATAATTGTTTTTAGGTGTGAGACCAGAGATTATTGTTGCTTCAGCTCACTGTTGGTCTGGAAGCTGTGATAAAGTCTTTGGGTGTGTGTGTGTGTGTGTGTGTGTGTGTGTGTGTGTGTGTGTGTGTGTGTGTGTGTACAGGAGATTATTTAGTGTGTATGATTGTTTTCTGCTGTGCTCTAATCCTGCATTTTAATAGGGGAAGTGAGGTTTCGTGTACCGTCAGTGGAAAAACACCCATTTTTCAATCATATTTATTTAAAATTGCGTACGTTTCAGTTAATTACTGTGAGTGCATATTGGAAAATATAGATTAGAGTGGACTGAGCTTGTTTGCTTAGGAATAGCTGTCTGGAGATGAATGAATGGTTTTCCAAAATAAACAGAAACACAAACACAAATTCTGTTTTCGTGGCGCTGGGACCAAAGCAAATCATTTCCGCTTCATGGTTTGGCAGCAGTTTATCCTCCACAAATTGTCATCTCGCACCTTAATGGCTTCTTAAGATAAACAGCCAGTGCGTGTGAAGGAGTGGTATCCTCACATCCACTAAAATATGCTAACATACCTCTCTTTGCTAGACAGTAATGATAGCTAGCTTGCGATTAGTAACCAATTCTTGGCCTTTGGTTGCTATGAAAATAGGGACAGCAAACTGAGCACACTAAAATGAATTACTTTTTACTATTTGTTGCATTAATGATATTTTGATATTGCTGTTACAGTTGGAAACAGAACTCGACAATGCCGCAAATGCATTGATGCCTTTACACGCATGCAAAAGAGCAAATTGAACTCAACTCAACAAATTCAACTGACAAAGAACCTGATGAACCTGAACAAAAAACAAAGACATTTGTGAAGTCTTGGGAGTCGAAGTAACCTAAACTCTTTGAGCTGGATGGAAAATTATGCCGTAGAGCAAGTTCAGCGTGCACCTTGATAAGTGGCACATTGAGTTTAGTAGTTCGAGGTGGCTCATCCTACAGCATCTAAGAAGCTCGTATCAACATGAGCGGGCAGTTTAACGACATAACTTCATCATGTGCAGTCTGCAAGAGCTGCCACACCTGTTGGGGTTAGCTGGATTCTTTTTTTACTGTGAGGAATGTAAGCAGGTTCACCGCAGGTATTTTGATAAGCAGGAATGGAGGATGCATTGCACTTAAGATCGAAAGTATCAGATAAAACACCAATGACAAAGAATGTTGTTTACTTACTGTAATAAAGCTTTTGAAACATTCTTGTATGCCAAATTGTCATTAAGCTGATGCATAGTATCTTAATTAATCCCAACAGAAGGTGACTAAAAATTGGCAACCAAAATTTGATGCATGGTTGCCAGCCTGGCTACCTCTTTCAGAAATTATTGTTGAGCCCTGCCTCTTAAAGCAAAGGTTGAACTTGTGTTTAAACATCTCTTCAGAGCTGGTCGCTGCCCACTCACAAATGTGTTTGCTTATTGGTACTTCACCTGCATGTCTCAGCTTCACTGTGCAGGACGATGTTTGTGTTTTAAGTAAATAGTAGAGTGGCAATCTCACACCCACTAAAATATGCTGGCGTAGCCCTCATTGCTAGACAGTAATGGTGGCTAGCTTTCCATTAACAACCATTTCCTTGCCTTTGGTTGCCGTCTGTGACAACCACGTAACTATCTGACTTTTGCACTGAAAATGAACAATGCAGCGCAGTGTGTTATGCTGCTAGCAGCTAACATAGCCTTGAGCTGCTAGTCTCAAGCAGAGATGAGGTCCAATGAGGATTCATTGTCACAAGATCTGTACACTGCTGAAAATAATACTTTTATGCCCAGAAGACAAGAATTTGGCACACTGATGACTTAATGTGAGGAACTGCTGTTGTGTTTCACAAGAGTGGAAATCTCTGGTCATAAACATATTTTAGATATCTTACATCGGGCTCTTACAGAGATTATATCTCAGCTGACATTCTTGTTGACACAGTGAGAAGAACTTTCCTGACTCTGCTTTGAGCCCTGATCCTAGACGAGCCCTGGATGCGTTTGCAGTGTTGACTGAAGTTTGTCCTTGTTATGAACAATGAGAAACCAAACCCCCGCCAGTTGTTTTGCTGGTTTCTGTTGGAGCTCAGTTAGGATGTATGGAAAGTATTTTTGTCCACATCACAGACTGTACAGAGGGCGGTCCTGTTGGTTTGCCTCATGCTACTTTCCTCTCATTTCAAACAGGGGAACAAAGCTGTACTACTAGAGCTTTGAGGAAGCAGGCCGTCAGTTCTAATTGAATTGCAGCCAAACACTGCAGCTGCCTGCGACCATCTTCAGTCCTGTCCACACACATTTGATCTTTTCCTCTCTTTCATAGTTTGTTTGATCAAACAAATTTTTATGACCCGTATGTCCCCACCACTTTGCCTTTGTTCATGATTTACTAGCTAGCTCTAATTAATTTTGAACAGCTGCCTAAAATATGCTTTCTAGTTGGACTCTAACGACTTTTGACCAAGCTGAGTAACTTGGCTGCCAGGCTTTTAAAACCATGTACAATCACAGTGTCCTATTTCACTCAGATTCACATGGAGGCTGGGCAAGCAACCATATCACCAGGAAGAAAACAAGCTTTTATTTTGCCTCAGCATTCATAAGTGGTTACCATATGTACAAAACCTGTGACCCATGTGACATTCATTCCATGTGAATGATTGTTGATTTTAGACTAAATGCTGTTCTTGTACCCTGAGAGAATGACACAGCGGCCTTTGTGTCTGTGTTACACCTGCTTTTGTTTGTCGGCAGGAGGTATCGATTGGGAAGTGCAGGGAAGTAGATGGAACAAATGGAGATCGAAAACCTCTGAACACAAAATGGAGTCAGTGGGAAAAAAAAGAGTCCATCTGGGCGTCAGGCCACATTCTCTCCCAAAGCTGCAAAACAGTTATTTCTCCTCCAATGTTTGACTACATTTATGTAAGAGTTGTTAGGTGTTTATGACCTGTGTTTTAGGACCTAGGGCAGGCGCCCAGAGTAGGGTAAAAGTGAGTCAAGCTCTATTACATGTCTAGCCTGATCTTCCCAACAAGTCAAAACAAGCAGAGCAGCCATAGCGTGCACTGCCAGTCACAATGCTGTCAATAGGGAGAAATAGCTGTGACCATGAGTAGATCAGCACCCTTTCAGTTCCTCTGGTGACTTTGTGGGTTTGGTTTTGTTCTCTGAGAGTGCATTTCAGTATTTGTGAGCACACAGGGAGTGGACTCTCAGATTCTTGACTAATGGACATGTTAAAGAGGAACAGAATGCTTCAGGGTGCTGATTCCACTGCTAAAACCTCAGTGGAAAATCGTTGAAACTGCACTTAATCAGGTCATTTGACCGGATGCGTGCACAGTGGTTTATCCACATTAAACTCCAAGAGATTTTAGTTGATTTAAAACTCAAAGGTTTGTGCAACGTACCACAAGTCGAGCATCAAAGACCTCATTATCTGCACTAAGAATCCCAGACACACATGAGACCTCCTTACTGAGGGGTTTCTTAGGACACCCTTTAGGACAGCCCCTCGCCAGCCTCTCACGGCCTCTTGCTAGAATGTAAATAGCCTCCTGAATCTGTAAGCAGTGAAACTTTGGCAGAGGAGTGTCTAGAAAACCAGCTACTTGCTCTCTAATCTTCAGGGATGCAGCTGACCCCTCTTCTCTCCTTTTGCCCCTGCAGTTTCACCAGAACTTCCTACGTCAGGATGAAGGGACGAACAGATGCTCCTCAGGATCGGTGAGTTGGAATCGGATGGAAACAAGGAACTTGTTGTTTGCTCTCAACCACAGATTGAGTGGTTTTTAAATGTGTTTTGTTACTGATGGGTAACTAACAATTTAAAGCTTTTCAAACTTAATCTAATCCAAATCTAAGAAAAACACTATTCTGTTTAAGTTCTTTGCTATAAGTAAACCTGCTATGTTCCTTTTTAGACTGACAAACACTGTTTTGATAAGGAAGTCAGCTGAAGATAGATTGCAAGCATAATCTGGTTTCATGCTTTTACAAGCGCACAATAACGTTTGTAACCTTGCTGAGAACTTGGAGTGCAGCCTATCACCTGCAGAGCTTCATGCGCTGTGGTTGTTCCTGCTTTCCAAAGTCCTTGCAATGTTGAAATATTCCAGCTCTACACACTGTTTTTCTTGCTGCTTCTCTGATGTCTGTCCTCTGTCTCACCCCTCTGCTAATTTGGTGAAGAGTTTACCCATCCAGAGTTAGTGGTGATTGTTTAAACAGTGAAAAGATGAAGCAGGAAGTTTTATTTTGTTTCTGTCCAGTTTGTGTGTTTTCTGTCAATGCACACTGGTGGCTTTGGCAGGAGCGATACAACTCCTGTTTCTGGTTAAACCAAACACATCTGTCTCTTTAAGAAATACTTAGGGATCCTTCCCATAATGTAGTCAGACACTTAGATTAACAATCTGGGCCTGTCAAACAAACACTTTCCGTGAGCGTATAACCGTGCACAAAGGCAGGAGGTATTAAATTGCAGCCTGTTGAGTGGCTGCAGGCTGTAGCGCTCATTCTCCACATGATGAAACTGTTCATACAGTCAGTCTAACATTTGACCATGTGGTCGGTTGTAGTTGACTAATGTATGTAAACCTGAAGAAGCAAGCAGCATCCTGTGGTTTACTGTAAAGTCTTTTTCAAATAACGTCTTTTATTTCCCATCTACAGGGGCTGCTTGGTGGGCATCATTTTCTTCATTCTGGGCTTGGGAACGCTGCTGCCATGGAATTTCTTCATGACTGCCTCATTGGTAAAAACATGGATGACAATAATCTGTTTGCATAATATAGAAAATGTCTTACATACACTACAGAATGTAACAGACATGAGTGATTGGATTTATCAAATTGGTCTTTGGCATCAACAGGTGATTTGCTGATGTGTTATGCAGTCTGGGTGTAGGGTGTTAAAATGTCATGACCCATCGGAGCCCATAAATCCACACAGTCTGTCATATGACTTTGGGTAACCATGTGAATCATCGCACGTGAACCCACATGTTTTCTGCGCCTCTCGTGCCTTATGAGTACTTTCGTTCCTGGTCAAAGCGCTGCCACTTGAAAGTCAGAGCGTTTACCAGCTGCTTACTGATCGCAGATGAAGCTGTAAGGGAGCGACCAGCATCACAACAAATGTTAGTGTGTGTGTGCGAGCGTTATGCAGTGTTCTACTATATACTGCTCTAATTAACCGGATGTTCAGAAAATGTGGCTTTATGCTGATTGAAAGCCATTGTAATATGCCAGTGTTTGTGGTTTATTGGCTACTAATGGAGCAAGATCAGTGATAGAGTGTAAGATTATTATGTTTATTGCCCTTTGCCTCTTTGTTCTTGAGTGACTCCTACAGTAGTTCATCGCCTGCCTTTATCTCCTTTATTTACAACAGCATTACAGTCTGGATTATTTTATTATTGCTCAGTTGCATATTAGATTATCATTACAGCGTATATGAGGATATTAGTAGTATTCATTTGGAGTTGTTTCTGATCTCCTGATATGTGTTTATCTTTATGTGACATGGAGGGTGCAGCATCATTTGGCTGATAATCCATCATCTGTCTTGTCTCCTCCGGGTTTGTAGTATTTCCAAGGCCGCCTAAACACAACAGAATGGAGCAACGGCACAGCGGTGGTCCGCAAGGAGTACTACTTCAACAACTGGATGACCCTGCTGTCCCAGCTGCCCCTGCTGCTGTTCACCCTGCTCAACTCCTTCCTCTACCAGAGGTCAGTGCCGGGGTTAGACGTCCATTTGTAGTCGAAGGACGCCGAAGCTGTCCATGACAAATTAAGGCCTCCGTTCTTCCCAGACACAAAAGGATGACAAGGTTTTCTTGTTTCAGGATCTCCGAGGCGATACGCATTGCAGGTAGCCTGGTCTTTATCCTGCTGCTCTTCATCTTCACAGCAGTGCTCGTCACAGTGCCCATGGAGGAAGACCGCTTCTTCTCTGTCACCATGGCTACTATCTGGTTCATCAACTGTAAGTCCGTGTGTGTGTGTGTGAGAGAGAGAGTGAGAGCCTGATGGAAAGACAGAGGTTGAGAGTAATGAAGTGTTGATCTGGACGATGCTTGGTCTTCCCAGCGTTCGGCGCCGTGCTGCAGGGCAGCCTGTTTGGCCTGGTGGGTCTGCTGCCTCAGAAGTACAGCGCCATCTTCATGAGTGGCCAGGGCCTCGCCGGAACCTTCGCTGCCGTCGCCATGCTAATAGCCATAGGCAGTAAGACACCCACACACACACAAAACACGACTGGGTGCCTAATCCCCAGTTGCCTAGTAACAGAGGACATTCAAAACGACGGTTGAGAAAGTCAGATCAGCGTGACGCCACAGTGCACCTCATTTCAAAGACACGGCTGACATCGGGCCCTTTTTGTGTCTCCCTCCCAGAATTCCTTGCTGGCTAACTCGTGTGTTTGTCTCTCAGGTGAAGCAGACTCTGAGTCCGCAGCGTTGGGTTACTTCATCACGCCATGCGTGGGGACGCTGGTTACACTCTTCAGCTACCTGCTGCTGCCCCGCCTGGTCAGTCAGCTCTGCATCACTACATTACCCACAATCCATTCACACGACCACTACCACAGTAACACAGATGCTGCAGAGCCCTGTTTCGACAGTGTATGTAGGGAGAAATCAGAAAAGTGTAAAGCTGTGTTCAGCGACTGTGAGCAGGCATGGAACTGAATTAGATTTTAATTATATGTGACGTAAGTTTTCTCCAAGTTAGTAAAGAAAAATGAGCACGTCCTTTTCTATAATCCCACAAAACTCTAGTGTAAACATGTGCGCAGAGTTATGACAACAGCATAATTCATGTTTCTGTTTCTTCAGCTGTAAGGCTTAATTGGTGTTATCTGGTGTTTCCATGCAGGAGTTTGCCCGCTATCACCTGAACAAAAGCAGCAAGTACGAGGCAGGCACCACAGACGAGCTGCTGAAAGGTGACACTCTGACTTCAGCCGCTTCCTGTTCGTGCAAAGCTGGCCCTGCAGGGACACTTTTCACCGTGCGCTGTCATTTTGAAGCGCAGCCTCTTTAACAGGAGTAGAATTCAGATCTGCAAACATTTGTCTCACAGTGAGAGAGCATCTGTCTGCTTTTCCACTGAGTCCGTGCTTCTGTCTGTTGCTGTCCAGTTGAATCAGATCAATTCAGTGGAACATTATGTCATTAAGTGAGTTGACCCTCGTTTATCCAATTAGAGGCCTGGCAGCGCTCAGACAAAGACAGAGCCTGTTAGACTCACAGAGGCCCACACAGACTCCGACTCTTAGTGTTTTCTATGATTGCCAAAAAGCCGAAAGAGGTGCACTTCACTAATTCAGTCAACCAGAAGAAACACGCTTCATTTTTTATAGAGAAATGGATCAGTAATACGTTTATACTCTCTCACAGAGAGCAGCACAGTGGAGAACGGCAAGGTGAACAGCCACGCTAACGGAGCGGCCGGCGGCAGTCCGGCCGAGGCCGAGGCGGACCCCGGCACAGACGGGACCAAGCACGCCTTCCTGTCACTCGAGCAGGGCGAGAAGGGCCAAGCCAAGGCCTCGGTCATAGAGGTCTTCAAAAAGGTTTGATGTCACTGTGTCAACAGTTATGAAGTAGTAGCTCTTTTTACATGAGAGAAGTAAAAGCATTTAAATCCCTGTTATTGGTTGAACAAGTTTTCTCTTCTTTTTCCAGATCTGGGTGATGGCGTTCTGCGTGACGTTTGTGTTCACGGTCACTCTGTCCGTCTTCCCTGCCGTCACCGCAGACGTCAGAACGTCATTGTCACAAAAATGGGGTATGACAGCCTCAGTTCAATGATTCGATTCAATCTCTCCTCCACTCATCACACACTTACCAGGTATCTGTCAGTGCCCTCATGTTACAGACGGCTCGTCAAATCCTCCTCTCTCCTCCCTCTCTTGCTTCTCATATCTCCTCAGAGCGCTTCTTTATCTCCGTGTGCTGCTTCCTGACTTTCAACATAAACGACTGGCTCGGCAGGACCATCACCACCTTGATCCGCTGGGTGAGTATCTGATCAGATCCTTGTCTCCTGCATCCATTTTGCTGCCGCCAAGACAGTTATGAGGTGTTGGTTGCCATCTTTGTTGCCTTTTTTTCTATCTCCACATTTCAAATCCCATCTTTCCCTCCATCTTTCCCATCTCCTCTGCAGCCTCGCAAAGAGTCTCGTCTGTTCCCGGTGCTGGTCGTCTCCAGGGTGGTGTTCATCCCTCTGCTGATGCTCTGTAACGTCCAGAAGCGCTCCTACCTTCCCGTCTACTTCTCCCATGATGCTGCTTTCACTGCCATCATGATTTTCTTCTCGCTGTCCAGCGGCTACTTTGTCGCCCTCTCCATGACGTACGCGCCACAGTGAGTACAAACGAGGTCCTCACCGATGCTGAATCGATGCGATGACAACAATCTGAAAACTGCAGCTTGTTTTCAGCAGCGTGATATGAGAGACATAGAAATACATCTTGTGTAGAAGTAAAGGAGTAACAGCTAACTGTGGCTGTTCCTCCTCGATCTGTTCCCCCCTGACATTTAAAACCAAGCTGCCATTTAAAAGAAATCCCAAACACGGCTGCTGGAGAGAGAACAATAAAGAGTGAGGCTGATATCTAAGAGATAAAATTAAAAACAAGCAGTTTAAATTTGTGTGGAGATGGCGGACTCCGCCACTAACAATCAACACTGAGCAGGGAGGTAATTACAAGATGTAAATACATTGAATGGCTGTTGATGAGAAATGCCATTATGACAAATACACAGCTCATGAATACGACGCTGTGCAGCAGCCAAGTCTTGAATATCCTAGCCTTCCCGAACACACCTGCAAGGTGTGCACACAGTCACCCTTTGTTACACCTGTGTCACCCTGACAACACTGAACACCTTTGACATAAAAGCTAATGGTGAATATTCGCTGAGATGAATCAGCAGGGTTGAGTTTCAAGCGTCTGGCAGTGAAGTCGGCTGTGACGGCTGGCGGCCTGGAAAGTTTCCACACGCGTTACGAAACGAACATTGTCATGGAGAGCATGTGATTTGTGGTGGGACTGAATCAGAGTTTCTCGGCTGAGCTCCTGTTCACCTGCTCTCTCATCAGGTTAGTGGAGCCGAAGGACGCAGAGACTGCAGGAGCCCTGATGACCTTCTTCTTGGCCCTGGGTCTGTCCACAGGAGCCGCCCTGTCCTTCCCACTGCGATCGCTGGTCTAGCCACACACACACACACACACGCACACACACACACCACTGCATAGACCCTGTAGGATATTTTCCCGCACACCTGGAGGAGGTGGAGGTATGATAAGTGCACGACCTTCTTGTTTTTTTTTCTGTTCACCGGTCGGGTGTGTTACAGCGTGACCGCCTCGGCAGCCAAAGACCCCGTGTGACGCCATGAAAGCACAGCTCGTGATGCGGTATCACTCACAAATGACTGCCAAGACTCCCCTCAAGAGTAGAAATAAGGGAACACAGCGTGTTCCCCTCAGTGACGCCCGGTTCTGTTTCCTGCTGCTAACCTGAAGACGGGTTCCTCTTCATCAGCTTCTCACACCATCGATCTCGTCGGACTTTCACGTTGACCGTTGCTGACATTTTAATGTTTATTTATGTTTCATTTTAGTTTGTTGTAAATAGTTTTTTTTTTTGCATTCTCCTCAGCTGAAGACTGACTTCATTCACTTTCATATGCTCCATCAGGAGCTCGTGTGTGTGTGTTTGGCCACAGTGCAGCATGGTTTACGACGTGTTTGCTTTGGTTTTGATATGAGATAGATTTTGTTTTCTACTTGATTGACGGCTGGAATGATTACAGTGAATCTGCTTTGTGTTAGATTGATTACATTAGGTGTTTTTGATGTATTTTTCTTCCTAGGATTATTCAGTATTTTCTAATGACATGGCTCTGTGTGACAGAGGTAGAACAAGCTTAAAAATATTTGGAATATTGTGCTGTAAGTGGAAGCTTACCGACCTGCCTCATGGACATTATGAATGGGCCAATTGGGCACAGGCTCAGGGGTCAAAGCAGTCAAAAGGGTCTTTGTGCTTGTGTCTCAGTCTGGGGGTCTTCCTTCTATCTAGGGGACATGGGGGGCCTTTCACACATCTGCGCCCAGGGGTCCATCGTCTCACACTCCAACAATTATCGCTCCATGCTTCCAGTTTTTCTTCACCTCCCAGTCTCCACTCCACTGCACCTCTCCAGTATCAGGGATACTACTGCCACCTGCTGGTCAAAAGGCCAAAGTCCCTCAGAGTTTCATCTCCTTCGCTGAAAAGCCTCCAAGTTAAACACGAAAGACCGGCCACGGGACGCTACCTGTGACAGGAAATGGAGTTTCCAGCTCCTGGTGACACTTGGCTGTGTGTTTTGGTGACACGCCAGAGTTCAGGTCAGCAGGTTTTGTGTGTAATGCGGCATTGTTGAGCTGACGCGACTCCAGGCTGAAGCCATCACATAACTGTCGGCTCACCACAAGAATTAGGTTTACCTGTTTATTTCAAATCTTTAACGTCTCCCGAGAAGAAGTGGCAGCTGCTGTTTTGTTACTGAGTGGATCGATGTGGTGATGCTGTCTTTAAAGGAAGAAATCATGTGGAAATTACAGAAACAAAAGGCGCTGCCTCGATGGGATGAGTAATTCTTCTTAATGTTATATAGATATTGTATTGGCTACTTAACAAATATGTCAAATAGTTAAGAGTTTGGTTTTTTTGGACATTTCTACCAGTGTGCCAGAGACCTTAATAGCTCCAGTTAGCTGGGATTTTTGTTTTTTCTCATTGTCGTGTGCAAACATCTACATGTATTCTTTATTTGTTTCGACCCCATGATTATTTTTATGCTTATTATTCAGTGGGTTTTTTTTATTTTTATTTACAGAATCTGTAAATGAAGCATTTCACCAGTTGTAGTTTGAGTTCAGCTGCTGCTTCGAATGAACCATGGGACTTATTTTTCAAAGTGTGACTTGATTTATGCTGCATTCACATGTGGTGGGGATTCAGCTCGAACACACATGCATTTATATTTGAGTTAACGATTTACAGCCATGTAAGTCACAAATACTCAAACGCTGTACTTAGTTATGGCAACGATGAGTACTCAAAAATGTAGGGTTTGTTGAATCCCTTGTTCAAACTAAAATCTTTTCAGTAGGAAGCTGAACTGAACTATATTTCCTATAGAATGTCAATGCAGCATCAGGGGATCCTTAAGTGTACTTCCATGTCGTCCTCTCTAACGTGGGTCAGAGGAACATTCTGACTTTTATTGTTTATTTCCAGCTTCTACACTTCCTGCCTCAGTGTGCAGGTATTCTAACAGTTGCATTTCAGCCTCATTTTAATTATGAAACCCGGTTTAAAAGGTTCACGTTGTGTTCACAGCACTTTGGATCGACTGTAAACACAAGCTGCTGTCTGCCCTCTCGTGGTGCGTGTGCTGTGCTCGTGTCGCTAATCGCATGTGTGAAGGTGGAGCGCAGCAGGAAGTCCTCCAACGTTAGCGACAGAGGCGGAGTGACGTCGGGTCGATGCACTGGAAGCACCCACGTTGTTTCCTCTGATGCAGCATTTTTTCTGAGTGTGATCAGAAGACAAAGGATTGAACTACCGGCCATGTCACTTTAGTTACATTAAAGGGAATTCATGCCTGTGCGTGTTCATAGCCTATTCTAGATTTGACTGTCAATAAATGGATGGTTCTAACAAGCTGTGTGTGTGTGTGCGCGTGTGTGTGTGTGGTTTCACTGCAGCACTGATCTTTAGAAGAGTGTAATTAGGTTGGCTGTTCTTCACACATGGCTTTATTAACTCATATGAAGGCAGTCAGCTGACATGATCTGTTTACTCTCATCCAGCCAACAAGCTGCTTTAGAGATAATAAATGTTATCTTGGATGGCGTTATCTCAAGTAACCGTGCTTTTACTTTGAAACAGCTATTGATCTTTATTTACTTGACCTATATTATGAGCACAAGTCAAACTTGGCTGAAGAGATTGTTTGATCTGAGTGTAAGATTCCAGCTTAACTTCTGTGAAGCTCAGGAGTCTTTGTGATCGGATCAGTCCACATTTTACACAAGCTCATCTAAAAATCATATAAATCATCTTTGAATGGGGCTTCAGGTTAGTGCCTGTAAGGCTTCACCTCTGCTGCTGGGGCTTATTTAGTTGCTCTGATAACAGCTAAACGTGAAGGCAGCAGTGTTTGAAGAGCAGCGCCCCAGAAGATGTTTATTACTTTAAAGTGCACTTTAATAAAAGACTAATCTCTTTGATTAGGAGCAAAAGAAAGTAATGAGTCCAGAAAATGTGTTTTCAAGCAAACTTGGTTACATAAGCATTAATAAATCAATTCATTTTTCTTGAGTCATTCTTTAAAAGCCACTCCTACTCCAAATCTCTTAATCCAAGCTTAAACTTGTTTGAACCAAGTTAGCTGGATCATTACAGCTGTCTGACATGCAAGCCTGGAGGAGTCAAAGCCAGGTTTCTACAGTATGAGGATCCTTCTTCTGTCACGTTTCATAAGAAGCACACAGAGCACCTTGACCGATTGATTTCCTGTATTATTTATTGAAAACCCAGCAGTCGTCATTAATACCTGTTGTGCCCGTACAGGCGGGGGGAGTAAGGAGATGTGGTAAACTAAACTAGTTGTCATTCTGTTGTCAAGAAAATAAAAGGCAAAGGACAAAGAGACAAAAAATAATAATAAACACTCCGATATGCTACAGAATGACACCTCTGTTTTCTCTTAACACTTGTTTTTAAAAATGTTACACGGATGCAGAGAAAAAGAAGCACAGAGGAAGAAGAGGAGCGTGTGACAGCAGTTCAGAGGGAGATAAGAAAAAAGAATTCAAAGTGAAAGACAGGTTTGGGTGTGTCTTTTAAAATAGTTGTGTTCATCTGTTTTCTCCTCTGCCAAGTGTTGCTTATTTTCTGTAGTGAAAAGCCGCCCGGAGACCATCGTCTCTCCCTCTCGCTCTCTGCGTCTCTCCCTCCCTCCGTCCTTCTTCATCGTTTCTTTGGAGGTTGGGCTGTGCGGGGAGGAGTGACGGGCCGACCCGAGTTCATCCCTCCGTACTGGTACTTGGCTTTCTTCTCAGATGGCTTCAGGATCTGGTAACGCACACGCGGGATAGACTGTCAGCGCGTGACTACTTTAACAGAGGCGTGTCGGTACTTGGAGGAAATCTCATACCTGGAAGGAGCACATCAGGGTTTCATCCACGCTCATCATGCCGCCAGCGTTGTCAAACTCTCCGCAGTAGTTGGGAGCTGAGAACAGAGTCACCAGCTGCCGCTTGGCAAAGAACTCATAACCATCTTCTACCACCTGGGGGCGCCAGACACACAGGAATGTTAGACAGCAATGCACTGCTTTTAAACAGACGCCATCATCCCATATGGACGTCTTTAAGCAGTGATGCCTGATCAATCGTTCCATTTCCTGTCACTGTTTGGGAAACTGCTGAGGATGTGTGTGTGTGTGTGTGTGTGTGTGTGTTTTACCTGGTGGGCTCTGCAGATGAGGTCCAGGTCGTGGCGGTTGAGGAACTTGCTGACCACATCGGCGCCAAAGGTGAAAGAGACGCCGCGGTCGTTCTCGCCCCAGCCCTGGACGTCCTTGTCTGGGTCCGACCACAGCAGGTCACACAGGAGGCCTGGAGGGTCAAATGAGTCACAGAAAAGAGTGAAAAGACGTCTCCCGCTGCGAATCCAGCCTTCACGTCACATTTATGGTGCGTCAGATATTAAAACGCTCCGGCCGGCCTATGTATATACACACACATTCTTCACCTCCAGACACCCTGAGAGACCATAAGAGGATCTGAGAGACGGCGGCTGCCGGGGTCTGAACACTGGCTGCCTTATAAGGACAAGAGCAACCGGGTTTGATGAAGAGGGGGCAAAGACTCTCACTTCCACTGCTTCACTTACAAACAACTACACTTTTGTTACACAAAGGAAAACGAAGTTATCTGACAACATTATGAGTGTTAGTGAGGCTGTTTGTAACGATGTGATTGAATTAACTCTCGTACATCCTTTAAAGGATAAATAAACGTGTCCTCCCACAGAATGTCTCTGCCTAAACACCGTCTCCTGGCCATCGTACGTATGAACACATGTTGGAGTCACTTCCTGAGTTCAGATTTGATTAAATGCTTTTGCTCCTTGGGTTAAAAGTAGAACCCAACTTGCGTCACTAAGAGTTTTTGGCCAGTTTTGGCCGATTTCCTGCTCTGAGAGGCTCCATAAACATGGGTTTGCTTCAACCCTTACGCTCAAATCAAAATTGAGCGCCTTTCATGTTCACTACTCGTCAATTGGAGTGGAGTTCTCAGCTCAGAGCAGCATGTCAGACATGTTTTCATGCCAGCGTTTTGAAGCCAAAGAAGAAGAAGAAGCAGCCAAATGAAACAAAGAGAATGTCTCTATTGTAGTCAAACCAGAGGAGGAAGAAGTACTCAGATTCTCTCTGCAAGCGACGATACTACAGTGTACAAAAACCATATTACTGCAAAAGTCTGGAAGAGAGCTATTCTGTGTGTGTGTGAGAGTGTGTGTGTGTGCTGACCCACCTGTGTCAGGCACATCTGTGGGTCTCATGATGCGTCTGATCTGCTCCATAGACTGCAGGTCTGGAGAGAGACCTGTGGACGACACAAAGCCATCAGTTTGTAAATCTCTTCCCAAATCTCCCTCCGGGCCTGTGCAGGTATTAACCCATATCAGCAAAGCTTTAAACTGGCTTTGACCCATTTACTTGGCATCAGATTAGTGAAGAGCAAAGCGTGGCGGATGCAAACTTCCAACCCAGAAATTATGCAAATACCAAATCTCACGGGGTGAGGACGGTACCTCCGTGACAGCAGAAGATCTTCTCGTCCACTATGGCGGCGATGGGCAGGCAGTTGAAGCAGTCGGTGAACGTCTTCCACAGCTTGATGTTGAATCTGCGTTTACCTGCGAAGTCAACGAGGCAGAGAGTCAGGAGGCCTCGCAGCGGAGAATCATGTGAGGTGTCGAGCGGGCGGGATTAGGCGCGCGTGGCCCGCCTCGAGCAGAGTACTCACACTCGTCGTAGAAGCCGTAGATGCGGTTGATGGAGGCACACTCGTGGTTGCCCCTGAGCAGGAAGAAGTTTTCGGGGTATTTGATCTTGTAGGCCAGCAGCAGGCAGATGGTCTCCAGAGACTGCTTCCCTCTGTCCACATAGTCGCCCAGGAACAGGTAGTTGGCCTCTGGGGGGAAGCCGCCGTACTCAAAGAGCCTCAGCAGGTCTGTGTACTGTCCGTGAATATCGCCTGGGGATGGAGAGGAGGCAGTGATGATGGAGGAAGGGGCAGCGGGGGGATAATGAAGACATTTTAGAGTTACTGACCACAGATTTTGAGCGGAGCCTCCAGCTCCAGGAGGATGGGCTGACTGAGGAAGATCTCCCGGGACTTGATGCAGAGGCCTCGCACCTCAGCCTCCGTCATCTGGACAATCTTGCCTGGACGACATCCTCGCACTGGTGAAGGGGACAGAAGGGACGGGAGAGGTTAAAGAATAACTGCGTGCCAGCGTGTGTATGAGCATCATTAACACGGCTATCTGTCGGGCATAAGCTGTCCCAGTCAGAGTGCACGTACGTCTCCCACTGGGCCAGTTCTTCAAATGAACTTCAAGCTAAATATGGCAGGCAGCGCTCGGTCAACACACGGGATGGAAATAGCCCGTGTGGGCATTGTTGATGTTGTTGGGAGTGTTTTTGGAGGCGCTTCCTGTTGCGTAATGGAGAGGAAAAGGGGGCTGGGGGATGGGGTCACTGCGGTCACATGACACAGACTTGTAAAAATCTATTGAAGTGCATAAGACTGATAATAAAGTCAGCAGCTTCACTAATTGTCTCTCGCCCCCAAAAGACATCTACAGATCAGCGATGGGAAACTTCACAGCCTGGAGGGTCACATGACACATGTGACACACATTTTTAGTTTGAGGACAAAAACATGAACAACAATCAGGCAATAAAGGCGCTCTGATGTGTTGATGTGAATGCTCACGTAGAAGCTCCTGCTGGACATCTTTTAAAGCGGACACACACAGACCAGCACTCACACAGCTGCCTTTGCAATATGAAGTTTCAACTTTCCCTGCAGTGTTTCCACGCTCTGCCACTGCCCTATATATTCCCTGTGTGCTTAGATGAAACGCCTTCTCTTTTCCTCCTGCTTGGTAAACCACAGAAGTGGGCCAGAGCTGACTAAGACCACTGCTGTCAGATGACACCGCAGCAACACGGTGGAAATGCTGCCAGGCGTCAAACGCCACCGAAGAGGTGAATCAAGCAGACGGGGGTCAGAGGAATTGGTTTTTCACAGGAGGAGAAGTGAAGTGTGTAGAGGAGTGTGTGCGTGTGTGTGTGTGTGTGTGTGTGTGTGTGTGTGTGTGTGTGTGTGTCAGACTCCTGCAGGTGACTCCTGTCCACGCCCCGCCGCTCTGAAGGCATTGTACATCTAGTTTTAAAGGACAACAGCGCGTGCAGCAGAGTGTGTGTACATGTGCAACATGACCCTGCTATTTCTGCCTGGAGATAAACACTCGCTCTGTCTGTCTCCTCCGCCGCCACAGCCAAGCACAACCTGCGATCACACACGACCCACCTGAAGGGTCAGATCGAGGCTATATTTAGACGGTGCAGAGGAGGGATGAACAGAAAACACGTCGCAGGCCAAAAATCGTGCGTGTGGGGTTTTGATGCTGCCAAACCAAAATCCCCCTGTGGTTCAGAAATGTGAGCACCTTAGTCTTTTGTGCTCACTAAAGCATATGCACAAGCAAGGAGTGTGTGTGTGTGTGTGTGTGTGTGTACTGAAACGTGTGTGTCCAGTGTCAAGAGAACGATTTCACACCCCTCCCTTTCAGCTCTGTGATGACGCGTTTGCAGGTCTGTGCTGGCTCAGCTGACAGCGAGGAAACACACACACACACACACACACACACACACACACACACACACACACACACACACACACACACACACACACACACACACNCACACACACACACACACACACACACACACACACACACACACACACACAC
>JBBMOE010000069.1:1216100-1227167 GCA_037975065.1 Chaetodon trifasciatus
AGCGAGAGAGAGAGGTGGTACCCACATCTGATTACCATGGCAACCCAGCAAGACCAATTTCCAGGCTGGAAGGTGTTGGTGAGCGGAGCGGCCGCTGTGGGAGGGGCTGATTTGCAGATAAAGTGGCATCTCCGCCGACCCACGCCCTGCATACTAACATGCAGTGCGTCTGACAGCAGCAGAGGAAAGCCTACAGGAGGCCTGCGCAGGTACTGCTGCATCGACACTATCTGTCATGTCCGACTGGCGCAAGCCAGCCTGGAGGGAAACGCTCTCGCTTTTAAAATACGGTTCCTGATCCTGTTCAACAGCACGTGAAAACGCCAACCTTGATCCAATATTATTAAGCGTAGCCTAATCTTTATCTGCCAACACCAGGTTTAACCAACGCATTGTCATCCCAGGTCAAAAAGCGACGGCGTCCTGCCGCACTCTCCGTCATCTCATGAGCAACGTGCAAAGCCTTCCTGTCAGAAGGCACCAACACAGGTTACCACGGTGAAAGCTGCTCAGGTACCAAAACTACTTGGTTAGGCTAGAAAAAGACTGGACAAGTCAACTGCAGGTGATGGCAAGTCTTTGCTTTTCAAAGACAGAAACCATGGCAGCTGCACCGGTCACAAAGCCGAATCTAACTTTGCCAGTTCGGGAACATTTTGGCTTTCAACAAGATGAAAAGGGAGAGCCGGCCAATTGAGAGGAGGCGATATGCTAAAAACTTTGTCCCAGAGCGGCTCGGCTGAACAGACTGGACACAGCAGAAGCCGTCTGAAACGCAGGAGGATTCGCTCTCCGCTACTCAAAATACCACAAATATCCAGAATCCCCACAATCAGATCTGAATTCACCCAGTGTCACAATATCACACAGGAGAAAGTCGAGTAAAAACAAAAACCTGCAACCTAAATCACCTCAGAGGAAACTCCTTCACCGCAACAGCTCCCTAACCATGGTACATCAGTATAATGCAACATGTTTGAGACGATACTCATGGAGAATATGAAGAGGAAACTGTGAAAGGAAGCGTTTTAACCAAGCTGTAGACTCAGTTTTGTATGGTTTTAGTCAAGAAATGTGCGTCTGTGAACTTCCCTGCTGTTAACTCTCTGTTCCTCTCTCATAAGTGAAGCGGAGTGTCAGCTTTGATTTGATTGGCACTGATATTCCTGCTCCATTGAACTGAACTGCAAGCTGTTTAAATATGTCAACTTGGACTTTGGGAAGTTGCGATGGGAAGCCTGTTTTCTGACATTTGAACAAACTGAGGAATCTTTACAGCCCTACATTTTGATCGTCCGTTGAAATAAGTCTTGTTTGCTGGCTGACAGGTTCAACACACTGTACTGTACTGTACTGTACTGTACTCCAGCTCGCACAACGTCAACGACGGGCAGTCCAAACCATGCCGGGTCCATCAGTTCCTCACTTCTTTCTCAGGGGACGCAGGCAGAATGAAACAGCTGTCCACCTCCACCTCGCCGCAGCCTCATCTGGACTGGAGGAAACCCAGGGCCCACTTGATTTTGCCAGCTGGGAGGATTGGTGAAAATCTCCCCTTTGAGGAAATTTCTGTTGCAATTCATCTCTCCTAATTTGGTCACATCTGACTGAGGTGTTTGGTCACACTCTGACCTCTTTGGACTGAGCATGGAGTCTTTTCTCCAGCTCAATGCAAAGGGGAGATCAGCTGTTCTCTCCATCTCTGCTTCTCTTTCGCGGACCTCCTTTTCCTCCTCCTTCACCTCTTTATCGGTCAGTTGCGTTCTTGGCTGAGGTTGAACTCCCGGGTCGTCGCCTTCCTCCGCCTTGCCAGTGAGCTGTCCTGACGTCAGAGGACAGCTCTGCCTCGTAACCCCCTCCCACGGCGGTTTTTGCATTCCAGACTGCTCACAGACCCTTCAGACCTCCACAGCTCTGACTGTACCGGGCTCGAGAGCAGCCTGGGATACACACATCTGCAAGACGCATCAAAACTTTAAGACTGTTATTTTGAAAATGGCGTGAACGTTCCAGGTTTCATAAAAGGGATCTGGATGGAACGATGACTAACGTGAAACCTCATGAGGAAAGCAAGAACAGGGACGTTAAGAACATCTTAACAGATCTAAATCTGAGCCAGCACAAAGGCTGCGTTTCATTTCAGACCTTGGATTCATGTAATTAAAACTTTTTCTCAGGCACACACACACACACACACTGCTATTTCGACTGATCTATGGATTATTAAGTTAATCGTTTGGTTTAGAAAATAATGAAACTGTCTGAGGTGATGTCCTCAGACGTCTGTATGTTGAAGATATTCAGTTTGTGAAAACAGAGAAAAGCAGCAAATCGTCACTCTGGAGAAACTGTGAACACAGACTTTTTCTTTTGAGACGATGAAACAATTAAGCGATTATCAACACAACTGCGGATATTCTGAGAAATGACTCATTGTTTCCACTCAAAAGGAAGTTTACTTGTTTGAGAAAGTCATTTAATGCTTCGCTGGAAGCTGTAACGCAGCCGATTTCATGTTTTTGGCATTCAAAATCACTTTTCTCGCAAAAACGTCAAAACTTCTCTAGATCACAAGCCTCAGGCGTGAGCAACTTCCTGCTTTTCTTACTCTTACTTCACAGTAAACAAAGAATCTTTAGGATTTAGTTGATTGAAACTCAGCAGAGTAACTGGCGTGTTTCATGTTTCCTGAGAACACTTAATCAAGAAAATAACGAGCAGATCAATGAATATCGATTTTTAAACACCAATTTAAAAAGTTTTTGGATGCAATTTTGCTTGCAAGTATAAAATGCGAGCTGACAGTTTAACCACCTCTACAGTCTCACTGCACTGCCACCCAAAACTGCTTGCTAATCTGTGTTACAGTGATTAATCTGTCTAGGTACAAATGAGCCAGTGTTCCCTGAATTAAAGTCCAGCTGCCTACAGTTGGCAAGTTAATTCACTAAACATTTGGGTTCTGCCCAACCCACCATTGTGCTGCTCGTTGAACCACGCCACAGTTGTTACAGCACACAACCCGTCACACTCTGAGCACACAATTAAACTGACTAGTCTTCCAAATGACTTCACGAGCATTAAGTAAGTTGGAGGACAATACCGGTGTTTAGCAGGAGCACGCCTGTCAGCAGCTTTCTAAGGAGCCGCAGAGGCTCGAGATGCTTCTTACACTTACACCAGTGAAGGGACTTTGCTTTCTATCCTCTTAACAAGAAGGAAAATAAGATCTACAAGAAGGTTTTCAGTAATCATTTTTTTCCGCTTCACCGGTCACAAACTACTTGCTGAGGGCTGAGGGGGTCAGCTACTTCTTCCATTTACTGAAGCAGAGTTCAGTTAAACAGAGCCAAAGAGAGAGAGAGATAAAGGCAGATTGCTTCTTGGAGGCATTGCCATATATGGATGCTACTGTATGGAGGAAGGAGGAAGTGAGCCTGTCAGTCAGGACAAAGAGGGACCGCTTGAAGGCTCTGCTGCATGAGGCAGAAAGAGAACAAGACCAGCCAGGCACAGGCCGGGACTCCGTCAGCGAGTCAAGGTCCACAACAATGTAACGGCTGTCAGCTGCACCGGCAAAGAGCTGCGTAAGCCCGTTCACATCAACAAGAAAACACGCGGCGACGTCAGCGCAATATCATGAGCTTCAAAACAGGGCTGACCCCTAGAGGTCAACTGTTAGCGCGCTTTTCAGCCTGGTGTTTGATTTAGCTGCGACAAAACAGCTCGACAATGAGAACTACATTTGCAATTCTTCACTAAGACACGCAGCTGTCTACAGGATAAGAAACCACACCAGACATTCAGCGCAAGCTTTCAATACTTTGCACTACAAACATATTTAAGGGAGCGCCTGAAGTAGCTAAACCTGAATTTGGTGATTTTTTCACCACCTGGGGGCGGCACAACAAGCTGTAAACGGTGAACGTTAGCAATCAGTTACCCATTTACACATCCAGCACACGCACAGAGCCATTACCCTCCTTTTGTAACATGATTTTACATTTTCTCTAATAGTCAAGCAAAGATATACAAAAGATCGTCTAATGGGTCAAGCAGAGCCATGAATTTTAAGCAGGTATGACTGTGCATGTTTTAGTCACTGCAGCACCAATAAAGATGCCCTGTCAGACCTTTTCTAGCACTCCACCTCCATTCTCTATTCTTTCCAACTGGGCACGGGGCCAGCAGCTCCCCTCCACTCCTCCATCTAACCCTCTCCCACACAGGGGTGATGGAAAACAGTGACCCCTCAGTGAACGAGAAACACAAAGTAACTCTGGCGAGGAGAGCGGGAGCGATTCTTAAGGCAGAAATCCCGACTGCGATGGCATTTCTGTGCGGGCTTTGCATTTTCAGAGGACGTTTTGTTCGCCCCTAAGTGCCATGGCTGAATGGCGGCCTTTGTGGGGCGAAAGAAAGGATGAAATTGAGAAGAGAGACTGGAGGAGAAATAAACAGGAGGCATGGGTAAAGGGGAGCGGGAGAGGGGAGAAAACGAGAGAAACGTAGGCAGAAAGTGAAGCCCGAGCGAGGGAGACACAGACGGCGAGGGAGTGAATAGAAGGAGAGGGGAGGGCGGGTTTATTGGAAAGCCTAGCCAGGGCAGCTGAAAAGCCTGGGTGAGCTCTGTGCCACGTTTGGTGCCAGGGGGTGAACGCTCCCCGCCGCACAGGCTCCACCATTGTTGTTTCCATAACAGAGTGCCACGGAAGCAGCCTGAACGCCACGCAACACAGCAGCCGTCCTCCACGTCCGACGAAAACAAGGAGGGCGACACCCGGGTAGTGTGCTCTGAAAGAGAACAACAACACACTACAAAAGGCCTAAACGCTGCGCTATGAACTGCTATATATCAGGATTAAATTGTTTTTTTTTTTCAATGCCAATTCATACATCATTGCATCTTCCTATAAACATGCTTATTGGCTGACGGACGCTGATGAGAGTCAATGGCATTTAAGTAACAAAGTTTGCTACCCAGCTGATTTCTTATGTAATGCTAAATAAATTACTGGGCTGCAGTGTTCAAAGTAGATGCAGACTGTCCAAAAACTGATATTCAGCAGTGATGATTCCATTTCAGGAAATAAAACACAACCTGCACAGCTCCGACACAGACAAACGCTCTTTGGGAGATTTCATGTACCCATACAAGGCAACAACTCTCTGGCGTCTTTGCCCATAAAGCAAAATGACAAAATGGCTCCGAAATGCAACTTTCCATCCTGCTTCCCCCCCTGCCGCTGGCTCATGTATGGTGCCGTGGTGTTGATTGTGCCACATAAAGCTACGAGCCACCTGTGCTGGCAGGCCAGACAGAGGGCCTGTTGTCGCTAAAGCCTGGGCCAGTGTGGGCTTAGCATGGGCACGTCAGGAGAGCTGGGGCCTGTAATAGCTGCTTCGCTGGATCACATAGACAGAGTGCAGCAATAGTAAAAACTAATGACAAGGAGGGGCCTGGAATGAACTCAACTGACAGGAAAACACAGGGTTGGTTCAGTAAACTGCACACAAACATGCAGGGAAGGAGATGTGCATTCTTGCTGAGGCATGCTGCTGCTGTCCGCCACGCGGAGACATTTCCATGAACGCGGTGAAAAATGCAACATCGGCTCAAATGTGCTGCAACCGGCTCTGGCGACCCTTCTGTGAGATGTGAAACATGCTCCTGAGAGTTGAAGTGAAGCAGCTGATGACTGATTGATCCCCCACAGCGTCATGCAATGCTGCGTAATGGCTGTGATATTGATTTGTTTCTCGCCGCAGCGACAGGACGTCACACCCCTGCGATTAGACACCTAACCACAATTAAGGAGTGTATGTTTTTTCAAATCAACTCCACACACTAGAGGAATGCCTTTCCCTTGGCATTAAACACCGGGACTTTAAAAAGAGACCTTCTATAACTTTGAGCCAACGTACCATGAAGACAACAATCAGCTCAACGCCAGAACGGGCGTCATATTACCGTGCTATTACAGTAATGCTGTAACAGTCCCAGCTATAAGTGGGCCCAATTTGGAAAACTATGTTGCAGTCCACTGGGACAGAGGCAGGGACATGAACTGGTCACATGGTTGCAGCAGTATGCTGATTTCACAGTATGCTGTAGTATGAAAATTGATGGTTATCATAGCATGTACACTGGCTTATCTATGCTATTGAATTACACTGTATTAGTGTTATTAAAGAAGACACATAAGAGGGGGACTTAACATGCAAACTGACTGCATGTCATCAACCTCCAGACAGACAGACACAGACAAAGAAATGCCACTTTAATTACACAGACGAATCACCTGGGTGGTTTAATCAGTTAATCTAAACACCTTTGTGTTGCTCACCTTTCTTTCACTCTGACTCACAAGAATGCAGATGACAAGCAATTGTGCTCGGAGTGACAAATGAAACCAGAGAGGCCAGAAAGCTGCACGCTGAGGACGCCGAGGAGGCCTCAGTGACTGTAAACCATGTTGTCAGTCGATCAGGTTTAGCCTGTTGGCTAGACAACGCCTGTCAATCCCTCCACCAAACAACTGCTGAAGGACATGTGCGCTGTGTGTGCGCCTTTGGATGGTCACACACATGCTCTGAATGTGTAGATTCATTTCAGAAAGCACCTTTTTCTCTACACAGAGCCTAGGCTTTGCACACTGGTCTGGTGTTGTAGACGGGAAAAGACAAACAAACTGGTGTAGGCTTACGTGAGGTGACACCAATTTCCCATTTTTGTGTGTGAATTTGGACAGACGAGCCAACAATAACAGAAGGCTCTGCACTGGGTGCTTCTTTGAGCCAGTGTCATCACAATCACAGAACCAACAACTTGCCAGGTAGAATATACTACATCAGCCTTAACTTCTGTAAACACTTACATGTGTGTGAATATGGTATCTGTAGACAAGGGTGAAGATTTTGGCATCGGACGGGCTCTGGTTCCTGTTTGTAGTCCCAGTAGTATTGGCCAATCCTGTTTGAGCTTTGGCTTTGGTTGCTAAAACTTCATCAAATGATGGCTAATGCCAATCAGCTTTAGCTCTACATTCTGTGCTAACTGCCAAATGTTAGCTTGCACACATGCAAAACTAAAATGATGAACGTAATAAATATTACACCTGCTAAACATCTGCAAGTTAGCATTGTTGCTATGAGCATGTTAGCTTGTAGACAATAGTATTTAGCTCAAACCACAGCTGCCAGCATAGCTTTAGATTCTTAGTCTTGTTAAAGGAAGACGGGATTTCCCGAAACTCAGCTGCTTTCTCAAAAACACAACATTGCCTATTTGATTTTTTCCTTACAGCACTGCATAAACATATTAGCTGGGATTTTAGGGATGTGAAGTTTTGTGATTGTTAATGATTTACTAACGTTAAAACACCACTTCACATCATGAGTGTTCAATACTAAAAGGCATTAGAGATGCACCGCTGCTGATATCGGATATCGGTCCAGTGCTGACTCAAATAGCTGGATCAGGTATCAGTGTGGGATCAGATATTTTAATACAGAACACTTAAGTACATTTCTAGCTATGCATTCAGTATCATGTATTTATTTTTTACGTTTTGTTTTCCAAAGTCAAGCCTGATGTTGCCTTACACACAAAAAGGCATTATTGGATTGCAAAATTGAACAACGGAGCTGAAAGTCTGTCTTACCCTTTCTACACACTCCCTCCAGTGGGTGTGATTGTGTGTGTGTGTGTATGTGTGTGTGTGTGTGTCACCAGGAGGGTAGGTTCATTTCGACCAGAGACAGCTGTGCCTGTTGACATTTAGTAGGATATCAGAGCGCTCTCCATATGTGCGTCTGTCGAGCATAAGCATGTCGGTTCCTGACTGGCACCAGAGATCATTGAAAAAGTGAGAGATCAACTACCTATTGAAGTGTTTAAGGAAACCCCATCCAAAGCCACTGACAGGCCGTTCAGTTAACATCTAAATGAAAGCAGGCTGTAGATGTAATCTGGTGGAGTAAAGTAATATGGGATAACAAGGTTTCATCAGTAAGGAAAAGCCTGCGAGAAGTCTTTGTGCTGCTGAAAGGTCAAGTCTTAAAATAAGACGCAGCCCCTATGAAGACAAACTGATACACAAGGTACAGTTTGAGGGTGTCACACTTGTATTTCTACCTCTACACATTTCACATATGGCTCCTTGTATGAGACCAGTATCAGTTTTTCTAACAAAGTGCCGGAAGCTGGCCCTGAATGTCTGGTCAGATCTTTAATTTCTTCTTCATTGATCTCGAGCAGAACCATCAGTCCATTAAGCAACTGACAGAATTAACCAGCAGCAATGTTGATAACTGAATAACCAATAAATCAACTGAGCACACTTCATCTGCTAATGAAGATGAAAATATTTTTACAGTCAAAAGCTCCACATCAGACAAACAAGCGGACCTTGAGTGGAGCTTTTGTCAACAGCTTTTGCCAGTTTTAGAACATTTTATCTCCGCTTGTGTTTACACAACACTTGCATTTGGGAACTTTTTGTACAAAAGCCTGTTTCTGTATTTCCCAAACTAAGATCTCATTTTCGTAACTGCACCAAAACTTGGACGTTGTACCGGCACTCTTTCATGGACAAACCTGAAACTTAAAAAGCGGTTACATTCACATCCAGAAGTGTCACCATTCGGAAGAAACCACTAGTGCTGAGCCTGCTACTCTGTTGGTACTTTCACACCAAAAATGAGCCAGCCAGATATAAACTGGCTGTAGATGGAAAGAGAAAGTGGCTGAAAGAAGATGGATGGTTGGATATATTCACAGCTCACATCTGGAAGCCTTTAAGGCTCGATCCCTCCAATTTCCTCCACTGAGGTTTCCTCGTCACTGCATAAAAAAGCAACTAAGCACGTAGCCAGCTAACTAGCTAGCCTTGCCCTGCACACAATACAGGCTCGCAGTGTTGTTACTGTACAGCTGACGCACACAAAGAGCAAACAAGCACTATTATGTAACTCACACCAATCAATCCAGATGATTAGGCTCTACTGACGTGTTGATCCACAGTGTGCTCATTCATTAGCATACGCTGCCAAACTGTGTACATCTGTGTGTGATTTTCAGCACACCGAACGGTGTTTGAGACAGACAATCGATCTGAAATGTTTGTTCACCACTGCCTTGGCTGTCCACATATTTACTGAAGACACAGAGGGACACTGTCTCCCTGTTCTCAAGGGAATGAAAGGCAAGAGAAAGACAGACAGATCAGCTAACCTATGCCAGGATCCCTTATTTAACACTGCATGCACTGCTTCCAACACATAACAATGGCGTAGGAGCAACAACAACACTTTCTTCGAAAGTACTGGGGTTGCTTCTGTGCAGTACTAACAGACTCAAATCTAATGGCTTTAGAAAAAACTGACCCAAATTATACCCAAACATGCATAACAGCTACCTGAGTAGATAGAAACACATGACAGGCACATTTCTGAATCAAAGTCATTGACAGCTATACTGGGAAAGATCTTATTATAGCACTGATGCATTATGACAAGTCTTTTTAAAGTTTGATCATTTCTTTGCTTGTTTTTTTAATCAATCTGCCAACAGTTGCATTAATGTTTAAATAACTGCAGCCCAACAGACTAAATCTAACAAATTATGACAACTTTTAGACTGAGTATGGTTCATAAATGTGGCAAAATACTGGCCAAGGAATTCTGAAATATGTGGTTACCCCACATATTTGGCTGGCAAAAGTTGCTTAACTTTGAAATGCTTACAGGACACAAACTCTGGAGGTTTAGAAGCAGAATATCATCGAGGCCTGTGGCTTGTGTAAATGTTACCGTTCAGCAATAGTTCATATAAACACCATAACCCTGTGACGCGCCTTCCCCTTACACCAAATCCCATTTGAAGACTTGACATTGTCTTTTTCGGAGTGTTAGAAAACTATTCACACATACTACAACCAACATTTTAGATCTCATCAGAGACCAGACAACTATTCTGCGATTTTCGGTATAGTTTATTCACTTTATTCATCCAGCTGCACTTTGTTTCAAGAGAACAATCAACTTATGGGACTGATCTGCACCAAAAGCTACCGCCCACCATGGTGGATATTGCTGTAAATAGCTTGTGGAAATATAAGGTACAGGGTTTTTCCTCAAGTAAAAGCTTCTTTGCTAGTGTTTTGAATGCTACATGCCAAGGTGATTACACCAATACTGATGTAATAGAGGTATTGCGACATTATTCAAAGCAGCATTACATTTCTATAGTTAGGTTAGTTTGATTTGGCTGACAGTCTCCCCTGAACTCGTCATGTCGGGGAACAACCAACGGCCCAACTATAACTTTATTACCATTCTATCGTTAACGCACACTTTAACACTCAAAATCAAATATGAAAAGACTGAAGCGTAATTTGCTATGAATTCATGATAACTTGACTGAAGGTGTGCCTGTGTTTCGCATTACCGACAGACGGGACTGGTCCTGTCCACTCCTTCACCGGGATAAGCTAGCAAGTAACGTTAACGTTAAAGCGAGCCATTTTCTCGTAAACTCGTGTCAAAATGAGACCTTAAAATCTTCGAGTACTATCGCCGCAAACAACAGGATAACCTAAATGTAGTGTAGCTGCCAAACTCACCCTCTAGAAGCCTGGAAATCAGCGAGTCAACGTCCAACTCCCCCTCCGCCATTTCTGTAACGAGAACAGGTCTGCCCGCCGCAGTCTGAAGCTAGCTGGGCAGGCACCGCCTCACTGCACTGAAACGCACCGCCAACCTCCTCCCACTCACCGGCCACCCATTTAAGTCTATAATGCTGCTTTAAAATACACCTCGGACACTCTAACTTCCTTAACAGAAAAGGGAAAGTGGAGAGCTTTTAATTAGCCATACTGGGACTTAATGTTTTTTAAGTGATGTTTGAAGGGTTCATTTGCAACAGCAGTTATCTCCATTTTCATTTATTTTCCTAAATCTTTTTTCCCCACTCCTGAGAATAAACTGGTTTTGGGTTATTTGAATGAAATATCTTTTTTTTTTAACTTTCAATAAATTATGTTGTTGTTGTTGTTGTTGTTGTTG
>JBBMOE010000069.1:1231992-1271647 GCA_037975065.1 Chaetodon trifasciatus
ATATATATGTGTGTGTGTGTGTGTGTGTGTGTGTGTGTGTGTGTATATATATATATATATATATATAAAGGTTTAAAAAAGACAGAAAATACATGTCATCAGATGTTTCCCTCCAGCTGCACAAAACTGAAGCACAAATTATGAACTGTAATGCAGTGTTTTCAAGGTAGGCTAAAGTGTTGAACACATTTTTCAAGGTGTGATTTAGTTTTAGTTATCTGTCAGATTAAGATCAGTTTCCGTTGTCTTGGTAATTACCAAAATTTTTGCAATTTCCTGAACACTGTTATCAAGATAATTCTGCACATTGTCGTGAAAAACATCTGTGGTCGTTGCGGTAAAGTGCTTTCATGTGAAAATGTCAAGTAACCCACTTTAATGTCAAAATTGTGTGTTCTCAATAAAGAATTACAATCTTCTGTGAGGGAAAAAGTTGATATTTTAGACACAAAGTATAAAAATATTTTTTATTTGCAGGCAAGATTATATCTGATGTTTTGTTTGGCTTATTTCATTTATTTTAATTTTGTTTTGATGTGATCAGTTTTGACTGTGACAACAAGGGAAAAAATAAAAAGACAATACATAAAGTGCATGCAGTCATTGACTCTATTGTTTTCTATTTCAAATAAAAAAGCAAACTAAAACAATGGAAAAGAGAGCCAATTAATAACTAGCCTGCACCATGTGGATGTAGATAAAAGTGCTTCACGCAGGTATTGTACTTCTGCAGTGCTCTTACCGGAAGCCGCGTGCTACGCCTGCGTCCAGCTTCACCATCCGCACGCTCTTGTACACAGATGTAGGTGGAGCGAAGGAGGCGACAGAATAGCACTGTCAAGAAGTTTTCTGAGTCCGCGGCGTCTTTTAGCTGAAAAACAAAGTACAGACAAACAGTGGTGTGGACGGAGAAGCGTGAGTCGGAGTCGGACGCAGCCATGGAGAGTAAGTGGAGCTGGATATATCTGCTCGACCTGTTTACTCAGCGTAGAGTCTGGAGGTGAAAGTGGACAGGGAGTTGTTGTGCGCGCAGGGGAAAGCCCCGCTGCCATTGGGTTTAGCGTTAGCAGGAGGAGTGTGCTGTTCTCGGGTAGTAAGCTAACGCGCAGTAGGAAGTTTGACATAACTTTGTGCTTTCATGACTGACCCAAGCGACATGCGAGTGAAATTTCATCTTACGTTGACTGTATTTTGTCCTCTGTGGGTAGCTAACTCACCTGGCACGGGTGAACCAAACAGTGTCGAGCTGCCAAGAGGCCTGTTGGGTTAACTAGAGTCCACCTCATGGATATCGCGACTGGAAATGCCAAAGTTCGTTGAAAGCTCTGTCAATTTATCGGTCATCTGTTTATTTTCTAAAATATGTGATTGATAAGTTGCATTTTAAAAGCTTGTAGGCCATTGTGAATAAGTTCTCCTGAGTTCGGCTAACATGTAACCCATCAGGTAGCATTCGTTTCAATTAAAAATCGGTCATATTACAGTTGGTCCATGCCGCTCACAACCACCCACCTCACTTATAGTCAACGGAAATTATGGAAATATCTCACCATGTTTTCGCCTAAGTTGTGGTTAGATACGGGCTGTTTAGTGGGCTACATGTGTGGTACTTTTTCCACATCTCAGCCCTCTAAAAACAGACTCACACTGTTGATATGCGTATTGCATCAGAGTGTATGGTGCGGATATGAGGAGGACATTGAAATTGTTGATTTATGATAAATCAGAAAAAGTCAACAGTGTGTGTGAAATCCGTCGCAGCAGTGACGTGTGTGTCTGGACAGTGAAAGTGAGTCACACACGTGTCCGGTGCTCGGCGGTGTTTTATTATTAGTACATTCAGTAATTGATGAAGGCCTAATTGGAAGTGATGTGGGAGACATTTACTTTCACTTTCACAACATCAGGCTCATTAAACAGACATGGACGTCTTTCACAGAAATAGTCAAAAGTGCAAATGGGCTTCATGCTTTGTCTAAGATCCATAGCATTCCCATAATGGCTGCAGGGCTTGTTTTCACCTTTTTCTCTTTTCATTTGTCACTGGACAAAAGCTGAAAGGCAAAGATAGACACATTTTCCACATGCGGTTAGTTGGATCTGAGGCTGGGAAGCAGGCATGTCACAACTTGGAAAGCATCCTCCTCCTGCTTTCTAATTGAACAAGTCCTGCAAGCTGATGGGTGGCGTCTTGGCTACCTGATCTCATGTCACACCTCGCTCCTTTCTGTGAATCTCAACAATTCATTAACCCAGGATCGGAAACTAGAGCGCTGCCCGCTCACTGGGGAGGGTAATTTGACACCAATATTACACCCTGCCCTTCATTGTTTGCTTAATTCTGCACTTCTTCTTCCTTCCAAGCTTGGCAGGCAGTTTATGACGAGTAATTATATTTAGCTGGGAAGCCCTTGTATCTAAGCGTCCTTTGACCTCTTTGGACGCTGCATCGTCTTGTAGATTTCCACCCTGACCACACCACAAATGACAAACTCTTACTAAACCACAAATATGTGCTGAAAGCAGTTTTTGGTTTGTGTCATCTGTGCTGCCACTGTGTGTCATGTACTGTAGATGGTAATCCTCTAATTGCTGTAAGACTTTGACTAACAAGTGGTTGAAATGTCTTTTCTTGTTTTCTGTCCGCCACAGGTCTGTTTGGATGGGGCTCAGTCAACCCAGGTAGGAAGCTTTTCCTGTAAATGACGGCGTACAGATAAGCACTGATACTGACTGCAGGCTTTTCATGAGTAAACATTTCAGGCTCTGTGTTCTGGTGATCAATGCCAGAGCTATTTCTGTATTGACACACTCATTCAAGTAAGGCAGTGTGTCAAAAGCTGGATTATGTGCCTTTTGTATATCCAAAACACAGCATTTTAGTCATTCTCCTTCTCTCTCTTCCGCCTTTCCAAACAGCGAAACCCTTCGTAGAGATCATCGAGCAGCCAAAGCAGAGGGGGATGAGGTTCAGGTATAAGTGCGAGGGACGTTCAGCTGGCAGCATCCCTGGAGAGAAGAGCAACGACACCACTAAGACCCACCCAGCCATCAAGGTGAGCAGGGTGCCGCTTCTTTTTTTAGTTTTTCTTGTTTCTTTGCTTGTATTTGGGAGGCAGCAGGATTCATGAGATTTGCCCGAGTTGGCTGCACGGCAGTCTTTCAGACCAATCAGATCACATTTTCAAACATGTCAACTGAATTGGATGGTCTTATATCGAAAGATAAATAATGCCAGTCATCTCTCTATGTTAGATTAATACACTGACTCAGGCTATTAGAAATAAAGATATGCAGTTTTCAATTTAAAGCAGTAGTTTGACATTTAGGGAAATGCACATGTCTGCTGTCTTCCTGAGAATTAGATGAGAAGATTGATACTACTCACATGTACACTAGATATGCAGCTGAAACCCATGGCTGCTTAGCTTAGCAAAAAGACTGAAAACAGGGGGAACTGTTAGCCTGGGTCTGTCCTAAGGTAGTTGACGATTAGCGCAAGTTTGCACAAACAGCTCTGTCTGGACAAAATCCACCTAGCAGCATCTCCAGAGCTCACTAATTTACACATTACATCGTGTTTGTTTAATCATCATAAAAACCAAAGTGTAAAATCAACAGTTGCTGTTGTTTTATGGCTATGTGCTGGACTATGTCTTACCTGGCAGCAGTAGCAGAGATTACAGGGAGGTTGTGGCTGGCTAAGAAACAGTCTGGCAGGTTTGCTTTTATAGGAATTAAATAAACAAGATCTAACCGGGTAATCAGTGAGCTTCAGAGGTGCCGGTCAGTGGGTTTTTCTTTCCCTTTGGACAGAGCGAGGCTAGCTGTTTCCCCCTGTTTCCAGTATTTAGCGGAAGGCAAGAAACGATTCCTTGGAAGCTTTTTCTGGAGAATCACCCACAACTCTCCATTCCCCGGCCGAGTCAGCATTCTTTCTCTTTCCAGAGATTGACTCCAGCCATGAGAACACATCATAAAAGTGTCAGGAGATTTGTAAATCTAAGTATAATGACTTGTTGTTACCGAGCAGAACTTGTGAGTTATTACATGAAATATTATAATTCAAATAGTTGGGTGCTTTGTGGGTGAGATCAGCCCTCAGCTAGATGACTGTAAGCGAGTGCCTGTGACATGTTCCTTCTACAGGTGCACAACTACAGCGGCCCCATGCGTGTTCGCATCTCATTGGTGACGAAGAACGCGCCACACAAGCCTCACCCTCACGAGCTGGTTGGGAAAGACTGCAAACATGGGTACTACGAGGCCGACCTGCAGGAGAGAAGGATACACAGGTAGGTGTGCCTGCGACATGGACACTGCACTCCGTACCTCACACACTTTAGGGGAACTTGTGGAAGTTAGGCATTAGTCACCCCAGAAATGAGCTGCCACAGGGGGGTAAGTGCAGCTCCACATCAAAACAAGGTGGCATTTACAGGAGACTGACCTAGATAAGGGTGTGTTTACTGTAGCCTTGGTAAAGCTAGTCGGCGGGTTCATCGTGGGTTTGGAGATGAGTAAAACATTAACAGCACGAAGGATGTAGCGACTGGTCGAGCTTGCCTCTGCTGACTTCTCAGTCTGTTGTCCTGTGTGACAATCAAAAACTGCCACTGCTCAAAAAAAGACGTATTAAGGATCCGGGGAAAGAAAGAGCAACATTAGCCACTGAGATGCTTTAAATTATGTAATGTTTAAATCAAATATTGCGTAATAAAACCAGCCTGAACCATGTTTTGTCTGTCTTTATCACGTGTGTGATGAAACTCAAACATACTGTGTGAACTGCTGTCCACTGTGTTGTGTGACTGATGACTGAAGCGTACTGATTTCTGTTAGTCATTTGTTTTTCACAGTCATGACATTGCATTATTCTTCTGCTCTTACCACAAAATATTAGTTGTAACATTTGTTGTATATATGCACAGACTTGGCAGAAAAGTGCAGATTATTGATAAGTATTCAATTTCAGAGAAGATGGCATTTTAGCAGACTCGATTTCAGCACTGTGATGTGCTCAGGAGCCTGATTGCGTTCTTTCTGAAACATTTCATTCTGCCCTGGCAGCCGAAACATGCAGACAAAGTGTCTTTTCGGAGGTTACAGCAGTAAAAGGCAGTTTGGGAAATAGGTCTGTGATCACTGGAGATAAAAGCATCTAGGTCATGTTTTTTCGAGCAGGCACTAGCCACAGGCAGAGTGGAAACGGTCATGAATGCAGCCAGAGGAAAGGGAGGTATAGTCAGCTGACGGGGCCAAGATTGAGAAAGGACAGAACAGGAGCAGAAATCGCACATCAAATACCTCCTCATGAGAAGGGCTCAAATAATCAACACTGGGTGTGTTCAACAGGTGTGCACATCATTGGAAACACACGTTTTTCCACTTTCACGCCACTCTCCTAAACGACCCTCTCAACTTGTGGATGTGGGCAGTGACCCGACGTGATGGTGCTTTATTCTTTTTGAATGTGGATTTTATGGGCTCAAAAGATTCAAACTGGGGTTAATGGAGTGAAGGCTCACACCATGTGCAAACTGTTGGCCACAGTTATGGCTATTTTGTTTCACATATAAAAAAAAAAAAGAAGAATTTCTAATATCAAATATTACAGCTATAGCGAATGAGAAAATCCTTGTCTGCTTCAGTGGTTTCTGTCTTTTAGTTTCAGTCTTACACTGTGTTTGCTTTCAGTTTTCAGAACCTGGGCATACAGTGTGTCAAGAAGAAGGATGTGAACGAGGCCATCACTTGTCGGCTGCAGACCAATAACAACCCCTTCAACAGTAAGTGGTCATGCTTCAGATTGACTGTACTGCACAGCACTTCCTGTGCTGGTGCTCTTTCTCGGTTCACTTCGTCATCGTATGGAAAGATGTTGCGCAAGGCTAACAAACTAGCTTAGAAATTGCTGCTCTAATGCAAGACAGCGCTAAGTTGCCGTAGCTGGATAGCTGCTCTTTAGCTAATGTCAAACATAAAAAGATTTTATGGAAAAAGTGATATCTTTATAATTTCCTTTCCTCCTATTTTTACATGTTTTTCAAGCTGTAGCCAGTTCATCTCTTACCTTTACTGTTAGCATGAGCAGTGATAGCCACCACGGCTTAAAGGACCATTGTGTATGATTTAGGGGCACTGGCTCAACAGAGCTCCTTTTGTGTTTTCATGGCCTCTGTAGGTTCTCCAAAATGCATGGAAGGAGAGGGTGAAGTGATGCAGTCTGCATCTTCACCACTAGATGCCACTAAATCCTACACACTGGTCCTTCAAAGGAGAAATAGCCCCAGAAAGAGCCAGAAACGACAGATCATAGCAGTGGGCGCTAAACACAAAATAGTGATAAATCAATGAAAATACTAACAGAAAAAAATCAATAACTAGTTGTTTGTATTTTGAGCAAAAAAAGCAAACCTTAAAAGTATATGAGCCGCAAGAGTAACAACAGGAAGTGTCATTTGTTACCTCTGACTGCTGGCCTGCATATGGCAGGATGTCAGTGCTCTGCCAGACTGCTGTGTCGCCTGACTGTGCACTCCACCCTTTCCCTGCTGTGTTTTGGCTGCAGTTCCCGAGCCGAAGGTGTGGGAGGAGGAGTTTGACCTGAATTCAGTTCGGCTTTGCTTCCAGGTGTCCATCACTCTGCTTACAGGGGAGCTGTTTCCTCTGGAGCCAGTGGTGTCGCAGCCCATCTATGACAACAGTGAGTGGACAGCACGCGTACATACGCACAACCAAATGTTCAGAAATGGCGTATTGAAATTCAATAAATGTGAAATGTGGTCACACATCACTCTGTCTTACAGGGGCCCCAAACACAGCTGAGCTCAAGATCTGCCGAGTCAACCGCAATTCTGGAAGCTGCAAAGGAGGAGATGAAATCTTTCTACTGTGTGACAAAGTGCAAAAAGGTACGTTCTGCCCGAGCTGTGTGTGCTTTTGTCAGCTGATGAGTTCACTCTTTAAGACTTTAGATTGAAGGAAATACTGACAGAACATAGAGAGGCAGATATTTTTGTATTACTGAGACAGTTTGACTCTGCTCTCACTCACTTGGTTTCTAGCCCCCATCAGGAAGCTGCACCAGATACACGGCTCCAAACTGATGCTAATGATGCTCTGTGTCTGCTGGCTGTGTGTACATGTTCACCATAACTTTATGTGGTCGTGATGTCAGTGTTTCCAGCTCAATCCTCTGGCCATAAATGAATATATAATACAGCTTAAAGTACGCATTTCAAAAGCATCTGCTCCCAGATAACACACCGTGCATACAGCACGTGTGATGTGATATTTTTGGCTGACACCTTTGTTGCACAAGTGTGGTTTCGTTGCCTATCACATTATCTGCTGTGTGTAAGTGTGAAATGCAAAGCAGCCACGTCATGTCTGAGTGACTTTTATCACAAGCAGAAAGCTTTCTTCCTCTGTTTGGAGGTCCACTTCTCATTTTTCCTATTTTCTAATAAACTACGAGCTAACTAACTACTGCGAGGTGACTGTGTTTCTGTGCCTGCTGCATCCATTCACTGCATGTGAAAACAGCTTCGTAATTTTCGCTGAAAAACCTCAAGGCGAATTTGAAAGTTTTGTGGTGTATCATACAAATCAGAGCAATATCCCACATGAGTGCTCTGCTGCTGATATGAAGTCCAAATCATTTATAATTCCAGCTTCCCTGCACCTCGTGAAACTCTTTTATCTTGTGTTGAATTTCTTTGCATTATTTCGGTCTAAAACCCTTTTTTGAATGAAATGAAGTCTTTTCCCGTCAGTTATTTGCAGTAGTTTTCATAACGACCCTCCCCTGAGTACCCCATGGCTTTGTATCTTCTTAACACTTCCTGTTTTGTGTCCCCCTGCAGAGGACATTGAGGTGCGCTTCTTCCAGGACTCCTGGGAGGGAAAGGGCACTTTCTCCCAAGCTGATGTCCACAGACAGGTGGCCATTGTGTTCCGCACACCACCATACCGCGACACCAACCTCTCTGAGCCCATTAGAGTCAAGATGCAGCTCCGCCGGCCCTCTGACCGCGAGGTCAGTGAGCCAATGGACTTCCAGTACCTGCCTGCCGACCCAGGTAAGAGACCGCCCTCCCAAGTTTCCATATGATGTCACATAAGTTACTGATGAAAGCTTTCACTGAGATTACTTAACATGTCTGATACCTGCTTTTTAAAAATGACCCTTGCAGATGAATACAGGCTGAGTGAGAAGAGAAAGCGTACAGGGGACATGTTCCAGAGCCTGAAGCTGGGGCCCATGCTGTCTAGCGGTGTGTTAATGAGTTTTTTTCTATCGCTCTGCTGTATTTATGTCATAAGGTAATGGTGATTTTTCTTTTTTTTTTGTAGCTGCATTGTAATGTAATCATGTCTGTTGGATTTTCAGTGCCCATTCCACAAGACAGACGGCACATAAGCCCTGCAAGGAGGACGGTCACAGCCAAGCCTCCGTCAATGAACGCACAAGCTGGTGAGCCCCTTTCATTGCATGTGGTGATTCACTGCAGATGGCTGTGAGTTTAGTAGATCTGAAAGTCGATTAATAGATTAGTCAATTGACAGAAATGATTTGGCAGCTTTTTTGATAATCCATTGTTTCAATCATTTGAAACGGAAATGTCAGATATTGTCTGGCTGAAGCTTCTCCGATGACAAATGGATTAGTCGGAAATAATAGGCAAACAAAGCAAAAAGAGCTTATTTAAGTACAACATAAACTGATGATCTGTAGGTCATTTTCTGCATTTGTTACTCAAAGATTTCAGCAGTGGAGCTCAAACTGTGTCTGTGTTGTCCGTGTCTGCAGCAGCTGTGATGCCCCCTGGTGCCAGTGGAGCGAAACCCCAGCCTTCATACTCATACAATCAGCCGGGCCAGCTCTTCTCAGTCCAGCCCAAGGTAGAGGCCTCGTCCTCCATCTCTGCTGAAACCACAAGCCAAACATGGAGGATCATGGAGAGCCTCAACCTGGGCCCCCAGCCCAAAGCCACTCCAGTGCCCAGCTTCACAATGAGCCAGGTACCAGCCTCTTCCTCCTCCTCCTCCTCCTCCTCTACCACCACCCCCATTGTCACCCAGGACTACTCAACCGTCAACCTGTCAGACATTCATGAGTTCTTCCCCAACATTTCCTCGGCCATCGGCCAGGAGCCAGCAGCCTCTCAGGGAAGCACGGCCTCCTCGCACACTAGCAGCTCCTTCGCCCTCCAGGGCTCTCAGTTCCGAGTGGACGCACCACTTGTGGACGACGATATCCCAGAGTTCCCCAGCTTTTCCGAAGCCCAGGCCACAGGCACCCTGGACAACCTAAACATGGATGACTTTGAGGACCTTCTGAACCCCACCCTCATGAACGAGAGCGGAAACGGCACCTCAATGCTGGTTCAAGCTTCGTGCCAACAAGCTGTCCCTTCCAGCTCGTCTGCTGCTGCCCAGAACAGTGAGGCATCCCAGAACACTTCTGACCCCGGCAACAACCCAGGAAGCACCTGGATGAATTACCCCAACAGCATCGTCAACTTGCTCCAGAATGAGGGCATGATTGACATGGCACCCAACAACAACCACCGGCCCGCTGTGCTGGATGAGTTTGACGAGCTGATGTCTGCTGACGAGGATCGTCTTATTTCCATTTTTAACAGTGGAAGCCAAGCTAGGTTTGTGTCAGGACACCCAACTTAAGGTTTGTCCGTGTGATTTCATTATGGACATTTTTACAAAGACCACTTTTATCTGGCCCTTTAGCCTTCAGAACTCAAACCTCTTTGTCAGCACTAAAGACAAAAAGGAATCAAGGTGGACATGAAGGGCTGTGAGAGACAGAATGTAGCAAAACCGTTCCCTGTGGACATGCTTAGTGAAATACCAGCAAAGGCTCTTTGTGGTATTCAATTAGTAGGGTTTGCCAAGCCTTATATCCAGCTTATCCGACAAATGATGAACAACAGGACAGAGTGTAATCAGATTTCATCGCCCTTGTTAAGCATGAATCATTAACTTTTTCAGTCACTGTGTCAACCTGGTGTTAGAAGATTATCTACCAGCACAGGTTTGTTTTATAGACAATCAGCTCAGATGCATCGCTGAAGGCATCTGTTAACATGTTTTTCCGTTGAGGTAATTTTCTGTGGAACATGTTAAGCATGTTTTTGTACTGTCTTTGTACAGCGGTCAGTGGTCGTGATCATCAGTCTCTTAGTGAAATGTGTGCGTCTGGTCTGCCATTTTATTTTAAACAAAGCAGCCAGTATTCTCTGAAAGAATGGAGTGAGATCTTCAGGGAAGTCTATGCAAATTATGCCCACTGTCCCTCGAATGAAAAATCCCCCTTTATTACTTAGAATGTTTTAAACGTGTTCTGAAGAGCAGCAGTAACTGTAACAGCTTTCTCATACAGGTGCCTTTGTTGAGTTGCAACAAAACGTAGTAGTGGGTTCAGAACCAAATGAAGGTCTACATGTAAATAATTATCAAACAAGCAACATTAATAAGTACATACTTCTAACAGAAGCTGTATCATCGTGTCTAATCAGTTTTTCAACAGTTACTTTATGAATAATGGCTGCAGTTTAACTCAACTGCTTCAGACCTGTAGGTCAACTTGCTATACTCTCTAGAAAAATGTGCTTTATTGAGACAAAATTGTGCTGTTTTATACTGGTATAATGTAAGCAGATTATTCTATATGCCATTTTGCTGTAATAAATGATTAATTCTGTCAAGATTTCAAAACACTTGGCAATAAAAAGACCACAACATATTAAAATGGTCTTCAAAGAAGACTTTATTTGGCAACTCTGTTATTGTGGTTCAGTATAAACAAAAGAAATAAAGTCAAACAAATGAGACAACTGTACACTGTAAAAAAAAAAAAAAAAAAAAAAAAGTCTTCACTGGACGTTCTTCTGACCACATGCATACAAATCATCTTCAACCACCATGTCAGTCAGGTAAGTGTTACAAACAGAAACTCAAGAACACAAATACTCATTATTTATGAATACAGTATATTCAGTACAAAATAAAAAGGTCACATTTAGTGCTTTTTTTGCCAAAAGGAAGATCTTGATCAAAACAATCTCTGACATTCAGAACCACGTCAGTCATCCCTGCTCATGGCATCATGAAATGTGTCATTTACTCATCATGCAAAACAGGCTTATGTTACTTCAAGGTTGGTGACTTTGTTGATGATGTGGGAGCGCCTGGGTACACACTCCAGGTCAAATTTGCTCTCATATATGGTTGGACAAAGCTTCCAGCGGTTGTTTCGGTAGATTCCCAGGTATGTGTACACATCCGGCTTGTAGGACAGAGGGCACTTGACCCCCGTGGCACGGATGATGGAGTCCAGCCTTATGACCTCGCTCTCGTCAGTGAAGTTCTGGTTATAGGCACAAATGACCTGCTTGCCCTCTCCGTTGGGATTATGGGGACTGACTTTAACAAGGGAGATCTTGCCATCCAGGGCAGCTCTGGCCACACACTCCCAGGCATGGTCCAACTTGAAACCAGAATCCAAGTGCATCAGCCACTTGCCTGTGAGCACACTGTGGTTCAGGGCGAGCTCCTTCACTGTCTGGAAGCTGGCAGGCCGGCCACTGGCCAAAAGTTTCTCCCAGCTCTCCTGGAGACCACTGACATCCCCACCGCTGGGGCAGTGGTTTATCCCCAGCACAGCGATCCACCCCACACGGCTCACACCACCTTCGTCATCACCAAATCTGTGCACTTGTGAGGGCCTGTTGCTCTCCAGCCAGCCATCAAACTCGGATCTGGGAGTTCTTCTCGAGTCAAACACAATCCAGGGGTCCATGTCTGCAGCCATGGCCTCGGCAGCATGGATGTCTGCAGCATAGGCGGTCTCCACCTCGCCATCTACAGGGGCCTCTTCCTCCTCCATGATGCTGTCAGTGTGAGGCTAGTAAACAAATCGCGGGGCTTGTCCTGTTGAAAGGAAAATGCTGTTATGTCATTTGATATTTAGGTTTAAAGCACAGATGTAGCCTCTGTGTTAGTTTTTAATACTTCCAAACCCAGGAAGAAGAAGGCGGCTGGGTTGCTTGCGGATGTTTACTACTGCTGCTAGCTAGCCTGCTACATTAGCAACACTTGTTCACTAGCTAACGTCTGTCCACCAACGACTCTGTTCAAATATAAGTTGCTTTTCACTTCGCTTGTGTATCGCCTGAAGCTCACGTGTAACTAAACAAGCAGATTTAGCTGCATGCCGAAACATTTTTAATTGCTTGGCTCCATTATTATTGTAGCTAACCGACTAGCTAGCCATTTTATCAATCGTCCATGTTCGTCTTCTTGACAAATTTGGAGACAGATCGTTTATAGCCGACTGTCGATCGCAATTACCCTTAAAACACACATAATTTGGCATGTGAGCAACATGAATTACGGCACACCGATCGCAAATTCTGAACGTTACGGCTGAACGTGGACATACCTGCAGACGCCGAAGTTTGTGGTCCAGTGTTGCTCCTCCGCACAGGCGCAGCCCCGCTAACCCGCTGCTCTGTGTCAAAGAGCGACGACAAACTCCATTCAAATGGCTGACAGTTTAGCTATAACGCCTTGCCTGTAGACTAAATCACGTACCTTGGAAATTACTTATTCTTTCGATGAATGCAGCGCACAAATACACGAAAGAATCTGTGTCGTTATCAAAAATACATTCCTGCTGAGGTGTAACGTTATTTATTTAAACGTAGTAACGTTGAGTTACTGAATTCAACTGCGCACCCAATAACTCTTCAAAGAGAAAACTCCAGGTTCATTAGGGTGTATATATCCGCAAATGCAACAGGCTTAACTGCTAAATTATAACCTAACGTTAACAGTATAACGTATTAATTAATTTGTACATTGTAACTTCTACCTGTACAAGTTGGGAGACGTCGTTGTGCCTGATCTGGACGGCGCTGTGACCCTGCGGAACCAAGCTGACCTGCCAAGCAACAGGGAACCAGTGACGACGACGTGCTAACGAGTTAGCAGGTTAGCTGCTGCTATCCAGTGTGTGCGCGGTGGATGTTGATTTATATATGGTATAAAATAATACTCCAGAATTTATTGAATTTTACTTTAGGTTAGCCAACCGGGTAATTTTATTATGCCCAGCAAAAAGAAGAAATACAACGCCAGATTCCCCCCGGTAAGTTTAAATGTAGCTGAAAACCGGTGTGAAGACCAACTACTGTTAGCAAACTGTGTGACGGAAAGCTAACTTCTTTAGCTAGCTTTAATGGGATTCGGCCTGTTTTGTTTCCTAGAGAGCTAACAAACCAGCTAGCAAACGCAAGCCATTTATCACCTAAATGTTTATTTTAACGATTAAACCAGCGTTGTTGGTTTCATTCGACTCGCCAACTCACTTTGCAACCCAGTGTTTGCTCATGTAACGATACGTTTTAGGCTTACGACACAAGTTAGCTAGCCAGCCCTCAAAGTACCGTTGTTTTTAGCATGACAAGCTAAGTGAGACTGAATGTTGTAAATCTAAGCACATCTGTTGTTTGTTGGTGCATATTCAACAAACTTTGGAGCTACTCTCAGTGCGCACATCAACGTTAAAGAAAATCTTATCACCACGACTGGAAGGAATGTTTTAAAAATATGTAGGAGTCATCTTATTAAGACTGCTGTACTGCCGTTTGGTGAGATTTGAAGTAAACAGGCCTTTGATTTTTGATTCGCAGAAAGCAGGTTTGAAGTGTATTCGCACGCATGGACTCACTGTACTCCCCTTTTCTCCTTACAGGCAAGGATTAAGAAGATTATGCAGACAGATGAAGAAATAGGCAAAGTTGCTGCAGCAGTACCCGTTATTATTTGTATCCTTCTTACTTGATGTCTTCACTGTGCAAGTGCCAAGGTTTCGATCATGTGCGTGTGTTTTTAATGCACAGAATGATGTGAAATCTGTCTAAAGTGTACCATCCATTTAGACAAGGGACCTCGAATTTATGCCCTGGTGTAGAACGGTTAAACGGTTACTTGATCAACAGAAAGTTTATCAAGAGCAGTTAGGGTAGTGATGATTAAACTCAGCAACACATTAACTGCTGTAGGATTGTTAAATACAAAGATTTGCTGCTTTTTTCTGAGTGTAAAATCACTGTAAACTGGATATCTTTGGGTCTGATAAAACAAGACACTCAGGGCTTTTGGACCTTGTGATGGGCATTTTGCGTCATTATTTTCATATAATTGATAAAAGGCTAATCATTAATGATGAAATTGTTAGTCTGCATCTGTCCTAGTCTAAGTATTGAGTACAAGTTGTGGATTGGCACTCGATCAGATAGTAAATAACTTAATAATTGTGTCTCTGTCAGCCCGAGCAGGTATTTATTTCTTCTTCTGTTGGCTCTGTGCTGTTACAGCATACGATCACATCACACATCACAGCATCACAATTTCCTTAACTGAGATCTCAGCGAGAGCCCTGGAGCTTTTTTTGGAATCATTGCTCACAAAAGCCTGTCAAGTCACCCAGTCTAGGAATGCAAAGACGATGACAACATCACACCTGTAAGTTTTTGTTTGTGTGTGTGTGTGTGTGTGTGTTTGTGTTTGTTGATGAAGAACCTGGTCTATAGTGTATTGTTTGTGAGCTGGACTTCTTTGAAAGTCATTCTTGCGCAGCTCATTTTGACTAACATACCACAGATGCAAAATCAGGCAGCTAGATAATAAGATTTGCTTTTGGATGCATGTAGCTGAAAAGCTGTTATGACTTCATTTCCTTTGGATTTAGATAAAGACACTCTATTATATTGTATGGCATATTGTGGGACTTCCTATGATGCTATTGTCACCTTCGGAGTGATGCAGAGTGGATTTGCTACACATTGCCAAATCCCGTGTATCAGAAAGTATTTCTGGCCACGAGTAAGTTGCAGCTCCCAGGAAAAAGCTCATTGGGTGACTCAGATTCAGCATGTAGTTGAAATGAATATATAATCCCCATTTATCTCTGTGTCTATTTGACATTAAGTTGGTTTTTGCTCAACTCAGAATGTAAGTCTGCGGAGAAAGCAACGTTCTGGTGTAAAGTTGTGTTTGCACGTGTGTTCGCAGAAAGCAGTGTATTGAGCTGGAGCAACAGTTTGATTTCCTAAAAGACCTGGTGGCAGCGGTGCCGGACATGCAGGGCGAGGGGGAGGAGAACCACAATGAAGGGGGAGGAGACAAAGTCTCACGAAGGTGAGTCATGCTTGCTGCGTCCATTTGCTGTTTGATTCATTCATTTATTCTGTCACTTGAGTCAACATACCGTGCAGTCATCTCTGATAAGTGCACACCCCTACACTATAATGTGGGAGAAATAGGGCTGGGTGTTGTTCAAAAATGTTTGATATCAGAACTGATACCTTGATTATAATACCGATTGTAGCGTCTAGTGTGACGTTGGTACTGGGGAATAGTGGCACAGTGACACCTCTTACTTTCTTTGTGTTTAAGAGCAGTTAGCCCGGCTCAAACAACCTTCCACCATGTCAGCTTCTGGACATTCTTGCCATTAACCCATTGGTTTGTAAGCAACACATTTGCCTTCAGAAATGCTCTCCGCGTGGTGGCGAGGAGAGGATACAGCAGGGTTTTCATCTTGGTGAACGATGTATTGAGTGGACTCACCAACAAATCGGTTGGTGCCATAAGTTTTGAAGTTTGGCACAAAGCCCTGGGAAGACGTGACTGCCTCATCACAAACAGGAACACTCCATATATGGACAGTAGGAGGATTACCAAATTGAAATTAACTAAAGCAATTTGTTTGTCATCTGGTGTTGTTACCTCACCACTGTTCCCGTTTTTGTTTTGCAACTCTAAATTAATTTCGAAAAAAGAACACAAGAAGGCACATTTTTATAGCTCTGCAGAGCGAGGACTAATTATTGAGGATTGCGGAGGCGAAAAAAACGGTATTGACTGTCAAATCAAACAGTGCAGCTGCAGCTAAATTGAAGCGGAGAGCTTGGCAGAGAACTACACGTAAATTAAACGAGCTAGAAGACTTTTCACTAAAGAGTGTGGCTGATTCGATTGTGATCCAATTTAAAGTGGTTGTAAGCGTCTAATATTTAGACACTTTGTCTCAGCCGTGGGAATGAGGCATGTGGAGTTCACAGCATCTTTGAATATAAATGGCTGAAAGTAATTTCCAGCAGCAGTATCGGTCACATTGCTCCCTAAATCAGAGTCGTCTCTGTTTATCTGAGTGATGCATGTGGGGAACTGTCCCTGCAGATTTACGATGCAGAACCATGGTCTAATCTTTAATTAGTTTTGGAAGCTATTAGAATATGGCTTGCTATGAAACTGCAAATAAGTTTTCAACTTTTTCCTTTTGTTTAAAACTTACATCACAAAATATATCTGTTAAATGACTGTAGCTATTAAGTTTTCCCATGATGGAGCAAGAACAGATTGAGTGTTACTATTGTGGGCTTATATTTTTGACTGAAGGGCAACATGATTTTTTAAGGGTAAAATCAGTTGAAGCAGCAGTTACCTTCACAACATGTTCATTTCTTTTTTTTTTTTGCTTTCTCCCCAGGGGTCGCAAACCAGGGTCTGGCCGCAAGAATGGAGGGGCCGGCTCCAAAGGCAAGGACAAGAAGTTGTCTGGCACAGAGTCAGAGCAAGAGGTGGGAGGCTAATCGTACTGACAGTTTTATCTGTATTTGTGTCACATTCCTGATGACAATATGGCACATTTTGAGCACAGGAAGCAAGTCAGCTAGCTTACCTTGATGATCGCCACATAGTCACCAAAGTAAATATTGGACCATTTTTCACCATACGCATATCTCTCAAACATTCTGCCACTAAAACGACAGTTTCCAGACAGTGAGAACGAGGAGAAAATGAATTCTGTTCGAGACTAGCAGATAAACATGAGTCAGCAAAATAAGGTTCCCTTCGTGCTGCATCTCTGATTGCTTTGGTTTGACGTGGACAAGCAGTATTCCATCAGTAATACGTCAGCGTGTGATTTCTGCATAAATCCACACAGTTTCAATGATTTGCTTGCATTCGAGGCAAGAAGGCTCACTGCTGTGTTTGTTGTGATGCAAACAGGACGACTCTGAAGACAGCGAGACGGATGGAGACGAGGACGGCTCTCAGTCAAGCACAAATCTGCAGGCTGCATCCAGGTTCCACAGGTACGGACGCAGCCCGTGTATATTGAGACGCTGCGTATCCAGAGTGTGTCTTGATCCGCTCAAAGAGAGACAGTTCACATCACTTCATCCTTTCCAGAATGCTGTCAGACACTTTTAGTGGACGTACGTAGACGGTGGGCAAACGCCCAGAAGAATTACACTATAGACCGATTCATGGCTGCTGCTGCTCTAGCTCAATACTGGACCAATTTCAAGCATTGTTGTCTCCATTAGTCACTTAGGCATAAAAACATGGGAAAATAAGATCCATAATGTGATAGCTTTTGACAGATACGTCTCCTGACATCCTGACTCCGGACATTATTTGACATGTTTTATTATTTAGCTTAAACGAATGCTGGCTGGGCAGTCCTTCAGTGTGGCCACGGACACATCTGAGCTCCTTTCATTGGGTTCCAAAGTGTTCAGTATTAAAAAAAAAAAATAATAAAAAAAAAAAAAAAAATATATATATATATATATATATATATATATATATAAATAGTGTGTTAACTATTGCACTTTAGAGGTGCCTGTAGGCAATTTTTGTATGTTTGGACAGAGCCAGGCTAGCTGTTACCCTCTGTTTCTAGTCTAGCTAAGCTATAGTAACAGGGTGATGGCCGTTGCTGCATGCAGACATGAGAGTGGTGTTGATCTTCTCATCTGTCACTTTGCAAGTAAGTAAATGTGTCACAAAATAACAATCTATTCCTTTAAAAGGAGTTACAGCATTATACCCAGCATACTCATTAGCTTGACATGTAAAGATATAAATGCAGCGCCATGCATATGCATTCATTATGTAATGTATTGCATTCTTTTGACAGGCATACACAAGCTAATCAGTGAAATCAGTGTATTTGTTGGAAATCAAAATTGNTACATATATATATATATATTATCAAATAAACAAAAAAATGAATATAATGTGTAAAAAGCATTTAAATGAACCATTTCAGTGTGAAATAGCTGAAGAAAGAATTAAGATTCAACACATTATTATTAAATGGAATTACATAATTCTTATTTTCACAGTGGTATTAGTGGATATCACTTTGATTTCATTATAGATTTTATTCCAGAATGCCCTTTTTATAATGCTATTTTTCCGTGACATGTTTTATCTCCTGATGCCGCTTTTTTTGTCACCCTCTCTGAAGTAAACAAGCCTGATAACCATTACCAAATTCGGCCAGTTAGCTCCTGATCAGCAGCTCTCTTCTGCAATCAAAGGCAGCTCACAGCGACTAAATCTCAGCCTTGTTAAGCTGAGTAAATCAAAGGAGACGCACAGAACACAGCACAAGTCTGAATTGGAAGATGTCAGATAAACATAAAGGCAACAGCAGCGTAAGATTAAACCTGTATAGCAAGTGTGATTAAACACATGTTCACCTGATTTAGATCAAGTATCAACCCCTATTCTCAAAGAAAGGAAGGCCGTTTTAATATGCTGTCGTACTGTACTGCTAACGTGTTCCTGAACGCCTCTGAATGTGCCTTCGGGCGTTGTTCAGTGCAGTTTAGCTGCAGTCACACTTGAAGTGGCATAATTCACATAACATATCCAAATTGACTTAAATTATTGACCCCATATGATGGGATGGCTCGGCACTGGCGCAGTACAGTGGAGACATACAACAGGGCTGCAACAGTTTGACAGTAATCCATGTCCATTATTCAAGTGAGACGCTGTAACTGTTGCTGAACAGCAAGTGACAATTACAGGATAATAGTAGAAGACGGTGAAACAGTCATCCAGGCAGCGAGCACACCGAGGAGTGTGTGTTACACAGCGACGTGCTCGTTACTGCTTTTCCTTTCCGCTTTTCATTTTGAAGAGAAAGATCGTGTTGCTCGTTCTCTCGCTTGAGCAGCAGATAATTCCAGATCTGCATGAAGTTGGTCTGGCTCTAAATACGGCCGCTGGAAGCCCACTGCTCCTTTTTTTTTTTAGCATTTAAATTTAATTATGTGCCATCTGCTCACACGGAGAAACCACTTTACAGCCAAAAGCAGGGAGAGGGTGCTGTTTTTCCACCGGAGACGGTGCTGTGTAGCGATTCCACACTGCTTTCTCATCACTGAGCAGGGACTGACTGAGTTAACAAAGCTTTTGCAATCCAAATAGCAAAAAAGCACACATTATATATCACATTATAATATAGAATCTGTGAAAGGGGCTTTTTGGAACAGGTCAAATACAGATAGAGTCTTCTAATTCTAAGAATTGTTCGGTTCTATCTTGCAAAACAGAAAAAAGAATGATTTTCCAGGACAAAAAGTTTACTCATAATATGTTTTAAAGCGTAATATTAGTGTCATTTATTGCTTTTTATGACATTTGTTGATCCTATTTTAGTTTTTTTTTAGGTTTTTCTTATTCAAAAAAAGCATTGCAGGTTAAGTGTAAAGGTCAGTGCTAAATATTCTGACCAGTTTAGACGTATGTTTGGTTATAAAGCACATTATTCAAGAAATAAGTGGTTTTTGGGTTAGACAGCAAGCAGCTCCTGTCATGAATTTAACCAGGACGTTGTGAGACATATCAAGGCTTGTATCCATGGTCTTGTGAAGGACAGCAGTACAAACGTCCAGTCTGTCTTTTGAAGTCATTGTAGATCCTGCTCAGGAGTTTGTTATCTACCATGCTAGCCGGCTAACACTGCTATTCAGTATGCCGTGCTGGACACAAGCAGGCTGCACCAGATTGATCGAGATACAAACATCACCTCCATCGACATCTAACACTTCCTTTGCTGCCTAGCATGGTGGCTAACAATAACAATAACCTCCTCAGCAACATGTAAAAGCGAGAGAGTTGAGAGTTCATTTAAAGTGATAGGACATGACTCCTAGCGCCCGGTTGACGCCTCTTTTTGTACCCACGCAGCTCAAACGCACCCCCGCAGTACATTCACATGGGCAACATGGTCCCAGTGGGCAGCGTGGCTCCAGCACAGCTCCAGGGCGGCATCGCCTTCGCTCCCCACCCCTCCATGATGAGCGCCGCACCGCCTCCCCCGGCCCCTGCGCCGCACAAAAACGAGGATGACGACGACGAAGACTATGACTCTTAGCTCCCTCTCTCCTCCTTCCCCCTCCACCACCACCACTCACACACGTGCACACGCACACACTCTTTCCACATTATTTTCGATTTCTTAATTTGTTTGTGCGACGGTCGCTCTGAGCAGAGGAGGGGAAGACTCTTCATCGCCGGCAGCAGGCTGGAGGAGACGCCGCCGCAGGAAACCCAAGCCTGGTTGTATATTATGTGTTTTAATTTTCTTCTTCTTTTTTTTTTTTTTAAAAAAAAGGTTTTATTTTATTGTAGAAGAAGAATCCAACGAGGATGTTTTTTAACAAGTCGGTCGTTCTATTTTGACTATTAAAAATGGCAGTCGTCAGTGTTTTTGCCATGAGGCCCCCTCCCCCCCCCAGCAGACAGGATAGGTGTGGTTTGCGTTGCCTTGTTGTAACTTTTTCTTTTGGCACTTTTTCTTTCTTCCTCAATCCTCTGGAGTAGACATTATGAAGTGAACAGATCAGACGCTCAGGTTGGCTGGAAAAAGTCTAAAAAGCGGTAGTTAAAGTCTTATTATAGCTTTTGATGCTCATGCAAAGGCAACTAGGGGCAATGAGTTCAGGGCAACAGCGTGTAAAGTGTCTGGAAGGAGATCAGCACTTGTGGAAGGGAAAGGAGGTCATTGTCTCACCCGTGAAGTCCTCTATTACTGTGTTATCGATTGGCTATGAAGTGCTGCCGTTAAGGTGTGAGCCCTACTTCCCGGCTTTGTCGCAACTCGCTTGTCAGTCCCAATTGTCAGGCGGTAACATAAACAAGGAAGCAGGTGTATTTTTACCATAGGTTAGCGAACCGCAGCTTTTTTCAATTCCTTTCTATTTTTAATTCCCGTTTTTATCCGGAGTACTGTAAAACCTCCACGCCCGCAGCCCTGATTCAACCATATCAGCAGGTTAATGAATGACGTTCTGTTCGTTTTCGTTCTAGACGCTGTCAGAGGGTTGGTTGCTCTGGCAGTCGGGCCTCGTACATTATTTTATACAACCATTAAACCCCCCTGAAATACCATCAGAAGTATACTGTGACTCTTGGACCATTGCTTTGTTTTTAAAGTTATTTGTCTGCGTTGTCCTCTCTGATTTCTATTCTGGCCACCCCTCCAATTTTGAGAAACTTTATCTCTTTATCTTCACCTTTTTTGCCCCCTCCCCTCTTTTAGCTTGTTTTAAATGTATCCATTGAAAGCAGAGATGGGGCTCCCATTTATGTGTCAGTCTCAGTATGAAATGTTTCCAAATAGACAGTTGAAGTTGACACTGTATTGAAAACTTTTAACATTCTTTTTATTTTGTATGGGTGAAATAAAGTTCATATTTCAATTAAAAAAAAGCAGCTCTTGTTTGGCTTTGTTGTGTTTTTGCATATCAGAGATGAAGCCTGACATGCTCTCTGCATCAAGCATATCTGCGCCCGTGTGCACCTTTAGATACAGCTGTGTTTACTGGCTGGAAGGCCAGAATCTGACTCCTGTGGCATCTTTAAGAAGAATAATTCGAAGTGCTTCCCCCCTCATTGTTCCGTTTCACAGGCATGCAACACATCCTTTGTAGTCCTCACTGCGCTCTGCCTCTCTGCACCTTTGATTTCTTCACTTCTGTATTTTGCAATATAGAATAAGTTTCCCACGGTTGCGTCTGTTGATTTACGTGCCTGTGACTCATGCAACCTGAAAGACAAGAGCTGGTGTTTATCCTCAACGTCGCATCTTCCTCCAGGTATTTGAATCAGATGAGCACAAGACAGCACAGGTTTGTGGGAAGGTGTTCACAGAGGGCTGATTGTTACCCTCACAGACACTCAGAGTAGCCGGCACACTTGTCCCTGAGTGTGTGTGTGTGTGTCCAGCGCCTTTCCTCTTCCTCCTGCCGTCTTTATTTTTCAAACAGTCCACTTTGTCGTGTAAATGCCGCCGCCTCTTTTACCCCCTCCCGCTCCCACCCGACAGACCAAGCAGCCCTGAGCCAGGGCCGCAAAAACAACTGCATCCTTCCTGCACAAGCGTTGACTCAGCGGACTGTGAGGAGGGTGGGGTTAGCTGTGTGTGTGTGCGTGTGTGTGTGTGTGTGTGTGTGTGTGTGTGTGTGTGTGTGTGTGTGTGTGTGTGTGTGTGGAAGAGGGAGGAGGTGGGAGGGGGGTGTAGGTGGTTGACTTTAGGAGCGCAGTGTCCGAACAAGCGGCAGCCGTGGGGAGGGGGAGCCATCAAAGGGCTAACAGAAGGAAGCACACTGTTTCCACACAGCAGCCGGCGGGGCCAAAGGTGGCCCTCTGATTCCCATCCCCTCCCATGAAAGCCGCTGACTTTTTAAGAGCGCTGCAGCTTTGGGAAACTTTTTTTTTTTTTTTTTTTAAAAAGAATAAACGCCTTTCATACACATGTTAAAAATGCAAAATGTGCTGTAGCCATGCTGTGGCCTTGATCAGAGGGCAGCCCATTAATATACTCTCCAATCTGCACTTCAGGCTTTTTAAAATGCCTTTTGAGCGTGATATCCTCCCTCACTGTGGTCGGTGATTTGTGGGATAAACAGTGGTTTGCATGCTAATGAACACTATAATAATTAGAATTAAAGAATACATGCTACATCCAAATTATGAGAGTTTGGACTCGTGGTGATTTCGCCTTCCCATGAGCACTGTGGGCTGTGTCTTTTTCATGCATAAGTTTCATCCATTGTTTTTCTTTTCCTGGTGGAAATGTGCTTCCATATGCTGCATTATTGGCTGCAGTAAATCATACGAGAGGAGGACAAATGTGTAGGCTTTTCACAAATATTGCAACAGAAAGTAGCCAGTCGATTGAATATTCCAGTCAAGTTAGAGGCGAGTCTGGCTTTACATCATTGAAGCCATAATTTGTGCATTTTCCTTACGACGAGAGCTGCCCTGCTTTTACAATAGCGAGATGATACTGAGAGTGAGAGTATTCTCCCTGGAATGAAACTTTTAAATGAGCTGCATTTGACTTTAATTCTTCAGTTGAATTGTACAGCGGTGAATGCGACATTATTTCAGTGAAATTTCAGCTCTTCCACCTCAGTCGGCTAAGTGTCGCATCAAACTGCTCTAAGAACATTAAACCAGCCGTATGCTAAAGGATTTTTAAAGTGTTGCTTGAAGAAACGCTTGAAACTCCTTTTTTTGTTGAAAGTAACATCAGACAAAAGAAAATCCTCCTAACAGAAAGCCAACAGCAGCATTTTATCCTCTTTTCTTTGACTATGGGGACAATTTTTAATGAACTTCTGTCCTTGAATATTTGGACTGAATGTAACTAAAGCATACTATCGACTGATTTAAGAGAAAGACACTTTAATGTGAGGACAAAAGACCGGCTTAAATAGCAGTAGAACACACATGCACCTGCAATAACCAAATAGCACAGGAAATACAAATATATAAATGGAAAGAATATATACAGAGTGTGTAAAATAACACTGCTGGAACATACATTACTGATTATAACTAGACCTCTGAAAGAGGACACTGGACATGAAGTGTGTGAATTTACAGCACCTTTAAGCTGAACGTGATTTACAGTTACGTGTGTCACTATGTTTCACGGGATTAGCTTTTAGTAAATGTTTTTCTGTCTCAGGCTCATTTACCACCTGTTACCACAAGGTCAAGTAAGCTATAATGAACAGATAGGACTTCTAGGGAGTATTTCAAAATAAAAATAATTTTAAAATGCTGTGCGGAGTAAATCCGTAGTAAAAGAAATAATATAATCGGTGTTTTCCCACCCAAAATGTCACAATAACATCGCAGAATAACAATCATGTAATACAATTACTGCTCTGATCATTTCATAACTACAATAGCCTGCACTGTTATCAAGGTGTGTCAATGTTATTCTTTTAATTTGAAGGCAAGTACTTCCCCTACATTGTCATTTTCTGAAGTATTTTCTGCGACCTTGACGCACCTCCAGCGCACTGGCCCGGTAGCAGTGTGAAGTTAGCCGGAAAACAGCCATGAAAACACAGTAAAGTTAAGAATTCAAAATAAAAGTCTTATTAGTACATAATACACAGATTGGTTGCGCATAAATACATAATTACTACACAATACACAGCACATTAAAGGGACACAAGCACACTGGTGATCACTAATCACTGAATCAATGACCGTTCTGTAATCATTTATTGTTTATATAATCATTTCTCGACAGTGAATACATGATAATGTTTTATGTCATCAGAGTTTTAATTCACTTGTTACTCTTAATGCAAAAATGGTGTCATATTGGATTTTTGTATGAGCTATTGTACTTCTCACGTAGAGTATTTCTTGAGTTTACCGTACACGAAAAGTTCAGCAAACAGCATTTAAATATTCCTCCCATCATGTACGTCTGTCCGAGTTTTTAGTTTGACAGTTATAACCGGATATACAATTACGTATCGCGTCCGACTTGACCGTCGTCTGTCATCTGACTCTTTTCCTGTTGGGAGAGAAAAAGTTTTGAAACCCCACCCTCTCTACTGACTGTAAGCGCAGACGTAGAAGTGGTTCGAGGTCCTGACGAGTCAACCCTACCCGAGGAAGAGGAATACGACCGTGAGTTCTGATGGAGTTATTGCGCCGTTTGGAAACCGACTGTATCAACGAGGCCACCGAGCCGGACCAGGCCACGCGCACAACTCCAATTAGGAAGTAACGGGATTGTTTCAGTGCGTCTTTCTCTTTGGAAAAGAAAGCCAAGCAGGTTTGGATAGCTCTTCCTGTTACCAAGTCGGCGGTTCCTAAGTTTATAAGCTGTGATAAAGCCCAGCTCGTTGAGTGCTTCTGATAAGTATGGATAGTCTGGCGCAAAGGGATGCGGGATTTCCTGCGGGAGCGCCACAGAGTTGCGGTGAGACGCGGTTATTGGAGATTTGGGCTTAATAATGCGAACTGGTCAGCCCTGAAACTTGTCGTAAAACACTGGTTGGCTGGACTGAATGCTCCTTTCCTGCTATTCTTCTCCGCTTCTCAGCGCTTCCTGCTTGTGGTGGCCACTGCACTTAATGGCTAAAAATACATAAAACTCAAAATGGACAGCTAAATGTAGTGGGAGCCTTCATTTGGAGTTAAAGTGTTGTAAAACACTTGAAGTATTTTCACAGCACACTCTCGGTCCTCACACTTTCGGCTTTCAGGATCAGAATTCAACAGGTGGATGAGAAGCTCACTGACCCAGAATGAGGTGATTCCAGAGCCTCTGGTGAAATGCTTGTGCTCAAACCATGTTTTGGGAAACCACATCACTTGAACAGAGAGAAATCCAGCGGGGACGGAGCCGCCTTTCCGAGCTTTGAAACGCTTAATCCAACAAGAGGAATCCCTTGTCTCATTCAGAGTTTTCCAACGGACGGCTTTGCGTTTAACGTCGACACGAATGAAAGACACTTGCCCTTCGGTTATCTGTGAATCCTCACCCGAATCTCACTTGTTGGTCAAGCTCTTGAACACATTTCACTGGTCCCTGATGAACCAACAAGAAAGACAGGAAAGGGAGCGAGGCGCAATAAAGTACTCCTTTGTACTTTATTTTCAAACCCTTGGGGTGCAAAATCAGATCCAGTCTAAACATCTGCTCCAGGCTCCATGGAGCCACTGAAGAACATATTCAGTCGTGGCCCGCTGTCGAACTGGAAAAATTTGGATCAATCACAAAAAGGGAACTTCACCAACCCTGTGTGGACAGCCTTATTCGACTATGAGGCATCCTGTAAAGACGAGCTCACCTTGCGTAAAGGTGACCTCGTGGAAGTCCTGTCTCTGGACTCTGAGATATCAGGGGATGAGGGCTGGTGGGCGGGTAAGGTCAACAACAAGGTGGGCATCTTCCCATCTAACTACGGCTCCTTCAAGCCGAATGGATACGGGAAGCTTCCAGGCACTGGCGTGGTGGCCGAGCTTGGCCCGGCTGTGGTGGGCGAGTTCGAACCCGAGGCGGTGGATTTCCGGGAGCTGAGCCTGGAGGAGGTCATCGGGGTCGGGGGCTTCGGAAAGGTGTATCGCGGTACATGGAGAGGCGGGCTGGTGGCTGTGAAGGCCGCCCGGCAAGACCCGGATGAGGACATCAGCGTGACGGCGCAGAACGTCAGGCAGGAGGCGCGTTTGTTCGCCATGCTCACTCACCCGAACATCATTGCCCTGAAAGGCGTCTGCCTGCAGGAGCCCAACCTGTGCCTGATCATGGAGTACGCCTCAGGTGGTCCGCTGAGCCGGGCGCTGGCCGGGCGTCGCATTCCACCGCACGTCCTGGTCAACTGGGCCGTGCAAATAGCCAGAGGGATGTTGTACCTGCACAGCGAGGCCATCGTCCCCGTCATCCATCGGGATCTCAAGTCCAATAACAGTAAGTTCTTCAAGCCGCCAGTCATTCATCAATGAAATCCAGTCCAGCCACAGTCTGGCAGTGTTATATTGAGGAAATAAAGGGCACTGACAAGTTCACTTGGCTGTCTTTGTGGCAACATGTTCCATGGCAGTGATGGAACATGGTGTACCACTTTATAGAAAGCTGCTAAAGACTTCTCTTAATGTTTTCTGGGCAATTTCTTGAACAAATACTGTACACATGCTCTAATGCTTTTGATCCTCTACAATTATTAGGTCAATATCACATTAGTCTGGGAAATTGAATTACCTCTTGGCTTTTGATTCTGTACTGTACTTAGTGCAGTCCAAGTCATTGTCTCAGGGTACTATATCAACCTTATCTAGAGTTGTAGTGGAAGATCAAGACAAAGCATTAAGAAATAAGATAAGCTGTACAACAACACATCTTTTTGGATGGCAGCCCAGTCATGTGACTGACTAAACAGCCGGCCAAGGCCGCAGAGGCCGAAAGGCCTGTGAATATGTCGTGTTGATGAGACAGAACGCCACGCTGTGCTAGCAAAGTTCAGGTATTCAGGAGGAAGTTTTCCGTCTCAGCACCGTCACAACTCACACTTTGGACTTTGATGCCATTTGGGGGCAGTGGGAAAGTTTGGCATCAGTGTTTTGGGCCCTTGCGGCAGACACGTACGCATTGAACCTTGTCATTAAAGCCACACTGCAGAGAGATGTATTGCTGATAAAGCTCTCTGTCCCCCCTTTTGAAGCAGAACAAGTGCCTTTCTCAGCTTGAACAGTGCTTTTAGCTAACCTAAACACAGAGCCACCTGAATTTTACAGCAGCCTCCCCTCTGTTATTATCATTCTTCTGATGCAGCATATAATCCCTGTCAGCTCTGCGGCTGTATCTGTTGCGGTCCAAAAGATTTTCAGCCTCCCTCGGCTCACCCTGTCTGTTACTGCAGATGCTGATCGCTGTAGCGCACCAAAATAGAAAGAGCTCATGGTTGCTCCTTGTTTAACTGGAAATGACTGACACCACAAAACATTCAGTACTGTAGGTTCTGAGAATCTGACCATGGTTAGGAGCACTGGAAGGTTGACTCCCTTGATTCTCGGTTTGTTTAAAACACATCCCAAGGATACATTTCTCCCAGACTCCTTTCTGCCTTTCCATCCTTTTCTCTTTTTCGACAAGCTCATTGACCGTCTTCCCTTCAGCATCTGCCCACACTCTCCTCCACCCTTCGCTTATCTTCACCCGTGTGTCAGGTTCTTTCGCGGTGAGACTTCTCTACAGGAAATCTGTCTCCTGTAGCGCAAAAGAAAGAGTTATGTTAATATAGTGTTTGTATGAGGTAGGCCAAAGCCAACACAATCCCTCTCTCTGTGCTCAGAGAGATCATATCGCCCTCCTGTCTCCTCCTGCCTCTTGCTTTTTTAACTCTTCTCTGCATCTTTGTCCCTGACCTGCCCCTACATGTCTCCATACAGCCATAGCACTGTTGTGCCACTGAGCAATATCCTGTTGTGGTGGTGGAAATGGGAGGGAGGGGAGGGGAGGGGGGTTTCATTTCAAGCAATGCTCTGTCAGTTTGACAATAATGCGCTGCGCAGCTTTAAGTGAAGCGCCGACAGGTTTAACACAGCACAGGTGCAGGAGCATCTCTACATGAGGGTGTTTTGAACAGAAAATGCGCCGTAAAATGCTGCCTGGAAAAAAAATCAGATGATGGGACAGTTAGCTTTGACAGTACAAAATGTGCAGAAGCAGCATTGAACCTCGGATTACGGTGTCAGTTCCTCAGAGTGCAAGTTCTTCTTTCTGGAGCTGCCATTTTGCATCGGCACTCTGCAATCATGCAAGGACAAATCTGTCAGAGGAGCTGCAGAGGCCTGTTTCCAAGAGGAGCCTCAAGAGGACTGTCATTATCAGAAATGTAGAAAACATTGAAGCAATACTGTAAGAGGAGAGGTCAGGAGAAACCCCAAACCAAACAAAAAAGCCGTTCATGATGTCAAAAGATCACTCTTTTACCACCTAATCAGCACTCAAGGTGAAGAAAGTGACCACCAGCACATTACTGCGTTAAATATACATTAAAAAGCTGATCATCAGGGCCAGCTGTTACAGTGATGGATTAAGGTGAATAGTCATTACAAGCGAGGTGAAAGTTTCAGTCGTAGCTAATGACCAACGTTTGGCCTGTTTGGAAGATGCTGACTAAACAGGATCATTGAAGAAAGTGCACAGTGGGGCGCTTGGGTTGAAGCCAGAGGCCATAACTGGAATTCCACCCAAAGTAAATACACAACAGAGAGTAGATGAGCCTCTTTCTCTGACTGTTGTGTCTATATATCTGGGGGATGAGAGTCTGGGGATTTTTCACACCTTATGCACTCAGTCATTTTGTGTTTTTAGCAGGCTGCTGTTTTCGGATCTCACCGTTATCTAAATGAGGTTCCAGGGCTTTACCACTCTGTAAGCCATACAGTTCTGCAGCAAACACTGAATCCTTAAAAAGCCCAACGGAAAACAAATTGCATGTTTTTTTTTCCCGCTGCAGAGCACAGATCTGCTTTGTAAATTGTAGGGCCTGTGTACTGTACGCTTTGAGGGAAAATGACCCCTTTTTTTGAAGGAAACATTTGTATTTAATAGTTTTTGTTTCCTGATATCTGAGCATTCATTGGCTGACAGTGTCAGCGGTTCTAAACCTCAGACTTTGAACCACAACCCACATTAGCTTTCTTATCTGCAAACGAAGGCACGTGTCTTGCAGTTCACCTGTGCTGAATGAGGTACCGCACAAGCATTGAGGAAAAGTGAACCGCTAACCTCGGTTTGCAGGTTTGACAGCTAACCATCTTGTCAGCTGTCACACGCTCAATATCTGACAGTCAGCAAGATTGGTCAGTGTAGCTGCAATACAGATTGGCCCTTATTCCTCAGTACCACTGCGAACAAACGCTGTCTTTCTTTGACTTATAAGCTACAGTTGCCAGCATGAATTTGTTTGCGATGTGTCTCTGTTTCCCTGCCGGCTTATCTGTCAATCAGATGCAGAGCGTCCCGCCCACCCAAAGGCTCTAAGACTGAAGGAGTATTTCTGAAATGCAGTACCTCCCTTCAAAACATATCAACAGTACATCTGTCAAATGAATGTGACACATGCACTTTTGCTCACTTAAAGTAGCCTTTAAAGCAGCAATTGATACAACAAATACAACAGTGACATATCACCTTATTAAATTTCCAGTTTATGTACGCAGTGAACATGGAGCAACTTTAGCATTCATTCTTTGTGATAGTGTCAGGTGAAGGTACGACAGGAAAGGGGGCAGAGAGAGAGGGAACGACATGCAGCAAATGAGACACACTGCAGAGGACTGACAGCCTCAGTACATGGGGTGCATACCCTACCAGCTGAGCTATAGGGGCACCCCACAGTCTGGCTCTGTAGCTGATGATCCTCCACTATGTTCCCCAGCCAGCTGCTAACTTTGCATGCTGACTGGTGGTCTACCGTGGGTTCATCCACATGTTTGCAGCCCCTTGAACCAAAACGATGAGCTGAAAGAAGCTCCACAGAGCTGGAGCTCTGTGATAATTCTGTGGATTTCATCCCTACCATTTCACCCAATGTTGATTGGCGCTTCTTTAAGTTTCCTCTGATTAAAATAACCCATTTTCTTGCTGCAGCTACAAGAAAAATCTTGCTATCAGCAAAAGCTCATTCAGTCCAACAGCTGTCCTTACACTGTCACTTATCTGCACAAAGCCTCCATAGACCCAAAAACAGCTATAGGACATCACCACACGCCATAAAACTCTGCAGAGGCTTTAGTTAGAACTGGTGGGGAAAGTGCCAAGCTAAGCACTTGCTGGGCTGGAACTCACAGGCCTTTTTTCAGGAAGAAGCCACAGTTAGATCTTGGATCAACATGTCCTTTTTTTTTTCTTTTTTTTTCCACAAGTGGACAAGCATCTGATACATCCCTCTACCAGCATGTTTTCATTCAGGGCCCCCAGTGCCCCACACTGCAGTGCACTCAAAACATCCCCTGTGTGTGCGTCTGAGTGTCCGGGCGGCGGGGGTGTGTGATGCTTGCATGTGTCTGGTGAACTGCACTCCTGTTAGCACTGCACTTCCACACACACACGCACACACACGCCACCATTCCCCTATTCAGCACGGGGGAATTATGAGGGCAATTTAGGCGTTTGAGCTATTTGGTGATTGTACAAAGCTATTTAGTGGCGGGAATGGGGGGATTTTAAGCCTGATAAAGTCTGAACGTGCACCTGTATTTAGTTAAGGCGGCCGCATTATCATTTAACTTGTAGTTTAGGCGATAAGTGAGCCAAGAACTCAGTTTAGCTGCCATTAAACAGGAAGAACACTCACTATCTGCAGGTGGAAATTTAGCGGTGGAGAATGTCAGCGAGGCTTGACATGTGCTGTCAGTTTGCCAGTCAAATCTTTCATTGGCTGCAGCACGTACTTCACTTCGGCAGCGTGTGTGCAGAGAGGCTGAGCTGTCTCGCTCAGAACAGCATTTTTTTTGTGGACGAGCGAGATGTATTTTTATTCCAGTTGAGTAACAGCGTCGGGCCCGGATGACCCGGATGATCGGTGTCGTAAAATGAGTTTTCATGATTAAAATGATTTGCTGATTCAGTAAACTTTGGATACTTATTCATTGGCTTAAACATTTAACCATTCAGGCTGTTGCATGTTCAAGCTACAAGGGGCCACCTGTAGATTTCAGCCTGAAAGTAAATGCAGAAACATGCAGTGTATGTTATACTGTACACATGCAGGGTGTGTGTCGGACTCCTGGCATGCATCCCGGCCTGCTTGCGGAACATGCTAACTACCATATTCCATAAATGCATGCCAGTACATCCTTTGTTTTGAAAGAAAATCTATCCTTGGTCTGGCACCACCATATCAGCCTTCGTGTCATCATGCACCTGTTTATATTAAGATTACGACTAAAGTCATGTTCCATGAGGTGTTATTCTTATTCCCACTGTGCAATAATGAGGACATGAACACTGAGTCTTGAGCATGGGAACGGCAGTTTGACAAAATACATCTCATATCCTGATATAGGTCATTATATACTGAGATAATGGTACGTACATAAATTCAGTAGTTTATATGTAATGACCATATGGAAAGGCCTATTTCTAGTCTGTGTCAACCTTTTTATACCCAAACCACGTCCGTGCGACAGAAATAGCCCCTTCTTTTTAGGTGCGAGCGCCTCGTTTTGTCTGGGCTGGTTGGCTGGAGTCCTCCTCCTGTTTGGATTTGTCCCAGTTCTCTGTCACGTTCCCCTGTCCTCCATGTTTGTTTGCCCTCATGCAAACTTCCTGCCTGCATTTGTGTTGTGCAGAAGAATGCACAGTGTTGTCCAGATGACCACGAGCGCCATAAAGAGTGTGATGTATAGAATCACGTGACATATACGTCATTATATCGCACAGCCCTGCTTCATTAGCTAATGCACTTTGCTCAGCTGTCATGGAAGTGCTGTAGTTGTTATTACACATGGAACTCTGGTCACATGGTAAAAGGAGGCCCACATCTCATGAATGGGAAGTTAGAAAGTTTGTACATTGGATATTCATGATATGCTGAAAAGCCACTCCCATGAAAACACAACACAAATACCCTCTCTGATGTTCTCCCGCTCCGGCTCACTGCCTCATCACACTGCGCTCAGCTGAGATACACATGATGTAAAGCACGCGTGAGGAGCAGCACGTTTTCACAGCGTACATGTTTAATACAGTGTCTGCGCACATGATGCTTCTGTCATTTCTTTTGCATCACGTCTAGCCCCAGATGATGAACTGATTGGCTGAAAAGCGGTACGTTGACGAGAGAAAATGCAAGGGTTGCTTGTGCATTATCGCTGAGGCTGTCAGGAGATCTTTCAGGAACATACAGCAAACGCGTTAAAAAATACAATATGCACCAGTGGGAATTCTGTCCTTGACTCTGTAATGAATTACCCAGTGTCTGCTTTCCAACTTTACTGAATTACTCAACTCAGCTTTTGATCCACGCCACCGCGAAGAGCAAATTCATGCATTGGCAAAGCACTTTTATTCAGCAGGAGGTGTAACATCAAATGTTCGGTGTAGCGGAAAGTGCATCGTCATGAAGTTGCCCATCCATAAACATGGCTGCATCTTCAGCGCCTGTTTGCTGACTGGCATATTGAGGGGGTGCCTGGGGTGTCCGTGCAGGGAGTGGACGGGGGTCACTTGGGGTAGAGCTCAGCTGCAGTGCTGCCGGCTCTGAGCGAGTGTCAGTGGGTGAAAAGGCAGAGGGGAGTGTGACTCGGTGTGCAGCTTAGCCAGCTGCCTGGCTGCACCGCTGTCCTGCTGTCTTTATTCTTTATTTTGGAAAAGACAGGCAGGCAGAAGCCAGAGATCCTCAGCTCACCTTGGATTGCAGAGCGCCGTAGATTTGGAGTTTTAAGAGGTTCATACATGTGTGTGAGTGTGTACATAATTCAGCTGCAGGTTTTTCGAGGCTAGCGCTGATAAGAGTATTTTTAGATCAAAGCTTCCAGAAGCTGATTTTCTGTCTTGATGCTATCTTGAATTTCAACCATTTTCAAGCCCCGAAGATGAGGTTCAAAAAAGATTCATGCCATGTCGAGCAGTTAAAGACAGATGGTTAATGGGAGGTTTGTTATCAGCCTTAATGTCTGCATGTAAAGGATGGTTACTAGCTTAGCTTAGCATAAAAACAGGAACAGGGGGGGAAACAGCTAGTCTGGCTTTAGTAAAAAGGCCTGTGAAGCTACAGTATGCACTATTTACTGTAGGTGCAAAATGAGATGTAGCCACACAATGACTGCACACCCACGCTTAATCATGAAAGCAGCACAATGTGTGTGTGTGTGTGTGCAGTCAGAGCTGTTTGAGTTAGGGGACAGAAGAACAACAGCAGGGAAAGAGGAGCAGAAAAAAAAAGACAGTGGAGGGTGCGAGTGCACAGGAAGTACAGAGGTTTCCAGAGCTCAGCCAGAGTGAAATCTGTTGCTTCCCTTCTCCAGTCTGAAACCTCACTCTCAGCTCGGCCTCTTTCTCACCACACAGATCACAAGACGGCTCCCATGCCAATGACCGAAAACGTCCTCGTGCGTTTGTGGAAGCAGAAATGGCGATCAGGATTCGGACACAGTTGTTTTTGGAGAGTTCGACGTCGAGGATTTTCTGAAGCCGTGTAGTGAAGATTGTTGACTTTGTCGTAGCTGAGCTGGTGGCCGTTTCAGTTCTGAGTTTTTTTTGGGCACTCGAGGCGCTTAAGTTAGGGACATGGGGAAGTGTAGTTTTGTAATGTACCGATGCATGTTGAATTCTCACTTCTGTAGCTTCTTTTTTCCTTCTCTTCGACTTATAGTTGGCACATACTGTATAAACTTCATAATCCAGTTTTGGCTTGTTTTGGTTTGCTTTATTGACAACTTTTGATCGCAGCATATTTATAAAAAATACACACACAGCATATTAGACACTAACGCCCTGGATTTATTTCCACAGCTGTCCCTGGTGTTTACACAGTCCAGCCACCTTTATTAATATGGACACTGGCATTCATTGCCTGACATTAGTATAATTAGTGTAGAACCAAAAAACTAGAAAATTGAATCAGATGAACCAACAATTGACTTTTATATCCAGAAAGCAGTCAGAGTAAAAAGCATGGTAGACACCCAGAATCATATCACCAGGTAAGATATGATTTCATTTCTGCCTTCAAAGCAGAGTGCTCAGTGTTCCAATAACCAACCTCCACTCTGCTCACCACTGACATTTGAAGTCCCTCAAAAGAATACGATAACGAATGCCAAACAGCACGCTGATGTTCGTGTAAGGTCACAACTGATCACAGACAAATGTCAAGTCATATTAAAGCCCTTTTCCACTACAGGAACATTTCCAAGAACCCAGGATCCTTTTTAGTGACTCAGAATCTTTACCTGCGTTTTGACCTTATTAATCAGGATCTAAATTTAGTTCCTGAGCCGTAGATCTTAAAAAATAGAGGAGTTTACCGCCATGAGTGTGTCTGATCAAACACAAGCCCACCACGCAGGCCCCTTTGCACTTCATTAAGCTAATGAACTCACTGCATGTGGTCCAAAGGGGGCTTCACAGTGATTCATTTTTTCACATGGCCTTGCCTGCCTTGGCCTGCAGAATTCATGCAGCATGTTTTCTTTTGTACCCAGTTGTGCTGGACCTGTCAGAACGTCAGCGCTTCCTCCCGCCTCTGCCATATACTACCTTGACCTCCAAGCCTCTGAGGTCAACCCAGTAATGACCCCCTTTCTGAGTTTGTAAGGATATGCACTAATGAAGGTTAAATTTCAACACATGAGCGCTGGAGGCTTGTTAATAAGTGACTGTTTCCAGGACCTCACAACCTCTACCTGTCACCAGATACTTTGCACAGGGAATCATTTATAACCCCCCTCTGACAGCGTTGATGTGGATGCCCAGAAACATTCCCGTGTGTGTGTTGGAAGGCGTGTTTCAAACTGTCACTCTCCTGTTGATTGGCTTGTGTGCCACGATGTGCTCAATGGAAGCAGGTTAGTCTCAGTCACATCGCCAAGTTTGATTCCCCGTGTTGTAGCAGGGAAAATATCAGTGACCGAGCAGCTCGCTAGTGCTGGAACGATGAGTTGATCGGTCGATTAGATGATTGAGAGAAACATAATTCATTGTTTTGGTAATGAATCTATCGTTTGAGTCATGTCCAGAGAAGGAATTCCCCAAAAGTTACCTGTCCTAGTTTTACTTAAGTGATGGAAACCTGGAGAGGTGAGAGCAGACAAACCTGATTGACGTCATATTAGATGACATTAAATGAGTCACCATTGAGAGTGATCTAATAACCACATAGTAATAATAAGGGATTTCAGATCCGAATGACTGCACTGGTGTAGAGGGGGAATGGAAACATGAATCACAACTTTATCTTGGCTTAAATGAGAAGAGATGCCACCTTAGACTGACTGCGGGACTTGTTGTGACCTGGTTGGCTAACTCACTGATGTTGCCTAATTCCTACTCTCTGTGAACGACTTGTTGCGTGCCGCTGAACTGGGACGAAACTTCAGCCGAGCGAGCACTAGTTTCATCTTCTGCACTGTGATTATGCCCTATCACTCTCTCGCTCGCTCTCTCGCTCACTGGGTGCCTGGTCAGAGGTTGCCAGACTGTCTGTCAGCCTATGGCCTCGTCCCTCAGGGGACAAAGCTCCCGTTCTTCCTGGGGAAAGCCCCCACCCTGCCGGAATTCTCCCTTCGCCTACGGGTGCAGGGCGAGGGGGGGGGGCGGGGGAGGAAGGTAGAGAGGGCCTAGGTTGAACCGATGTGGGTAAAGCCAATATGAGTACTTTTTGCTTTGGACTAATATTGAGTGCATTTAAATGTTAGTACTTCCTTGGATAGAATTTGGACTTTTGGAGAATTTGTAGCATACACAAAATACCTTTTTTAAGTTGCATCAGCCAATATCTGCCAGATACAGTCGCGCAGTGATGCATCAGTCCAACCCTACCCCAAGACTGGAGGGGGTGAGGAATGATAGCATACTTGAGAAATGCGGTGAGAGATGGCGATGTAGCTCCAGCGTCAAATTATAGAGAAACATAATTAAGTGAGGTGCAGAGTGAAGAGGCAGAGAGCGGCATTGTGGGGCTGACTTTAGCATCTGGCATGTTATCGTGACAGGGCCGGATGGCTGGAGAAAGATTGTCCTGCAGCTGAAAGGTTACACCCTCCATCAGAGCTTGTAGCATATGTTCAGCAGCAGCCACATGTCCTCTAAAACGTCCTTGAGCGGGACGTTGACCCTTTATCTTTTGCTCTTGGTGTGTCAGGCCCTGTGGATGTAATTGATCATTTGCTAAGCCCCCTGTACTTACTGTCAAACTTTCCTCTCTCGCACGGCACAAACGCACTGTACGATGATAACGATGGCAGATTTACCGCTTGAAATTCTGAGCAATCTTTGAAGCAATGGGTCCTTGATTCCGACTTCTTATTACTAGCTTGCGAAGATGGATTTTGCCAGCTGAAACAGCAGTGGCTGTAACATAACGTTAGCTGGGGTTTGCCGGAGAGTAAAACCCAAATCCAATAAAGAGCAGGACAGAGCTGCCGGTGTTAGCCTAAACTCTGATAGCATCCAGGACTGACTTCCTCACAGCACACAGGGGAAATAGCAGGCAGCTGTGGATGACGTTTTTTATAAAAATGTAATCTGCAACCCCTCAACCTAATGAAACATGCTTAGGTAATGTTGTGCTCCTTGTAAGTAAGGCTTGTACTAGGTTGTAAGTTAATTAGCCAGACGTTAATGATCGCAGCTTATGTTCGAGTGCATAAACACACAGTTTAATCCCTTGCATATACTTTGGTTCTTGTACGTCTGATGCAGACATTGCCGGCCATCTGATTTTATACCCTCTCTCTGAGATTCTGTACTTGGTCTGCCGCGACTTCCTTGAAATGCAAGGTCACAATCAGATATCAGAGCAAATTCCCCGAAACTATTTCCAGTCATTTGAAATTTCACCGTTCCTTTTTAACAGGCTGAACAGATTTTGCACATTGGGATGCATTTTACTCAGCTGTTATGGAAACCAGATAGGCCTAAGGCTCTTCTTTAATGACATGTGAAGAATGTGGGAAATGTAAATAGTCTGTGTTTGCTCAGGATGGACATGGTTATACTTAATCAGCCAGGTAAGCTCATGTTAAATCAGCCCTGAGTCTTCCCATGCAAGAATCTCTGACTCTGGGATTGTCGCTAAGCTAACTGTTGCAGGGTTGAGTCAGTCCCAGCACCGAGCTCATATCTAGGCCGCTGCTGGTAGGAGTCATTTCTGCAACTGACACACTCTTGTCTCTGAACAACAAACAATGGCAAACAGAGTCCTGTTGCCATGGCGATCTGTCACGGTGTTTTCGTGGCGACATTGTTGCTATCGCCTCTCTATCAGGAAGATGTTCTGCCTGGGCAAGACCGATCTCGCCGTGATCCTCGCCTTTGAAGGAGAGCTGGATTTGCTCGTTTGTTGCCACTTTTTGTACAAACACCTCCTCAAAATGTGAAACCAGGTGAGAGATAACAGAGGATGCAGACAAAAAAATCCTTTTTGTAGTTGCCCAATACAATTAATTCAAATCCAAGTGCATTAGGTCCAATCCTTAATCTTTTTCATTAATCCCCTTAAATCCTGACGTCGTACATACACTGCTCCCATGTAAAAGACCTCAAGCTATTTGTGTTAGCGCCGTTTCTATAGCTCGCCATACAGCGTAAAGGTCATTAAGGGTGTGTGTTTTTTCCCATGGTTCCTTCCACAGTACACTGGAGTTATCCTCTCCAGACTCCCAGCGCACTACTTAAAGCTTCTAAACTTTTTTCGGTTCAGCTTTGAAGATGTCAGCAGACTTCATGTTATGTGGGTCAGTGGCTGATTTGGACACAGCGTGTTGCAACACGCCATCCAGTAAGCAGCTGACTAACGTGGCAGCCGGCGTCAGTGCGATGGCGGTGGAGAGAGGAGGAAGGCTGGACGGGGCTGAACTGTGGATGCACTCGAACTGCCTCGGCTCAGGAAGCGGAGGAAGAATGTGGTGTGTATGTGTGCTGAGGCTGCTAAAACGCTTACTTGTGTGAATTTGCATGTTTGCTTCTATGCTTGGTTGCATGTGCGCATAGATGGCTTTTGTGCACCCATAAGTGCGTGCATGAGCGTGCGTACAGGTAGGCTATATCTGTCCCGTAAGTGCAGAGACGTTTATATGCATGGGTCATTTGTATTTATTATGAATGTACGTGTTATGAAACTGTCAGAGCCCTGTTATTTATGTGCCTGTTGGCCTTTGTCATAAATCTGCCCCGCGTGTGTGAGTGAATGAACTGGTGTAAGATAGGCCTGTGGCCAGGAGCTGTTATTCAGCCTCTTTCCCAGCATGACTCTGTATATAAACCCATTAACACCACAGGACGGATGGAGTGCTAACTGTCTGTGTGTTTCTTGACATACATCAGTGCATCCAGGCTATAGCACGGGTTGGTGAGCACAGGTTTTGGTTTCCTTCTCAGATCTGGCAACCTCACTGTGACAGCATGCGTCAGCTGCTCTCCGAACTGCAAAGCTGTCATCGATGTTATGTTACCTTCGCTGAATGTAAAATAGGATGTTTATGCTGTTATGTATTAGCTTGAAATTGGAAGCGCTCAGACATGCCACGCTCACCCCTTCTCGGGTTGATCTTTGGACGGAGCAAGTCCAGCCGCTTCCAGTCTTGCTGAGCTTACTTCTCAGATGGCCAGCTGTCATTACGATCAGTCCAGCGAGGCTCGCTTCTTTCCTCCATTTTGCTCGAGCAAGGAGAACAACAATAGCCTAGTTGCTGCAGCAGGGCATGCAGTAGGTCAGACAGGAATGTCCTCGTCTGGACAACCCGGCAAAGCTGTCAGTTGGCTCTAAATATGCCTACAACACATACTTAAGGATTGGCACATGTGAAGTAAGACATCATGATTGTGATGATCTAGTGTGTCTCAACAGCTCACTTTTTCAGATTTTTAGATGGTCCAGCTGTCATAGCATGCCCATACACCCTTGGGAATTAGCTTTCACCTCTGTGTGTGTGCAGGCGTGTCCTTCAGCTGTGTGTATGTGCAGAGATTTCTTCTTCTTTGCTGCTTGTGTGCAGCTGAGTGCATTGCAAAAAAAGAAGGACATGGAATGTGAGTGTGTCCTGTGTTAAGTGTCTGTGTGTGCATCTGTTTGCCCATGTAGAATGAGTGCTTTGTGTGTGTGTGTGTGTGTGTGTGTGTGTGTGTGTGTGTGTGTGTGGGACATTATCTGTAATTCTGCTTTCTAGGCCCAGGCAGCCACTTTTAGCTGTGCCGTCTCACTCAATCATATGATAACGATCGACATTCAGCACCCCTCTCTCTCCCTCTCTCTCTCTCTCTCTC
>JBBMOE010000069.1:1271985-1360737 GCA_037975065.1 Chaetodon trifasciatus
GTGACACCTCTTAACCTCAGTTTCCTAAAATAGCGCCGTGTTTATTGCGCACAACGAACAGCAAGCGGGAACAACAAAATCGTCTTTTTTTTTTGGTTTTGTTTTGTTTGTTTTTTTTAAAGGAAGGGCCCCGCCACCGGAGGCTAATTGGGACGATGCCGGCGTCACTTCCTGGAAGTGGGGTCGCGACGCAGAGAGCGAGCACCCGGGTGGAAATAGGGTTGACTGACCAGGGCTTGTTTTCACCAGACAGTGACCGGCAGGCGGACAAAAGAAGTGGAGCAAGGGATCAGGGGCTGTTGCTGTAAATACCAGCGCCCCCTCCAACACCACCCCCTCCTCCCTGAGGGCCTGTGGAATTGACAGAAACAATGACTCAGCCGTAGAATGGACAGAAATTGATTTTCTGCAGAAAGGTTAAATGAGCGGGCACTATTTTCCTCACTGTAGAGGTTGTTTTTGTTTTGGCCATTGGCTACTTTTGCTATTTTATTGTTTGTGCCTCCGTCTCGAGGCAGAAGTCGATGTGAAAGTTTGTGATTGACGCACCCTGATGCAGTTTTTTTGCCCATTTAAAAAGTTGTCTCGCTGTTAGGGTAAAGCGTGGCTGTTAAGAAGGCCTCTGTTAACGCTCTGTCTTTGTACCTGTCATCATCTTGTGAGACAGAGTGGATGAAACCGCACATATCGTTGCTATTGTACGTGTCTGTATGTGCAGTTTCAACAGAACTGGGTGAAATCGTCGCGCAAGTACATTATGAAAGTCTCCTCTCCTCTCCAGTGTTCACACACACACACACACACACACACACACACACACTCACACACAGAGCAGACAACACAACTTCTTGTGATGCATTCCTTTGTGACGTCAAACTCGCTGCCTCTGGGCTACGAAGCACAGCACAGGATGTCTGAGAGAGAGAGAGAGAGACAAAGACAACAAAGAGCGACAGAGAGAGAGAGAGAGAGTCCTTCATGTGTGTAGAGGAAGATAAATTTCATATTTGGGAGGTTAAAGAAAAGAAACTGGGGAAAGTGGATTTTTTTTGTTAGTGCGAGACGCAGTCAAAAGAAGAGAGAGAGAAAAAAAGGAAAAGAGCGCCGAGCCCTGAAAGTCGGAAAGTGACTGCAAATAGCAGGAGTCTTACTTCCCTATAATAAGTCAAATTCTTTGCTGCTTCTCCTCCCTGCGTTTGACGGCCAGCCTTGCCCTGAGTGATGCCCAGCCTGCCAGCAAAGGGGAAGACAGGCATAGCTGCCGATCATACAAAGACATGTGATACAGAGTCACACCGCAGCGACCGACATCCTCAGCATTATATTCTATTTTCATAGAAACAAAGCCTTCCAGTGCCGTGCGGTTGCATAAGCCTGGCTGGTTACCAAAGTGTGTTTACTTATAGCTTTATTACATTTTACAATGTGTACTTTTCTCGTTTGGGATTTCTGCGTTTCCGTCTATGTTTAGAGACCCGCTCTTGAATATCAGTCACCCGCATCTGATTGATCCACGTAGACCGCTGTCTATTGACGAGGCTTCGTCAGATTTCAATCAGAAATCCCAAATTGAAAGCATGTTTTTGGTCGTTTGTGGGTCAAAAGGCAGCTATGTTTGGGGAAAAGTGATTTTTTTTTAGAAAGCAGGCTTTGTGTGGTTATTGGTGTCACAGCATTTCTATGACTATGTTCGAATGTGAGGTTAAGAACCTAAAACACACGAAAATATGGTCATTTAATGTCATTAAGAGGTCTAAATGTTGTTTTTAAGACAGATTAAGTCCACTTCTTCATTCTTTTTGGCAGAAGAAGCTGCTTGTGAGCCGTTTTCTTCTTTTCTTCCCTTCACTGTACCCTCTCCATCTTCTCTCTGTGACCCTTTTCGCTACACTTTAAAGCACTGCTTCTTGTCTCCCATGCTGTAAACACTGTGCACACGATGCACAGTAGACTGATACTGAAAGTCACATTAAAAGAGCTGAAACTGCGGCATGCATGTTTCATGACGCACGCCATATGCAGTGTTTTGATTTTGCTGTTAACCACGCCAGCACTCCTGCAGAAGTTCTAGCTTCTTAAGCATAATGATTGATGCAAATCAGCCGATCGTGCAGAAGGTGAGGGGACTTTTGAAAGCTAAGCTAAATGAACAAAGTGCAGTAAAAAGCTCACCTGAAGCGTAACTTTGGGCCATTTGACTCCAGCCGCTTTATTCACCTCATCAGTGGAGGTGGTTCACTTTGCTTCATTCTTCATTTAAAGTGCATTTTTGTGCTTTTATCTCAAGTGAAGTCACTCAGAAAAACAAGGTTTGCCGCTGGCATAAATGGGAACCTAAAGCGGCCTCAACAGTTTTGTCATCCTGACACATTTAATGGGCCGGCTTTTTGTTTGCTGCCTTCTGTCCGCCGTTGAAACGAGGCCATGTTCGACGGCACAGTGTATTTCTTTGTTGCGACTTTGTGTCCTCCGCTCGGCAAATGTGAACGGATAATCGGGGCTGTATTTCCAGCACTGCGATGTGCAGAGCGCTGGCTGTCATAAGAAGCTGCGTGACTTTTTATGAGAGCCAATGAAAAACATCTGTGTCATAAGCGTTTCTTCGGCCTTACTCCGATGTGATTTCAGGCTGCTTTTTTCCCACACAATTTCACAGCAACACACAGCTGAAACCTTTTCATAGATGACCTAAAAAATGCAGGTATCAGATAAGACTGAGCTTTAAAGGAACGTTGGTGTTTGGGAAATTGGCTTGTTGCTCATCAGCAGCTATTTCGCCAACACGTTTGGCGGATTTGTTACTCAACTCGGGCTTCAGCAGGCGTTGGGACATTGCGGCGTGTGGTGGACTGTGGGCTGCTGTGATCAGAGCCCGTGATGCAGGTGTGGGTGGTTTACCATATGACAGGGTTAGGGTTAGCACTTCCTGTATGTACAGTCAATATTCAATGAGTGAGTAATTATGACTTGAACAGTCATTTGAATAAATCGTGTAAAATACATAAATCATATCCAAGTCAATTTATTCATAGGATTGCCCCATAATGTCCTTTTTATTTGTTTTATATTGAAGACTTTGGACTTCCTCATTCCTGTAGCTGCTTCATAATGAAAGTCTTGATATGTGTATTGCACAGAAATGAGACATTTGTTTTAAAGTTGCAGCCAGTTTAAAGGCGTGGAGGTTTGTGCATTTGAAGTCTGTCAGAGGGTCCGTGGAAATGTGTTTGTCACTGTCAGCTGTCGTAGCGGCAGAAGAACAAGAGGAAGAGGAAGTGAGAAAGAAGCAGGGTACTTGTGAGTGTGTGCACTGACCAGAGATCAGCGCAGTGCAGTCAGTCTGTGCGATGATGCACTTCTTTGACTTTTAACCACTCAGCACATTCAGCCTTGCCTAATCATACCTGTCCTCCTGTCCTCCCCTCCTGTCCCTCCTCCAGTCCTTCTGGCTCAGCCCATAGAGAATGAATGTATGGAGGGTTTGACGCTGAAGATCACCGACTTTGGCCTGGCGAGAGAGTGGCACAAGACCACCAAGATGAGCACCGCCGGCACCTACGCCTGGATGGCCCCCGAGGTCATCAAGTCCTCCACCTTCTCCAAGGGCAGCGACGTCTGGAGGTGAGTGTGTGTGTGTGTGTGTATAGCATCTATGTTATCAGCAGTGTTGTATGAATGTAACGTGTTACTGATGACGCTACTTTCACCAAAATAGCGGCAAAAATAGGACTAGCATCATATTAGGCATTATTATTTGAGTGCGAGGGCAGAGCTTTGAGGGGAAAGCACTCCAGACTCTGAACGCAGAATCAAAGAGTCAGTGGAAAGACCACGCTCTCGACTAAAGATTACCAAAAAGCCCCGTGCTTATTCATTTTCTCGCTGAGAGTTAGATGACAAGATGAGACATGAAATATGAAGCTGGGGCTGAGTAAGCGAAGCATGCTAAGCTAGCTAGTCTTGGAATGTCAAACTGTTCTTTTAAGGGACAAGGTGGTATGAGATGTCTTTTGTTGCTTGGAAAGTACCACGTCGAGGGTAAACTTTACTACTTTTTGGACAGTAAACACAGCATATACATAAAGATCCAGAGAACTAATACTAAAATGTCGATCACAGGTCACAGGTTGTCTCCATCATCACCAGAGCAGAATTTGCCTCTTGACATTAGACTCTTAATCCCATCTTGATCATGAGCTAATAAATAAAACATTAAGGCTAACAACCCTCAGTTTAATGGCGCAAGTCTCTGTTGCTCAGTGACTAATACTGGTGTTTCTATGGTGATGGAGCCCCCTCTGATCGTGGGGGGTTTACAAAGATACGTAGCGCGGGATTTCACAACGACACCTCCGATGGCTTTCCTGTTTCAGTCCTCCTCTTATTGACTGAGAACGCGCACGGTCCACATTTCCGCGGGCTGAGTCGGCTGACTTCCTGTTAGCTCCCCTCACATGAGCGGGACAGAATGATTCGGGGATATGGCTCTGCTGCACTCTCTAGATTTGATTGGACCGAATAGGTCAAATTCTGGTCATGCATGAAAGAATCCCCCCTTTTCCGGCAGCATGACAAGCCTGTTCGCTTCTCAGAGCAAAGCAGAAGATCAAGCTCTCCCTGAGTGCTTTCCGCGGACCTGATCACACATTTTACCACTGCAGTCTCTTTAAAGGGGGATCTCCACCAATTTTATACATCGAAGTCTGTTAACTAGAGGCTAGATTTTCTCTTGCAAGTCCCTCAACTTTATTAATGAGCGTTATTAGACTGACGGGGCACATTCAACGGAGGACATGTTGGAAATAGAGGGGTGAAAGTGCAAAGAAGTGATAGTGGGAGACAGAATGATGAAGAGACGGAGGGGCCGAGTGATGGATTGCAGCAAGGCCACCGCAGCCATGTGATGGCGTCTCTTCAAAGAGCTGCTCTGTGCTTTGTTGTGGGACATGTGTACTGCACACTGTCCCATTGTCTCCAGTATAGACAGAGAAGGAGGCCACACACCAGACCTAACCACAGCCCTTTATCTGGGAATAGCTGCGTGTGCGTGTGTGCGCATGTGCGTATCTGTGTGTATTTGGCCACATCTACACAGAAAGAGAGGAGTCCCTTGATTATGGTTTGTGGTTTTATAATAACGACTCGAACAACTGTGCGATTTGTTGAGAGGGGATTCATGATGGTTTCTAAGTGCCGTATAAAAATTTGCATTTGGAATGAAGCGGGCAGGGGTGTTTTTGCTCAGCAACAGGGAAAAGATAAATAATGTATTAAAGCAATAGCATATTCAGGGCTTTGCTGCATTGTGGTTAGTGCAGTTCCTCTCATATGCTATGGTTTAATTTTAATCCTGTGGATTTGGACCATTTCATCCATTCTTAAATGGCTCTTTGCAGCCCCGTACAGAGCCTATGTGAAACCAATTGAGCGTGCCGTTACAAGAACCCTTTTTGAAAGCGTCCTTGAGAAAATCAGAAAGGATTCTGCTCTGCTGCAAGCTACTTAAGACATTTTCTGCTCCTTTAAAGAACCCGATTTAGCGAGAGTGTACAGTTTTTTTACTACCCTAATGGGCTCAGGGCCATCTCTCTATCTCACAGGCACATCCCCTCAGTTCTCAACTCACGCGTCGATCAGCAACAATCCCACGCAAGCTCATTTTCAGAACCATCTCCGCAGAATCTTGAAAACAGCAAAATGAGCGAGTAGCGGGCGGGCAGGCAGGCAGCCCTGCTCTGAAAATGAAGGGTAATCTTTGTTCTACCATTCTTTCTCATCTGTCCACGGCCGCTTGTCTCCAAAGCCGCCATGCGGAGACGACGACCGCCTCGGGGCGAGCCGACGAGCAGCGTTTCTGCACAGTCACTGTGTGTGGAAGTTGTAATTAAAGAACTAAATAAAAAAAGGCTGCGGCCTGCGCTCTCCACTTAGCGAGCCTCCACAGTGCGTTCAGTCAGGTCCAGGCGAGGGCTAATTGACAGTGTGGGAGATCCAAGTCCTGCGCCACGCTTCATCTTCTTAGGACGCAGGGCTGCTCCCATTGTGTGGGCTCGAAAGTCCTGTGTGTGTCTCCGTGTGTTTGTGTATTTGTGTAAGTTTTGCATGCATGAGTTCACGTTGCTTTACAAGCACATGTTTCGTGGAGCAAAAATATTCCACTGCGCAGATGTGTGTGCTGTCGGTGCTGTGATAATGAGCGTGTGATGTGCTGCACAGAGCAAGAGGAAGAATTAAAGTTACCCCTCACATGAAATCCACCATAAAACAGCTAAACACCACATACAAGCCAATGTATTACACATTTAAAATAAACCAAATGACTGCGTGCGATGTGAAAGGTGTCACTGTAGTGATGTGTAAAGATGGTGGAGACCAAACCAGAGCTGAAAGGAGAGTGAATATCGGAACCGTACTCAGAATGAGTGCTAATGTTCTTGCGTCTGCTCAATGTGTAAATGAGCAAATCTTACTCCTGTTAATGGGATCATGCATTAATCTTGGGTCTTCAGCTTGTATGACAGTTCACAGGTGTAAGAAAATATCGATCAATGCAGCTTTAAAGCCATCGGACACAATAATGTGAAGGATAGTCGTATAAAAATTGCCATCATCAGTTATTTTTTTGAAGGCTTTTACTGTGAAGCAGCTGCAGGAAGTGTATAGTTTGCATGAACAGCTTACAGATATGAAAACAGCGTCACCCGGCAGTGGTCTAAAGTCAAAAAGAGTGAACACAGTTGCTCATTCTAACAGTTTTTAGTGTATTGGTACTCCAGTGGGTCCATTGCAAAAAACACTGTCTACAGCGTGATCCAGGATGTAGCCTGTGTCTAATTCTGGCCCGGGTGTACGGTCTCATGCCTTGTTATCTATGGTTTCCCCCTCCAGTTATGGCGTTCTGCTGTGGGAGCTGCTAACAGGAGAGGCACCCTACAAAGGGATTGATGGACTCGCCGTCGCCTACGGAGTCGCTGTCAACAAGCTCACCCTGCCCATCCCCTCCACGTGCCCTGATCCCTTCGCTCACCTGATGGCAGGTGAGACATGTGTGGGAATATAATCAAACGCACTCACAGCACCGTTTAGCCAACGACTCTCAGCTCAGTGGTGTGAGAGTGCTCTTGCGTGAGATCAAATTGGTGTCCCCGACACGCTCTCTTTCCATTTCCCCAAAGCTGAGTTGGAATTGAGAAAACAAATTCCTGTATGTTGTTAATAACGCGGCCGTAGAGAGGAAGTGTTTTGTGCCTGAGCTATCTTGTGCAATGTGTTTGTCCCCATTTTCCCTCTTCCTTTGCTCAGTTTCAAGCTGAAAAGAAGTGTCACCTGGGTACTTTATCTGCTTCACTCCTGACACACATTACCCAAAAAAGTAGACGTAAGCACTTTACATTCTTTCCGCTTAGCCCCTTCTGTTGATGTCAGCTTGTCTGTTACGGTTGTATTTAAAAAAGAGATCAGTGTGCAAAACCACCGATAGCCACCTCAGAGGATTAATTAATTATCGGATTGGTTTTTGATCTGCTTGTAGTGCCCAGAGTGGTGCAGCATATTATTCAAAACCCCCTGCAGCAAGTTAATTAAGCAGAACACTTTGAATAAGTGATCAGCTTGGCTCTAGATAGAGCTCGCACAGAAGTGTCTTAAGTATGTGTAAATAAAAATTAGAGGGATTCTCATTCAACACGAGGTGGAATGAGTGCAGAAACATCGTATTAGTCAGTCTTTTGACTTAAAGTCTTAAAATCCTAATGAACACATTTCAACACGGTGATCAAATTTGCGTCGGAGGAACTCGAGTGAATCAGAGAGACTTCCTTCTTTCAGGTCCCTTGATTGAAGAAGACACTCAAAAGAAGTGAAACTGTTGGAAACAAGTGAATTCGTCTGACTTTGCTGTCAGATATTTTCCACTCATTTTAAGGAAACGACTTAAAACTAAATAACCTTCAGTTTTTTCTCCAGCATAAAGCTCCTTCATGTCCGTTTTGCTCTGCTTTGCTCCACTGCTTCCTCTTTTCTATTCTTTCTGTCCCAGCGTGAGGACGGCCAAGCATTGATGCTCAGTAGAGCGCAGTTATAGTAGTCATGACTCTGTATTTGAAGTGTCAGGTGCTGCTCTGTGGACCCTGGTGTCTGACCATGTCTGCTGTGTGTGTGAGACAGAGTGCTGGGACCAGGACCCCCACCGCAGACCCAATTTCAGCTCCATCTTGACTCAGCTGACAGCCCTGGAGAGGCAGGTGAAGGAGGAGATGCCGCAGGACTCTTTCCACTCCCTGCAGGAGGACTGGAAGCTGGAGATCCAGGACATGTTCGATGAACTCCGGGCTAAAGAGAAGGTCAGAGGCACTGTCTGTCTTTTTATTCAGCTGTACAGCGTTCTCACTGGTTATTCAATTTGGTGTCAAATCATACTGCCTCTCCCATGTTAGTGATAACATGTTAAATGTTAGCTAAGTTTTTCTTTAGACGGCATTACCTTTTGAACAGATGTAGCCTGTGCTACAGTAGCCTGTAGCCTACTCCAGCAACTAGCCTGGAGTTTATTTGCTCTCTCTGGCTGGGTGTAATTACTGTCACTGCCAGAAGAGGGAGACAGAAGTTCCACACTGCAGGTTTAATGTAAATAGCTAGTGTTTCTGCCTCTCTTACACCTTACCATTATTAATACAAAAACTACTCATCACAGAAATACATTTTTTTGTTTTAGATGTTAATCATGTGTGTACATGTTCACTACACGTATAGTATTAAATGTATGATTCTGGGAGGAGAAGCCTATAAACTGCAAGCACTAATCTGTGGAGCATCAAATAAGATGTTGTACAGCAGTTTTGCCATTAATGCTCATGAAAGGTTTCATTGCATCCTCTTTCAGCATTTCATTTTAAATTGTAAGACCATTGACCTCAGTCACACATGACCCGCCGATATTCCAACCTCATCCCCTTCTCCTCTCCTCCATCAGGAGCTGCGATGCCGCGAGGAGGAGCTGAAGCGAGCGGCTCTGGAGCAGAAGTCCCACGAAGAGTTCCTGCGGCAGCGCGAGCAGCAGCTGGCACAGTGGGAGCAGGACGTGTTCGAGCGTGAGCTCAGCCTCCTCATCCTCCACCTGAACCAGAACCAGGAGAAGCCCAACGTCAAGAAGAGGAAGGGCACCTTCAAGAAGCACAAGCTCAAGTGCAAGAACGGCGAGAAGATCAGCATGCCTCAAGGTGTGTGTTTGAAGTGTTTTTTCAGGGCCGTCCTGCATTGCGTCAGCCAGCAGTCCCGTCGAGAAACCCCGCTTCAAGACGCAACAACAACAACAGTCTAAAAGATACAAGAGAGCAGCGAAGAGGAAGTGAAGGAGAGAGTTTTGTGCTGCAGCTGTTGTAATGTTGTAGCTGTCAGGGGCTGGACGCATGTCGGTTTAGAGACTGATATTTACAAAAGGAGGCTGAAGATAGGCACCGTTTCCTGCTGTCATTGGATAACTTTGCTTACCTGTCAAAGAAAATGTCAAGAGTGAGAACTCTTAAATATGTTCCCTCACCATTTTAGTCTTGGAAAAAGCCCCTGAAACAACATTGAGACCGTTGTTAGACCTAGAACTGAGTGAAGCATTGATCCCGTGAAAGGTGAATCACAAGCCTGCCGTGCTGACGTCTACATTGACCCACTCAGCTGTACCTTATGTCTCCTCTGCTATCACACAGTCACACAGCCCGCTGCAGTTCACATCCACTGTTTTTCAATGCGTGTGTGAGTGTATTTTGGGCTGAGCAAGCATGCGTAAATGCACTGTGTGTGTGTGTGTGTGAGTCTGTGTGTGTGTGTTGTGGTTAGGCCTTTCCCAGCAGCAGCAGGGCGGTGATGTGGTGGTGGTGGGGGGGGGGGGTTGATGAGAGGGGAGAGTGAGCCAACCACGCCTCGACACTTCCTGTCCATGGATACACTGCTGGCTGGCCTCGCTCGCTTTCTCGCTCTCTCTCTCTCTCTCTCTCTTTCTTTTTAAGTATCCCTCCCTCACCCGTTCTCTCTTCCTCCTCTCCCCTCTCGCTCCCCAGTCAGTGTTTTTAGCCTCCTTCTCACCATATCTGCCTGCCTTTTTTTTTTTTTTTGCTTCATCCTGTGTTGCTCTTGCGCTGTGCACCCTGTGGAGTAGCTTATATGTCGTGCTTTAGCCCATGTTCTGTCAAAGCAGGCAGAAATAAGAACATGCTTCGACGTCCTTATTTAGAATTTGGGATTTCAAGGTTTTATTTGTCACATACGCAAACAATATGCGGAGCAAAATGCAGTGTGGCTGTGCTAAAAGACGAGTGTGCCAGCTAGCCAGCGAGCTAGCCCAGCAAACATCACTATGCCAGCAAGAAACACGCACTAGCTAATGCTAGCGGCTCGTCGTGGAGCCTGGTGTGTGTCAGAGAGGGAAAAAAAAAGTCCTGTCTCCTCTTTAAATTTCTTTTTTGCGCAATTGATTGTTAATGTCAAGCCATGTAATTAATTCATTACCTCGAATGAGCAGAGATATCTCCGTCCCGTTTGTCAGTGCCCTCTTAACACGCTCGCCGTAGACGTTTAATAATACTGTAGGTTTTTGCAATTAAACATGGCGTCGGGTCATCCTTGATGTCCTTTAATTGAATGAAGAACTTAATTCAGTCATTGGAGGGCACAAACCGTTAATTAGGAAGTAAGAAAACCAAGGCTGCACGTTATGGATTAAAGGAAGGAAATTGATACATTGAGTGGCTGTTAATTTGAGGTAATGGCTCGTAATTTGAGGGAATGAATGGCTAACCTGAGGGAAAAATGGATTAGAAAATTTCCCTGCTGATCCCCACCAGGCTGTGTCGCTCATTATTAGCAGTGTTGCTGTCTACTATCAGCAGCAATTAAGTACTATCTTCCTGCTGCTACTACATGCTTGTAGTCACTGCTAGCTAATTGCTATAGAGCCTGATAAGCCTGATCATCCCTCAGATGGCTAATTCTTACTCTCTGTGTTCAGTATTTCTTAGTACTCGGAAAACTGCTCAATATCTTTCCTTAAATGTATGATTTGTGCCCTTGAATGATTAAATCGTGACACCACCTTTACACCATTTCATTCAACAGTTTTATTTTGGTTTTTATGGTTAAATGCAGTGTTAAATCTTCTTTGGCATCCCTTAAATGCATTTCATAAGCTAGCAGATTTTTTAAGTCTTACAAAGTAATTTGAAAAGCAGAAAAGAAAAAAGTAAAATAAGTATGTACATAAGAAAGTGAGTTAATTTGAAGGAATCAGTTGTTATTTTAGGGCATAAATTACTCATTTTAGAGTGATTTATTTTTTGCTGGGCTCTATAGCTTGGTATTAGCAGTGCTAGCTAGTTGCAAGTAGCAACAATAACATGCTGTTAGCTACCATGAAAGTCTGTTTTAGAGAAACAAGGAAGCTTTAAGAAAAGCGCTGCGACCTTCAAAATAACTTCTTCAGCTCTTCACTGTGACGCAGAGCGAGTAAACTAAACGCGTGTGTGTATTCTGCTCGGCGTTTACCATCCAGCTGGTCTTTCATCTGCTCTGTGTGTTCGTGTGTGTGTTGCAGATTTCATCCACAAGATCACGGTGCAAGCGTCCCCGGGCCTGGAGAAGAGGCGGAACTCTCCTGATCTGGGTTCGGGCTCCTCGCCCTCTTTCGGCCCACGTTTCCGTGCGATCCAACGTGAGTGCACTCACTTTCACTTTGGGTAAACGTGCACACGCGCAGGTACACAGGTGCGCATGTGCACGTGCCTCCAGAGCCATTTAGGGAACCAAAGAATGTAGAGTCTCACGCCATCTTGCATGCACATAAAGACGATGTTGCAACATTATTTCTTTCAGTTTCCAAATTCTCCTCTTTCATGTGCTCCCAACCACCCACTCGTCTTTTTTGTCTTCCCCTGTTTCCCTGTGGGCCCCCCTCTTTCTCTCTCCCCCTCCCTGCCTTACCGCTTTCTCTCTCTCTCACACACACACCCTTTTCCCTTTTCAACAGTCTGTTCCAATCCAAATATTATCTGACTTCCTCTCAGCAGCTCAGCACTTCTCAGCAGCTTTTTTCCATCGCCTCCCTGCTCTGCTCCCCCTCCTGCCTGCAGTTTGCTCACTGCTGCAGCTGGGGGAGCCATTGAGCTGCATTTTCCAGGCAGAAAGAGTGCCCAGTTTTATATGCATGTAGCGGCTACAGTGCGGTTTACTGAATTAAAAATAAGCAGGGAGGAATTCATTGCTCCAGGAGAAGGGGTTGAGAAGGGCTGGAGCAGCGGCAGAGATTTACAATACTCCTCTGCTTGTCAGGTTCTTAGACAAACGCCCCGAGATCATTTCCCTTTGGAGGGAAATTGTAACCAGTAGGTCACGGGGCGTCTTAACAAAACCCAAAAGGAAATTTGTGGCGCAGCAACAGGCAGTGAAAGGGATTTTTCAAAACAATTACCACTGGTGGTTGACATGAAAGCGCAAATTGCGGTGAATCATTTATCAGTAAAAGTGGTTAGTAAATCCCAAACATCTGCCAGCTTCATTTACTCATCAAATAGAGGGCTGGTTTTCTTTACTTCCTAATGACTTTCCTTAATGGCAATCACCAAGCCATGAGTGTGCCCGTCATTAAAGTGTGTTTGTGGATATTTATGCTTGCCCCCTCAGTGCCAAGCAATGATTTATTGCTGGTGCCTCCCAAACTTATTTGTCCAGAGAGCTGCCAAATTGATTAGCATGAGTCCGCAGAGCTCCATTCAACGAGATTTAGAATAGAAGGGCACAATGAAACCTGCTGAAGGATTGTCTTCAAAGTAACGTCTCTTGTTGTGCCGTAACAACAAGAAGACTGAACGTCCCGTATTTTTCAGAGACTTTTTGAATTCCTGGATCGTGCTGCTTCGCTGGCTGTATCGTATGTGTTGGCAGCTTATGGATATTGCTCCCCTCATGTATTTTTTCTATCTGTGGGGGCAGGATTAGTTTTGGTTCTTGTGCTTCTCTCCCAGTCCTACTCCTCATTCCAGTTCCGCTATCTGAGGTGTTGAAGTGTCTACATTTGATACGCATATATGATGATGTAAATGCAGTGTAGCTGTAGGCGTGGGCAGTGATGGCCGGTCCACAACTTCAGTGCAGACTGAGATATCTCAACAGCTCATCAATGGACTGGGATGAAGTTTGGGACAGATCTATGCTTCCTAGAGGATGACACTCTGAATTTCCCCCCAGTGCTACAACACAGTCCAAATCTTCTCTCATCCATGATGTATCTTATCATTTACTTTAGGGTCTGAAGCAAAATTACTGATATTCATGTCCCCCACTGGGTGAATTTTGACTGGTGCATTATTAAGTCTGCCACATGCAGACGATGGGCAGATGATGAGCCGAGGAGCAACTTGCGAAATACACAGAAATATTAAGACCATCACGATGTATTCCATCAAAACACGCTGACATTAACACTGACACGATGTGTTTACAGAGCAATATGCTGGGAGAGGGTAATTTCTTTCAAGCCACGGCCTGATGTCGATGAAATTGCAACGCTGACACTATCACCTGACTTCTGCGCTCGCTTTGAAAACATAGTGTTGAAGAGTGATGGAAGGTGGATCAATCAGTCCTTCTGTGTCTCAGAGGCCAGAGAAAATAATACATCCATTCAGAGACATGAATGAGGGGAATCGATGGAAATAAGCAGAGCCAGGACTTAGTGGAAAAAGAGTAGTAGGGTTACAATTTTCTCAATATTACAAGAATGTTGAGAAGGTTCCATATGACTTTACGAAGGGTGTGATGGAGGTGCTGAGGAAGGAAGCCCCTGACATACATCCCGCGTGTCGACTGAACTCTTTAACAACATTCACAAACTGTTCGCAGCACAAGCCGGTGCCAGATCCGGGGTAAAGCGTGTGAATGGCAGGTGAAATCCCGACTTTTATCAGCGCCCTGCCCTTCCTCTCATCACCCCGGGCGACTGTCGCTCCTTCTCACACTTCTCGCCGTGTGAACCACATGGAGGTTACTTTCAGGACCGCATCCTCATGATTTGGCAATCTTAACACTTTTCGAGTTAATCAGGACATAAACTGAGCAGAAATAGGAGCAGAATGAGTGCATTGAATTTTCATGAATTCCAGCTGTAGCGGGAAGTCAATTAAAGGTCATGGTGTTGGAGATGATTGCAGGGCCGCGTTGATTTATTGGTGAAACCTGCCTTTTAAAAATGCTCACCTCATTAGAATACAGAGAAGCAGTGTGCATACTGATGACGTGCGAGCTGCTTTTCATTTCACCCTGTTTTTCCTTTCTTTTTCTCCCTTTTTGTCCCGCAGTCAGCCCCAGTGACAACAGTAGGGCGTTTGGTCTGAGCCCGGTCTGGCCCCTAGACTCCCCTTCTCTTAAACAAGCCAATGGAGACCTGAGGTTGGGCCCCCACTGGAGGCCCCAGAGCCCGAAAAGTCCCAAAAGCCCTAAAGTCCTGCGCCTCAGTCCCCAGGAAAGCAGGTACACCAGAACTGTCCTTTTCCTCCACATGTTCAAATGTGAATTAGATTTGATTACACATATTTTATCAGCGTATTGAAATGTTTTTGATTTTTTTGGTGCTTTCAGCTTGTCGATGAGGGCCAAGCTTCTGGAGTCGGACAGCAATGAGAACGGAGTATCCAGGGATGACTTTGAGGAGTACAGACCCTCCACGCCAAGCCCCCCTGCTCAGAACGGTACCCAGCACCCTCCATCGCCACCGGCTGCCGGCCACACGTCTTCCATTAGTCACTGTTCCAGTTTGCACCAGCATGAGCGTGAATTAGAAATTAAGTTTTAAAACTTGAAAAAAAAATCCTTTTTCTCTCTCTGCAGGCTCCTCAGTGAAGGACAGCCTGCAGCTTCCTCTACCTCAGCGAGACTCGTGCAGCGAGGAAGGGGGTTCCTCCCCGGCGGGCTCCCCCAGGCCTGAGAGGGGTTCCCTCGGTGGCCTCATTAAGAACACCCACCGGGCCCTGCTGGGAGGTGGCTCCCTCCTGGCTTCCATCGGACTAGGTCGCTGCCTGGATATTCCCCCAAGGGTGCCCCCTCGAACGAACTCCTCTTCCCTCGGGGACTGCACCCCATCTGAAATGGAGATTTCCTCCCCGAAGGCCCTCATTTCAGACCCCCCAGTAGTGGATGATCTCATCACTTTCTCCACCTCTGAGCTACTCCCCAGACCGGTCTTGGATTTAGCTCTGCAGTCCCAAGAACTGAAGCCCTTGCCCCTGTCGCCGCCTCCGCCAAACCCCCGTGAGAGGAGCGGTCCCCGGACGCCGCAGGTGCTGCACAGCCCGCACAGCCCCAGGACCCCCCTGCAGCACGGCAGGGCCGGCCCAGGGGCGTGTACCCCGAGTTCCCATTCGACTAACGGGGAGCTGGGCTGTGAGGCCTGGGAGCACAGAGCCGACAGGAGGAGGAGGTCCAGCCAAGGCCTGCATGCCTCTCAGCTAGGTCAGTCTGACTCATTCCACCAATTGTACAAGTCAAACTAGCCAGTGGGAGCCTGCTAATTGAGGGTGTAGAGTTCTATCAAGTTGCATTATGGCAAGTGAAAGGAGTGTTTTGGCAGTGTGACTCACACTACGGGGTAAAAGTCTGGATGTCTTGGCCTCGGCTGTTTTCATTTGGACCACTCTTTTTTATTATTTGTCTCCCAACTTTCTGAGAGTGCAACACTTTACTGTGGCCCTCTTTAAATTACAGTCTCCTCTCCAGATTGGATCCATGATTTGGTTTTTAATTTATCTGTTCGATTCATCTACATTTCCTCAAGAGCACTAAGCATGTTTTGCTTTTTATGGAGGCCCCCACGCTGAAATTGGATCCAACTTTTACCTTGAATAATGTACCTCCTCAGCATGACAATGTTCCCTCGCAGTTCTTTCAGAATTATTATTGTGCCTTTTTTAGCAAGATCTCTCTGGCACAAGGGAGGCTTCAGCGCCGCGCAAGCCTTTTCATTTACATCAAAGCTTGTCTTCAGCTATTTGCATATCTCAGGTAACAGCTGGCCCTCCATACTTCACTGCTAATGCTTGCTAAGTAAAGCTAGCATCCAATCCTCTCTTGTTTTCCCTTGCTCAAGTCAGAGTTTTCTTTTATTGCAAAGTTGAATGCAAAACATCCGGCGGCACAGCTGAGGTCGCACAGGCAGAAAGTCTGCTAATAATCTACTTCTTGACTTCTCCGCCACCGCAGTGTCTTTCTGGCCACCTCCTCACGAAGAGCTTGGCTGGAGCTCAAGCGTGCGTCTTGGTTTGTTTCCCCTCCAGTTTCTTATGGATGCATGCCAGACGTATGCTATGTGTGAAGGATGCACACATGATGCATGATAAAATATGTTCAAGAGGGATTAGCGTTCATTCCCTCCTCGAAGTCACACGTGAATATATTCAGATCTTGTATTTCTGTTTTAATTTGCTAACAGACATTATCTGCATATCAGCAACACTTTAATTTACAGTACATTCACATGTTTTTTTTCCCACAGACTAATAAGCATTTCTTAGCTGCACAGTTTAGAGCTGCAACGGCGGAGGCGTGGGTATTGGTTGTTTTAAGAGTGAGTGGGCTTTACGAGGGCTTTAAGAGTGCCCTATGGTAACATTTCACACTCTATATCTGGTCCGCTTGACTCACAAAGCCTTGGATTCTCCACAGCGAGGTTCTTACAGCTCTGCCCCCGGGTACCGAGCAGACATGCCTCGCCTGTTCTGCTGCTAACAACCGTAATCTCCCAAACCGCATGCGCTCATTACATCGGGCACGCAGAGGCAAAAAAGCCACACATAATTAAACTGCGAGTGTTTTAGCTAAACATCTTATTATGTTTATTGACTGTAATGACTCAGGCTCAGATGCATAGACAGACTGCCACAAGGTTGCTGGCGGTGAATGCGCGCTTGAAAGAGAGAGATGAATGCGGAGGATTCCTTCACTGGCGTTTTTTCGTCTGCTCTCGTGTGACTCCTGATTGCTCTTTCTTGTCAGCTGAATAGCTTAGCAGCCTCAGAGAGTTGCTGTTGATGTAAATAATGCCATTTGGCAGACACATCACATTTGGAAGTAGCAAATGTTCATTCAAGATGATTTATTCCGAGTTTAATGTTCTTGTCACTGCTAATTTACTCTTGCTGTTTGCTGCTGTTGCAGCTCTGTCAACTAGCACCACAGCGCTATGTTATACTTTATTTAGACTAATTGCATCAACAGTCTGGCCTTGTGATTGTTCCATTTCTTTTTCGCAGCATAAATGTACCACTTTCATGTTGCTGCTTGGATCAATTTCATCACGCAGGTTCATGTGTTTCCCAAAATATTAGAAAGCAAATGCATTTTGGATTGGAGAGGAGTGCATGAGAGAACGCCGGGGCAACACTACAGCTGTTTAAGAGTAATCTGCAGATTAACAATTAAAGTCTCCTCAGGCAAGAATGTGAAAGGCAGGATGATGAAGAGGTTTACCATGTTGAATATTCAGCATTTCTCTGGCACTGTGGCTATCTTTAAAGGGGGATGCCACTGATTGTACTCATAAAGGTCAATTTACCTGTGCTATGAACGGTTGGTATGGGGAGATGACGGAGTTTAATGGGCCAGGATGAATGAAAGATGCTGCTGAGTTGCACCGTGGGAAATGTAGGCCTCAGCATTTTTAAAGCTAGACTGATACTCGGGACTAAAAGCCAATGTATCTCAGCCTCTGCTGCTTTGATTTTGACCACTCTATTTGAAGTGTCTCCGTCAAGTCCCTCAAGAGGACTAGAAATGGCTGGAGTGCCCCTTTAATGTGTTTTATTTCTCCTCTTTCCAGTTTTGGACCTGCCTTTGTGCCAAGACACACAGGACTCTGACGACAAGCCGTCAGTGCCCTGTGTCCTCCTCCCCAACCCCGCCCTCTGGAGCCCCAAAACCCGTCGCCTGGAGGTCAGCGTCATCCCCCGTCCCCGCCCGTCCCCCATCCGCCCCCGTATCGACCCCTGGAGCTTCATCTCGGCCGGTGGCGGAAACTCAGGTTGCAGCCGCAGCCCACTGCGCTCGGACAACAACCTTCTGGGCTACCAGCCCTCCCCTACCAACCCCTTCCACAACTGTGACCCCTTCCCCTCACCTGACTGTGACCCATTCACCCTCAAGGCTGACCCCTCGAGTGGCTCGGACACGGCTTCACCCTTTGACCCCTTCTCAGCTCCCTTTCCCACTTCCCGTTCTGCCCCGTGCTCCACTAACGGCTCGCCCACGCTGCCCTCGTTCCGCATAGCGCCCCTTAACCCAGCCGACTCGCCCCTCATCGACCTGGGCTGGGCGGCCTGCAGCAAGCCCGCAGATGGCACCAAAGAGAGAGCTCACCCCCGCAGGACACTCGGGCTCAAGCCCTTCAAGTCCCCGACGCAACTCAGAGACGACAGGTTCTAAAGGCCGTGTTTTTCATCACGGGAACACAGTCCAGGACTCTTTCCACTACTATGTCCTACATCTGAATGAGGATTTGGAATCTTTTAAAAAGCGCACACCCATCATTCAGCCCACTGAGGGAGGTGTCCCCCATGAGAGCCTTAATCATTGCAGGTCCTATGTATACACCAGCCTGCTGCTTTGGAAACCGGAAAGCCAGTGAACGGTGGTACATTGGATTGTGGGATAGCTGCCATTGAACCAATAGCTGGTGCCCATTTCATTCTCCCTCTCTATCTCTGTTTCTCTATCCCTTTGAAGGAGCAGAACACAGATCACTAGTCCCATCTTCAGATTCTATCAGACTGCTCATATCACCTGCTTTCATCTCCCCCTACCTTTGAAGCATTGTGACAATGCAGAGGTGGATAAGGCGACTTGCACAGCTTCATCTGCCTCTACCTCTCTGCAGACTGAAAGCATTCAGGACAATGGAAAATTGGAGTGCCTTATTTCGTGAAGTGTTTTTAATATATATATCTTTTCAAGGTTCCTTGAATGGTTAATCTGGTGCGTAGGGAAGATGCTATGAATTTGGCTTAAATTTGAAAATCAGCTTAGCATTTCTGTGGAAGAAAATGTTGTCTGTGTGTGTGTGCGTGCGTGCGTGTGTGTCTAGACTCATTGTTCAAGGAAAGCTTACTGTTTTTGTTTTTTTAAACAGCGTCTGCCTGTTGCATTATGGGAGAAAGCACTCAGAGTGGATATTCCAGGCCGCTCGTGAAATCCGAGACAAAACCGTGACCCAGGCATTCCGCTTGGAAGCAGATAACATTCCAGTCACATTCCCTGGGAAATGCCAGGGATTGGACAGATTCATTCGGCTGGCAGGCGACACAACACAGGAAACAAGACCTGGGAGCCCTCTGCATTCGCTTCATATGCCAAAGAATGCCACTGTGAGAGTGTAGGGGGTGGGACAAAGAGTGTTTGCAAATAAATAGTTTTTACCTCCACAGAGTGCCTGACGGGTGGGGTTCGCCATGCTGGGCAGCACAGAGAACGAGACAATCACAGATAGTTTTTAAGTGTAGGTTTGGTGTACTCTTCTGTGGTTATCCTTTTTAATAGAGTCCAGGCTGTCTTATCACCACCCGTCTGATGCTTTAGGAAGGTTCAACCAAATACTTCCAAGTATTTGCAAATGCTACAATAAGTCAGAATGGAAGCTTCATTGAATTCTTAATTTGTACAGTCCACTAAAGTAGTACAAGCCTCGCAAAGCCAGCCCACAATTTCACAGTGTCTTGGACCACATGATTAGGGTTTCTCTTCTCGACCTGATTGGACGAACGCACCGCTCTCTCTGCTGTCATTAGCTTCAATCCTTGAACTAGGAAAAAAAAAAAAAAAAGCATTGTGCTTGCTCTGGAAATGTTCCTGAAATAATCCACCCTTGTTTGGTGAAAAACTATGAAACAGTAACAGGCAGTGACGGTTAAAATCATGCTACATTTTACCGTGTAACACCTCATTTTAAAGGAATAGTTTGACATTTGATGAGATAAAAAAAATTGATACCACTCTTATATCAGTCTGGGCAATATATAGCTGGAGCCAGCAGCCGGTTAGCTTAGTTTAGCATAAAGTCTGGATGTTACAATCTCTTAAAGGAAGTCGTTTCTCCCAACCAAGACACAGTCTGTCATACTGTCACCCATCACCCTTAAAACAAACAAGATATAATGTGTCGGTGAGCTATAGAGGTGGATTTTGTTACCTCGTCGCTTATTCCCCTTGTTTCTGGACTCTATGCTAAGCTAAGCTAACTGTCTGAGAGTTGAAGGGTAACGTGTGTCAAAGTGTTCGCTGCTTTCTTGCTTCCTATTTGTGTCTTGGTCAAATCTCGGCGTATGGTTTTCAACCTTGCGCTGCACAGATCCTGTGAGATGTCAGCTGGCTTTGCGAGACCAGACCAGCAGGGCTCCTAAACTCTTGTTCAGTTTGTTCAAAATCCATCCTAAACCATTTTAACACCGCTAAAATAGATCTGGTAGTATCCTGTGGATAACCGTCATGTTTAGATACTTAGATACAGCAGAAAAGTTCAGCACTGAGCTATGACGTGGGGAGTAATTCATTCTAGAGACGGACCAGAATGCACTGTAGCAGCAACTGAAAACCAGTTCAGTTGTGGTTCGTTGTCATCACTGATTGTTCTACAAACCAAAAGCATCCTGAGAAATGTAAGACGTGAGGCAGGTTGAGGTAAAGTGGCTGCAGCAACAAAAACTTCACCATAAAATAGTCCTGGAAAGGGTCGGATGTCGCAGGCTTTTTTTTTGGATAAAATGGCCACCAGCTGGTTCTCAAGCATGTAGTCTATTAGCATAATTGGTGTAGGTCAAGCATGTAAGCAACTGAAAGAGACCCACTTAGGCATGGCAGAAACTTGTGCCGTCACCCGTGTCTTTGCGAGGTACAAATACTGATTGGGTTCATCACTGACGCCGTGTCATTGGAAGACAATAATGGCTTTGTTCCGATGAAGAGTGAAAACCTTGTCTCCAAAGGGGAAAGCTTTGTGATTAGCCTAATAATCCTACTGATGAACAGAGGAGGCTGATAGTGATAATTAGCCTCTTGATAAGAGCAGAGAGCATTAACAAAGCATTCAGATATTTGCTTAATTAATTTGCCCAGACGTTGGAAAATGCCCCGCGTCCTCCTCGCAAGGTGTCGAGTCACCGCCTTCATCGGCTTACGTCTCCATTCCAGACGGGCCCTTTTCTTTCTGCCTAAAGTTTCAAAGACAGGTTGAGCTGTCTGTCCTCCCTCTTTCTCCTCTGCTGCCACTGGCCACTCGGCTGCTGACCACGTGAAATCTTCATCAATGCTCACCTTCCTCTTCGTCCTTCCCCCTCAGGTGATGTGGGAGATTTTCCGTCTTTATTTCTCTGCTCCTTTGTGTCCGTCTTTTCTGCAAAGTTTTCTTGTGGGCAGTTTTGTCCTGACCCTGCAGAGCATTCAGTTCAGGTTTCTGTCCGTTTAATGCTCATTTTATAGAGTTGCATTTGTTAGCTTTATTTTAGATTTCCTCCGCATTTCCTCTGATGTGTGTGTTCATCATCTGCTGGGATACTCAACAGTAGCAAAGAAACACACTGCTTGTAAGCAAGTGTATAAGCCAATGTCCAGAAGTGGACAAGATCACCTCAACAGTTGTTTTCTGCTGACCTGAGGTCCACTCATACAGCTCACCTGCCACCAGCACCGTGGATCCTCCTTCACGTCGTGCACGAGTGCGAGGTTTAGTCTCGAATTTGTCTCTGTCAGCGTTGTCCCCTACCTTCCTTTGCTCTCTTGTCCTCTTCAGCAACATTTTACAGACGTGACAAATGATGAGTTATTGCCTCGTGTCTCCGTGTCAACGCGCAACGCCGCCAGAGTCACCCTCTGATAGTCATTAGGCTCGGGTAGCTGTTATTGTCAACAGAGCCTCACGAGGAGCGGAGATAGATGAAGGAAATGGAGATGATTGAAACGTCTGGCAGATTATTTCTGTCACAAATTCTGTGTGTGTGTCAAGTATACACTTCAAGCTGCCACTCATGTCTCGTCTGTATGTTCGCTCGGTGCTAGACTTTAATTTTCCCTCAGACACGATGTTGAAAAGCTTTACCTGCCGTTCTCCATCAAGCTTGCGCATGTTTAGTGATTGACTTCATGAGATAGTGCTTGCAATAACAGGATTTGCTCTTCACTTTAGATTAAATTATTGCGTAGAGTCAGAGCGGCGTTCATTTCCTCCTGGAGGTCTTCCTGCTGCAAAATGACTCCACATAGAAATACGCTGGTATACTCATGATGTTTTTTTTAACATAAAGAAAAAACTACCTTAAAGCGTAACCTTGCTCTGACAGAACTCCGGTTTGGTAGCTGAGAGAATGAATGGGACACATTTTAGGAAGTGTTTTGTGGACATGCACGTCCGATTCTTGGTTTTGGCTGTCAGATTTAGGAACCATAGCTGCCACTCGTCTGCTGGAGTTGACAGCGGGCATTCCAATAAGAAAGTCCTGATGAGTTGTTTGTGATGCTCTGCTCTTCCAGGCATCGCCCCGTCCGTCATTGCAAATCAGCGTCCCGAGTAGACACTGACAGGGAGGATGGAAGTGAATTCCCTGCAGGAGAGACCTGATATCTGGCCACCGGTTAGCCACATTCACCCCCGCAGTGGCAGGCAGCAGACGTGATTTGATGATCTAAATTCAAAGTTCAAGTTCAGACCATTGCTCCTAATCAGCGAATGGCAAACGGTCAATACATTACTTGAATAAAAGCTAATGAGACAGCACAATAGAGGAGGCCAAAGCCCAGACCCTCATCACGCCAAGAGGCTATTGTGAGTGGTGGCTGTGTCTTAGAATTTCAGAGGGGAAAAATCAGAGCCATTATCCAGATGGAAAGAAAAAAAAAACATGGCTGCAAGCTAGTTATTTCCTGCCTTTGTGAACAGTTGAAAATGTTTCCTAATGCAACCATCCGCTGGGGTCACGCTCACGCTTAAAGCTTCATTTGTCATTGTTAATAGTGGATATGTTTACATGCATACTAATTATCTGATTTACTCCTTTTAAGCCATTGATTCAACTGTAGCAGTAGTCACAGCAGATGCACCGGCAGCTCACCTGGTCGAGCGTGTACCCCTTTTAGTAAGGCTGCGACCCTCCCGCAGCGGCCTGGGCTCCATTCCAACCCAAATTCCCCTGCAAACAGAGGTGAGCTGATAATTCAGATCTATTCCTTTCCAAACTTCAGATGTTAGCGTCGTGGTAAAAGCAGTAAAAGGTTATTAGAAGACTTTCTTAAACTACTGCAGCTCCAGTTAAATGGTGTTGTCTGTCCTTCATGGTGAATGGGAAAACTGGAGAAGGGAAAAATCAGGCTGAACATGCGTCCCATTTATTTTACTGATGAAATCTTGGTGGGTCAGTGAAGAGTAAATTCTGGAACCACAGAATAGATGGCCTGGCATTTCAGTGGCTTTCACCCCATTTACCTTTGCTGCCCTTGCCTGCTTGTGTTCAATTAAGTGGAGGTTACAAATATACCTGGTTATCAGCCTCGTTTCAGCTGTCTCACAGCCAGCCAGCGCCAGAGACGCATTATTGCTCTTTCTGGCTCCTATTAAACTGAAACACCTGCCCAGGCCTTTGTTTGGCATTAACAGGCCGAGACCAAATTATCAAATATGACCTTTCATTGACTGTACAGGAATTGCGCACCACAATAGGGACGTGGACAAAAGCCATGTCTGCAAGAGGCGCCGCCAGGTGCGTAGGCTAATGCTCAGTCGCCCAAAGTGTGAGTATTATTCCTAATTCTTTTCAGTCTGTGCATCCAAGGTCACCATCTGCTGTCCTCTTTTTCTGTAACGATGAAAAGCGGAATGAATGGGAGCCATGAAAGGAATTCATTTCCAAGACCACAGCGACGGTTCTTGGAGGAGGCTGGCGGTCTGTGTAGAATCACAGATAAAATCCATGTTTAGAAAACAAACATGGATTTAATCTGTGAGGTCATTTAGTCTGAAGCCCACACACTTATCCTCCCTCTTCTGGACACACACAACAGCCTCGCAGTTGTGATTATTGTTCTGCCTCGCTATCGACACTCAATTACCTTGTGAACCTCCCGGAATAGAAGCCGTTCAATCTGTAAATTTATTTCTAAACTGTTGAATGAGTCTGCTGCAAACCAATTAGTCGACTAAACAGCCCTAGTGCCGAAAATATAGGGACGGCGGAATGAATCGTTGTTTCCTCAGCACTGTTTGCAGATAAAGGAAAGAGATGGCCGATGTTTTTCTTATGCTACTTGTCAGGGTGCAAGTGGTTCCAGGTATAAAGAGCAGAGAGTACATCCATATCGTAGCTTAGAAATGCCTTTTCATAGGGAAATCACTTGGTTTGGATCAAATTAGCCAGCTAGCCCCTTAAGCTACCTTCAGGGATTCTCTGGATCTTCGTTCTCTCAAAGGTCTGCTAAGCCTAAATTGGTCAGTTGGCCAAATTTGAATGTCAAAGTTTACTGAAGTTCACATAGGGAAAACTACGCTTGAATTTAGTTCAAGTCATTGCTCCTATTCCAATGAAATGAATTGATTTTGCTCTAAAACACAGACATTTTGGTCTCTCACACAATTTTATGGGACTAGAACTGGATTGGACAACAAGTTTCTGTCTGATAAACATCCAGAATATGTAGAATGATGGTGCTGGACCAGGGCTTAGATTACTGCTGTCACTTAACCTTATTAACGTCTTCTGAGGCATTCAGGGTAAAAGATTTGACTTGGGTTTGAGGGTGTTTAGCAGTAGGTGGTCTCTTTCAGGTGCTCATGCTTGGGCTTAAATAAGTGAACTCTAAATGATCCACAGAGGCAATTTGAAACGGTTTGGATGGTACAAATCCCCATGACTCACTGGTCAAATCTCTTCCACTCGCAGCATCACAGTACTGTAAAAGGCTTTTCCTTCTGACAGCTTCCTACCAGCCAGTGAAGTGATATTTCCAAATTTCTATAAAGGGGGAAACAGTGGATATTTATAAATGGCTGTCTTTTTACACACTGGATCAAAACTATTTCTCTTTCAAGATGGCCATGGACGCAGTCTACATTAGGATGATGGATCGATTGCTTCATATGAACAAAACATTTTATAGGTTTTCACTGGAGTATTTAAGATGTATGTATGGGTGCTTCACACGAGGCAGATTAACTTTACATTCCAGTTCTCCAATTTGACCAAATCTGTATTATAATGATTCCTCGACAAGCCCCAGTATTTGTGTGTAGCAGAAATTTCAACAGACTTGCCTGGTAGAGCTTGAAATCTGGTTCTTTGTGTACACTGCACCAAAATCCCAAACCTAAGTCGCAGTTTAATGTCCCCTTGGGGCACCCATACTGAATTTTTATGTGCATAAAACTGCTAGAGAGAGATGAGGATTTTGCCACTACCTCAAAGTAGCGGACAAGGTTGACCTCCTCTCTGTCTTTGTGTCTATTTGCTTTTATTGTAATTGTTCCAGATTCATTTCCGTGTCTATTTCGTGTTTTATTACAACCTAGGCGATGTGATAACGCAATTGTTGCATTGTCCTGGCAGCCATTTTTACATCTCTCTCAGAACTGCCTCTGCTCGTGCGAGTTCGAGGTTTTGTGGTCGTCGGGCTTTGAAAATTCGTTTTTGTTGCATTTTTGTGAAATCTCGCACTGGGCTGGGCCTAATCAACTGTTTTTATTGATGTGTGTCAAGAGGACTATTTCTGTATACAGTATGTGAAAATGTTTTTATTTCTCTTGACTATTATAATGGGTTTTAACCTGTGGAAAAAAAGAAAAAAAAAAACAAAAACAAAGGAAAAAGCTCAAAAAGAGATGAGACCAAATAAAATGTAACACTCCTGATTTGTTTGTGACCTTTTTCTTAGAAACCATTAAACTTAAAGGGCCACTTTAAATCTTGCACACTGGTCCTTTAAAGTGAAATTGTTTACTTTTTGCAAGTAAAGTTGATTGCTTTTATTGGTGTAATTATATTTATATCTGCTTGGACTCACTGCCATGTTAGATGCCAATTAGCAGCGTACGAAACCTTTCAGTGTCCTGTTTTAGGCAGCTATGGAAGGCGGGATTTGACAGGCATGTAATTATCTCCCTTGTTTTCCTTTCTCCTGATGCCAAATAATGATATCATATCAACATAACGGAAATTATTCTGTGATCTCAGGGAAAGTTCTGATATTATGTTGTTAGGTGTGACAAAATTATTTGGCCATTTTAAGCTCCTTAGGTTTGCGCCGTAGAGTCTCTTTTATTTTGACACAATCATAAAAAAGGAGATGATAATCCAAATATAAGGTCTGTTTAGCTGCTTTTCCAGAGTCTTTGATCACATTGTATGATCTTTGTTTGCCCAGAAACAATTTTACAACAAAATGAATCAGGAAACATTTGTGTTCTTCATTATATTATGTCATTACTGCACATCTCTTTGATTAATAAGACGTGTTTTCTAAGGATTCTTTTACTTACCTCAAGAGATTTCCTTATTATAATGAGTTTTCAAGGTCTTGATCAAAATTATTACAGTTCATCCTCTTGGGAGCATGAATGTCTGCTCCAAATTATTTTGCGATCATCCAATAGTTGTTCAGACATTTCACTCGCTCAAAAATGCTTGTGCTTGTGATGCTGGAGAAAAAGTCCGTGGGCTGACGATGACGATGATGATGATGATGTGACCATTTGCCTCCACTTTTAACATTAAATGGAAAACGACTTCAATCCTGCCACAGAGGCAAAGGAAATGGTCCATTATTGTCATGTTAAGACATGTTTTCACATAATGAACAGTCCTTGAAATGGCATGAAGTCGAGCCTGGCTCAGGGGAAGTGATGGCTCCGTCAGTATGTGTCTTCTGTTTCTGCACCTGCTGGTGAAGACGTTCTGGCAGAGACCTGGTGTTACATGACAGGTGATGACAGGGTGAGGACAGCACCTGGCGTGTTTTTTTCCTAAACAGCACAAATTTGGGGCCACTCATTGTATTAGTTTGTTTGCCTGATATCAGACAACGCTCTGGTGGAGTGGGCAGATTCAAAGATCTGGACCCAGGCAGATGCTTTTCTCTTGCAGTATGTGACTTTTCTGACCTTTTGATGTCTATAGACGTCCAACTCATCAGCTTTTCTAGTCTACCACTCAAAGCGCTCTTACAACTGAAGTCTGCGTTCACCCATTCGCACACACATTCATACGGTAGCTAAGCTGCCTGCTCATTATGAGCGCTATACATTCACACGCTGATGGCACAGCATCGTGGCCATTTTGGGGTTCAGTATCTTGCCCAAGGATACTTCGGCATGTGGACTGCCGAGGCCAGGAATCAAACCACTGACCTTTGGATAGGTGGACGACCACACTACCTCCTGAGCCAGAGCTGCAGCATTAAATAGCAGCACTCTGAGGCACAACTGGGACTCCTTATAGATGTAGGTGTATTTTTATGCACCTAGACTGCAGATACATCTGATCTGGTATTCCTCGTTTGTCTGAACGCTGCGATATCAAAAAACTGAAAAGGGGCTACGAGGCAATTGCGGTCAAGCCAGCGCAGCAGCAAGCTAAATTCCAATGTGAAATTTCTCCAGAGGGAGGTCATCATCTCTTACGTGAATCTGTTTGAAGAATGAAAGGAACAACGCGGGGCGGTGGGGGACCCGGGTTGGTGGACACGCTGAGACACGGCGCCGCTCTTTACTATGACTCCCTCCCTTCTCATCAAGGCTGTCAGTCAACTGGATAACACAGAGAATGGGGAATCAGCAGCGTCAGTGAGGACGTGATGGAGAAGCTGACCCTCCTCTACCCTGGCACAAGTCTCCAAGGCTGTTGTTGCCATGGACACTGTGAATGAAAGTCTGTAAAGCGCAGCGGTGTGGCTCTGCAGAGCCTTCACACTGAGCACTTAGTGGGTTTTTTTTTTTTTTTTTGGTCTAGTTAAATATATGACTAATATTTATTTAACAGCTATTTTGTTGATAGAATAAACAGAAAAGGATATTTTATGTATTTGATTCAATGTAATAAATAATAATAAGGGATCCATAGCGCTGGTCTTATTCCCCCCTTAATAAAAAAAAATGCTGGAATCTGTTTAAAATATTAAAATGAAATAGATGCAGAAGAGCTTTCATATTATCATGTGTAGCCTTTTTTCTGGCCGTCTACTGAATGTCAATCAATTTCTCAAACAGCAGTTTTTTTTCAACTTGTTTGCAGTATCAACCATTTGAGTAAGATAAAATAATGAATGCACTTTTTATAACCAGATTTCCTCTACATCTCAGCTCTCAAGTATCAAAATTGTTACAGTTTTTCTTCATCAGTGCATCAAGCTTTCACTTGGATAACAGAAAGTAAACCGGTGCAATTGGTCCAACAAGTTGAAATGTTAATTACATTGCTGACCTTTTTTTGAAGAAATTTCAGTTTCATCTCCACACACCTTCACCAGCTCTTTGCCCAGCCTCCTCATGTCCAGAATAAACTTGTCAACTTTTTTCCCCCACAGCTCAGCAGATCGCGTTCAGCATCATCTGTTGTGTACAGAGCCGAGCGTCAGATGTTCAAATGTTCGGCTCAGTTCAGTAATCAAATCTGGCTCCCGCTAGTCAGGGTCTTCTGTTCCCCAAAAGAGAAAGTCTTATCAACGGTAATGAAGTGTGAGAATGAAGTTCTTTGTGTCTCCCCACATTTCCCTCTGCTCAGCCGCCTTTGAAGTGAAACAATTTGTCTGGCAGAGAAGCAAAATACAATAAAAAGGAGAGAACCCTGATGTTTCCTCAGGATGTTATTTAACTTGATTCTTCTCCTGAAGCCATGAAGAAGAGTGTTTCAGATGTTCATTATTCCATGAAGTTGCACTGATGATAATTGTTTGGGCACTTATGTATACCTCAGTCAGGGAATTCTTTAGTTATTCATTTTCTATTGGCACAACACGAACAGTAAAGGATGAATTGCCGTGAGCTAAATCCCCCCACCCAGCCATGAAGTATTATTAGCAAACATATACTTAATAGATGGAAAGATGTTCATGGATGCTGTAAAGGTGCCTGGATTCTTACATTAATACATGCTCATCTTTATTTTTGATCTTCTGTTTAGAATGAATTAAGAACAGATTTGGTTTCATGTTTTGAGTGTTTCTATTTAAGGCTGCATGTGCACCTTTTGGACTATGAAAGCAAGGAAGTGGAGTCAAGTAATACGATGATATTCAGATACAGGACACACGCTTAGAGGGACACCTGTCCAGATGAAGAGGGATTTCAGAGGCCCCGAGGAGAAGAGTTATTGAATCTCAAAAGGCAAGGGATGGTTGCACAAGCTTCCACAAAGCCTTAAGAACAAATGGAGGAAATCCAGCAGCGGTGCAGTGCTGTTTCGGACAGGTCGCTCAGCAAAGCTCGCTGCAAGAGCACAATACAGATCCCAGTGTGACAAATCTGCAGCCGCAGTCAGAAAGTCGCTGAAACAAACTAGTCCTGGGTTTTTCACAGTGAGCAGTGTTCTGTGGACAGATGAGCCAAATATGTAACTTTTGGCAAGAAAGATATGTGTTACTTTTGGGAGAAAAAGCATATGAAGTTGCTAAACTCATGCAAGCTGTGAACCGTGAGGTGCAGGGAGAGCGAAGGTTTGCTTTGCTGCCGAAGAGACGAGACAACCCGCAGCGATCAATGAGGTCCATGCTGGAGCAGGAAATTCTGCAGAAGAATATAAGGGCAGCTGGATTATACAATACATCTGTTCACAGACATACAGCATTATATATGTAGTGCAGAGTGACAAGAGAGAGACAGATGAGCATTTGCATTCAGTGAATGGTTAAGTCAGAGCTGACTTTAGGCAGACTACAATGATGAAGCATGTGGATGGTGCCAGAAAGCTTCATTCATCTTCAGTGAGAGCAGTGCTTCAGTGCAGGGGAACAAGAGGAGCCTGGTTATTTTTCTGTGCTGAGGTATTTAACCGTCATATTAATGTGAAATTCCAATCTGAAATACATAGAAACATGTTTGATCCCACAATATAACCTCACAATATACACACACAGAAAGAGGTTTGTGCATGTTAAGTGCTTCATTTACAAACCTACCTGTACAGCCAAGGCAACCACCGCAGGGCCCTGGACATCCAAGGACCCCAAAAACCTCATGTGTCAGCTGCAAATTTGGAACTAAAGAGGAATATCAAATGAAATGAGGCCTTTTTGTTCAAAGTGGCACTGTGGCAGAAACTCTGGGCTGTAAATTTGGGCCCAATGTCCATCAGTCATTGCTCCAGGGATTTAGCACTGCACTCCCATAACGCTGTCAGACTCATGATGGACTGACGGACAAAAGAACTTTTTTATTCCTCACTTTCTTCCTCCCTGTCAAAATGTTAACACAGCTTTTTACATATGCAGTAGTTCTCCCCAACCCCTGTAAAACATTTTGATGTGTAAAACCAGTGGAGCTACGCTTTAAATCAGCTGTGGACTGCTTTGTTGCAAGTTCAACATCCCCATGTTTTAACTGTTGCTGCCAGGAGACACTTTTATTTAACTAATACAAGCAAGTTTAAACTAACCAATTACAACAGTAATGTTTCCATAAATGGGTTTAGAGTGAATAACCTTGGCAAACGTGAACTGTATTTTCGTCAGAAGTTGGCGGTATAAGCTACTTCACACATGACTATAATTAACAGAGTAGAAGAAGAAAAACGGAAACGACAGAAGTTGCCTTAGCTGCCTGAGGGAAGAATTGAGAGAGGTCTGCAGGAATTAGTTTTGTTTGGGTAAGCTGTAATTGTTTTCATCTCACCTAGTGTTGGCCATGTTATCACACCTGTTGTCGGCGCTACCAGCCATGTTTTTGCGCGTTATAGGAATATCCGGGAAGACAACGACAGTGGAAACAGCTGCTTCTTCTTCTTCTTCTTTGTGTTTGGTTTTGTAGCCGAATGTGACTTTTTTTGTGAAGTTGAGGAAGTTTTTACAAAGGTGAAAGCACCAAAGCAGGTGGAGCAGGGTGCGACCTACGGGGGAGTCAGACATGAGACATGAGCTCCCCTGAAAACATGAGTTGCGAAATTTTGGGGGGGTCTCTAAAATATTGGCAATACGCTATGTTTGCCATGCATTTCTATCTTTCTGTATTGTCATTGATCATGCATTTAAGTAGGCTATTATTGATGTATGATTCATGCATGAGGTTGATTCACTCTAATAAAGATACCGGCGTGCTATTCTATTTATTCTATTCAAATTTAAAATCAACATTTGAACACATATGGCACGGCTTTGCTGGGTGTTTTGTCATTAGGGGGATGAGGGGGCGGCTCGAGAGACAGCGGCCAGCAGACAGCTGCTGAGGGCCGGGGAGCTCTGGAGGAGGGAGCCTCTGGAGGAATAAACACCCAGAGTCACACTGGATTCTGCTCCCAGTTTATTTTTCCAAACTTTTTGGATTAAAAAGTTCTCTTCACTCCAACCTGTCTGCAGCAGCAAGCTGCGGAGGTGCCGACCTGTAACATTACTGTAATTAGTCTTTCTTCGTTGGCTGCTTACTGGAGGGGAAATGCACTTCATGAATGTACAGAGAGGAGAGGAGAAAAAGAAAAGAGACTGGGAGGAAATAAGTGAAGGAAGCAGATTCTGGTGTCTCCTGAGTTCAGTGAGAGGCTAAACTGAAAACAAGCACACACATACACACACTCTGTGCCTGCTGTTGCTCACTAGCTTACGGCTAAGCTACAGTATTCTGCCTGCTTTGGGTGATAAACACAAATGATCCTGATGTTAAACTCACCTAAAGTAATGCAGGGTGAGAATGAGCTTGTGTTTGGTGATGAGTTTTTCAGTATAGAAGGAGGTTGTCAGGATTGTAACAGATATTTCTCTCAGTAACAATGACATTTCTTTCACCTCCCTGCTAATGCAGCATTTATCAAAACATGTGGATGTCATTTTGTGCCAACAGAATATGCCAAGAGTCAGGGTGAGAAGCTACCTTCCTCTATTTGAAGAGATGCCAAACTCTCTTCACAAATTGTGATGTTCAGTGACTGAAGAGTACGGAGAAGCAGTTTATCTTAATGACATTATGACATAATATTTACATGTAAAGGTTAATTAACCATATGTAATCATTCATCCCTGTGTGTAGATTATGTTGAAAATGAGAAGGGAATAAAAGAAGAATCAATTCACAGTTTGGCTAAATATTTTTTTTAAAAAAGAGAGAAAGACGCTTATTGTGTGTGGTGAGACAGTCAACTCATCCTTTCCCAGGGAGGTGTGGGTGCAGTGCCTGTCTCTTTTGTCTTCACTGGTCCCACGAGGCATGTACTGAGGGCGCAGATCACTGTATCTGTCACAACTGTGACAATGAATAAAGAAAGAGCAAACGAAATGTGATATTTTTACTCAAGAGGCAACCTGCTGAAAAACAAAATGCCACAAACTGCAGTTCCTCGCACGGCCACTTGAGGCTGGCTCCACAAGTGAGTCAATCCCCATAGACTCCCATATTAAAATGCCCAACTCTATAATTTCATGCTTCTACAATACTTGCCAATATGTCCAGGAGCCCTCATGCACACTCATGATTTGACGGTGGGACAGCCCTAACTGTGTGTTCCCCAACCCCTCAACCCAAGTTGACCACCTTCCAGTCCAACAAGTGGAAAAACCAAGATTGATGTCTCTGGGAAAACAAGGATAATAATGCATTATGCTGTATTTTTAAAACACTGTAGCAATATGTCCACAGATAGAAATTCGACTGATTTAATGAGACACAAGTGCTAATACACAGTATGTTATGCTGTGCATTGAGGATGGAAGTTGGAACTTTCCGACTTCCCAGTTTCTGCATTTCTAGTTGAAAGAGTGTCAGTCACTCATTCACCAGAATTCACCTAATTGACAAACACTTGCAACATGACTACCCACACTTATGACTACAAAAACCAATGTAATCCCATCAGGGTTGTTAGAAACAAATGAAATCAAAAGACATGATTGTGGCATGGAAGTACATCATTGACAGATATGTCCCTCATTAGCACGTTGTTGAAGACGAAAAACTACCGTAAAGCTGGCTGTTCAGGTCATTCAAACAGGGAACCAACTGAAAAGGCAAAATACAGATGCTGTTCATGCATGAAAAATGAGAACACAAGCTATGGTACACTTCAGGGCCTTGTTGCAGACTTTCACAGAAATGTGAATTTCAGTGATCTCATCTTCAAAGGGTTCTACAACACAAAGTTAAATGCAGACATAGGCACTCTACAGCAACTGTGAAATCTGGCAAACAGACAGAATGGAACAAAAGCAGCCCTTGGAGAACATTACAGGTGCTGTGACGTATTTTGTGCATGATGTAAATGATGCCGTCGTCATTACTGCAACTCTTCATTATTTGAGTCTATCCATGACGCACCCAAACACATGTTACAATGTACAATATCAGTAGGACAGAGTTAACCATTGCAAGTGATGTACAAAGCATTCAGTCTCACATTCAGACTCCCACACCATGAATCAGATGTCAGTTTCCTGACTGCAGTCACCAACCCTTCAGAGGCCAAACACAAAGCAACGTGAGAAAAAGGAGCATGATATCAACATCGTGGACAACCAAGGATAAAAATCAACCAGAACAGACAGTGCGCTCTTCCAGGTATCATCACTAGAATGACACTTTCAAGATTCTGACGGTAAGAGGACGTGCTGATTGTGGAAATTTAAGATGCAGCACCTTAGACAACAGCATGGAAGCCCTGAAAAGACCTGCAAGCACTTGTGCCACCCGACCCAGCGAAGACCACATAGGGTAGTCAACAAGGAGTTCAACATAGACCAAGAAATGTCAAGTGGCATACAGCAGCAGGAATAGATGCTGGATATAGCTAATTCTCAGGAGGTCACAGAGTCATTCTTACAAATGTAGGAGGGTGTTAATCAAATCAGCAAGCGCATTTTATATATAAACCCATAGGAAAAGGTTAGAATTAGCCTCAAAAATAGTTTTTCCAAAGGCCAGCTCTCTGCACTGAAAATCACAAAATTAGCATTTTTGTCATAGTTTTTGGTCAAATAAGGAGCTTTGGGGAAGTAAACTGATATGAAAATAACTCTCCAGGAGGTTGGATTTCTGCAAGAGCAGTAACAAAAAAAAAAAAAGCAATATTTTTCTATGTCCTGGTTGTTAACAGTCAGTTCACCAAAGTGTGTGTGTTGCATTTGATATTTAGAAAAATAATACTATATCTCTATAGATATATAATATGTAATATGCCTCCTAAATATGCCAAAAACACAGATTTCCCCACATCTGTTTTCTGATCATAATTTTGAAAAAAAAAAAACAAAAAAAAAAAACAGCAATGTGCACAACTCTTCTCTTTCCAAGTGAACTTTATCCATAATGCTTTGTTCCACCCCTCTATCGGAAAATGTCAGAACTTAAGGCTTTAAATCTGTTACGTGCCAATCTGATGTGTGATATGTGGTTGCGCAGCCAAATTACACAAAGTTCTTTTGAGGGTAACGAGTGAGCCAGAGCAGGAAAAAAGCCAGCGCTCCGATAAGACTTAGAGCAAATTGACACTGGAACAAAGATGTCCCCAGTGTTGTAATAATGGAAAACCAAGACATCTCAAGCCAAGGATAATAGAGCTAATTTTTCAGTAATACTAAACCAAAATGTATCCAGTGGATTAATGTTTGCTCTCTGTTATACTGTATAAATTGGTTTCATTTCAATGCTAATGTCACTTGAAAAAAATGTGAATATCACAAAAACAAAACACTGTGTCCTGATGCTAAAAAGATAATTTCATTTATCAAACTGAAGAGAATATCCAGTTATATTTATGTAGATGTAACCACCAGAGGGCAATGTTTAAGTGCACAGCCGCCTCCTGAGGACAGCTACTGCAGCTCATAATCGTATGAGACTTTGTGCACTAATTGATTCTATTAATCATCACTGTTGCCTGCTATTTTGCTGCTGTGGTTTCCCATGTGACACTGTTTGAGAATTGTATATCAAGGGTGCATCGGGTCAGAGGTTGAGCATGTGTTTCCTTCTCCTCGCTCACCTGGAGCCCCTTTGATGAGCTGCTGTCAGAAATAGCTTTGCACGGCGGGGCTGACTAATGATGTTTTGAGGGAGAGTGGGTCCTCCACCGCAGAGAGCCCCACGTAGAACTGAGGAGGGCTGATTGACAGATTGAGATCATGGAAATTACAGACAAAAGGTCTTTATGGAAATGTATGCAAGATTAAAATATTACACAGTCTTCCGTCTTCACTCCTTATCATAACAGAGTGAGTATCAAGGCGGGGAGAAAGGAAGTCTGAAAATGTCGTTTTGAAGCTCGGTAATTTCTACTATTGTTATGAGCTTTATAACAGCACAGACACTTGATAGGTTGCGTAACAGTGTTGGCATTTCTTGTACAGCTTTAAAATGATTCCACCCCTGTTTGACAAATAGATATTTTAATGTGTGTATCAACAATCATGTGTCCTCCTCAGCTCCCCTGCCGTGTGGTGTCCCTCAGGGGTCGGCCCTTGGACCAATGCTCCTCTCATTGTACATGCTTCCTCTGGGTCATTTATCCAACTGCTTTCAAGACGTGTCAGATCACTGTTATGCCGATGATACATGGATCTATTTCTCTGCTAGACCCAATAACCTGAATCAAGTGACCTCGCTCCATAATCACATAACTGCCACCAAGGAATGGATGACTCTTCATTTCCTCCATGTAAACCCTGACAAAACAGAAATTTAATTGGTCCTGAATCCTCTTTTATCATTGTATGACTTTGACTAACAAGTTACTATATAAACAGATATTTGCTGCAGCGGCCTCTTACTGATCAAAGATTGATTTTGCAATTCGTCTCAACATGCTTCACCTGTCTCTGTGCCAAATTGGTGAGTGTTCTCGGTTGCCTTTGACAGGCCTATATGGTTACATAAAAAAAAAAATCATCCGTCCTCGCACTTGATTTCACAACGCACCCGCTTCAACAGCAGCATGTCTGAGATAGCACTGTGAACTGCATGCCAGCAGTGCACAAACAATTACACAGCACAACGCCGCCACAAAACCTGCCTGTTTTGTGGCAGCCGATAAGAGAGCCCTGAATAAATGTGCCTACATGCATGAAAGACTTGAGAGGGAGAAGTGTTTGCAGGGTAAATATTGCAGTTGGCCTTCGTGCATGTGTACAGAACAATTACATGCTTCATTGTTGTGACAAAAACGGGCTGAGACAGCAGCTATTTGCTTCTAATTTAGCTTGAGAAGTCCCCAACAGCGGGGGGATAAATCTCATTGGATACTGTGTGTCAGCATGTACACTCTCCTGCCGCCTGTGAAAGGCACAAGTAGCTGCTATGTGACTCTATAGGATGACAGATAAAAATGACTCAATCCGTACTGGTTTGCTCTAATTACTGTACAGTGCATCCATTGAGGATGATCAGGTCTTTAGGTTAATTTACTAATGGATGTGAGCTTAAATAATGCATTTTTCTACACTGTATAGCCTTTAGTCGATTCTGCAGCTGCAGCAATTACCAAGAGAAGGTATCCTAACAACTCATAAGTTATCTCTGCTGTTATTGATGACAACCTGAGGCTGCCTATAATTCAAGCTGCCGCTATGATTTGCCTGGCTTTTTGTCTTGCTAAGATATGATTTTTCTCATGCTAATTGTTTTCATCATGACAGTCAGTCGCACAAATGGGAGTTTTTTAATCACGGGTGTGAGTGCAGAATGATCAGATGACTAATACACTGAGAGAAAACATAATATCTGTACCTGATAATGATACAGTGGATCAATCATTACACCATCTCCACACACTGTGCACAATTAGCAATTCATTGGTCACTCTTCCTTTTTTTGGAACTTACATTTTAATTTAACATAAAGAAAAAGGGTTGAATTAAAAAAGGTAACAATGGTAACAATTAAGGCTTACTTGTTTAAGTATTTAATACAGAAAATGTCAGAAAATGCCCATCACAAGTTCCCAGAATGCAAGAAGATGTCTTCACATCACATAAAAGTGAATTACTAGGCCTACAGCTAAGAATTATATTCATTATTGATTAATCTGCTGATAATAGTGAAAGAATAGTGAAAATATTGTCTACCACAGTTTCCTGAAATGTCTTTTTTGGTTTCTAAACCCAAATAAAATTAGTTTATTACCACAGAAGACTAAGAAAAACAGCAAATATCACATTTGGAACCAGAACAGAAGCTGGACCCTGTGAATTTTGAACCAACTTAAGCAACAAATCGATTAATCGACTAATTGTTTCAGCTTTAATTGTGACCAACATCGGCACTGAAAAATAACCTTGCCATTGCCCCGTGGCTAGGATCATGTGATATGACTGAAAAACTCCAGAACATCCTCTGATGGATCACAGTGTGAGACAGTTCTGTCATTTGCTGCTTCCAAGTTCAAGAATGATCTTAGAATCTTTACCTCAAACATATTTTTTATATCCTGCAGTACAATATCTGCCATAAACTAAAATCTCCTGATGCTAATGTATCAGCTGGGCTTTTACTTGAAGCAGATATTCGGCTTGAGCACTGAAAAGCAGAGTGAGTGGGGGAAAAATAATGACCTGGCATTAAATTAAAGAGCAGAAAAGACACAAAAATGAAGAAAAAGAATGAAATAAATCAGATTCCTCTGAAGAACATGATGCTATCATCACCACCAGTAGGCTGCACTGCTGCAGAGGCCTGATGGATCAGTTCATTTTTCTCCTTGAGACTCTGTCCCTGGGGATTTGAGAGTCCATGTCATGATTCATGACCAGCAGTGGTGCAATTGAACATTTTAAGAGGAAGCAGGGGTATACAGTGCAGCCTAAGCCTTAATAAATGGTGTTCTTAAGAGCCAGTCATAGCCTGTCCTGAGCACGGGGGAATGATGACGGATTGGTTTTCTTTGCTCTGCCTCATTTCTTATCCAAATGAAATCCGGGAAGTCCATTCATCCCGCTTAGGAGATAATAAATTGGTTGAGTTGTTGCTGTATATAGACCTCACGAGATGACCCACCTCTGTGCTTAGTGTGTGCCACCGTTCTTTACCTTCTTCCTCAATGGTACCTCCTCCTCTTCTTATGTTCGCCTTTCTCAGACGTGTCACTTCACAACAGTTTACTGTCTGTTCTGTCATACAAATGAATTAAATAACCTCCAGCCTGTATTGTTCCATATCACTTATATGACTGTGCTTTAAGTACTAATCACAGGAGCATTGGCTTTACTACTTCTACTAGATCATTCATCTATTTTCTACAGCTGCTTACTGTGCTCACTGTTTCAAGGAGCTGGATCCTATCCCAGCATGCCTTTGGCAAGCCTGCTAGAATCAGTGCAAGCATTTTGTAGTCACCAGTATTCGGATGTAAAAATACAGTGACTTGAAAATAAACTGCAACCAAGACAGATATGAGTATTTTATAGTCTTGATGAGGTGTTCCTGTGGAGCAAGGCACCTGATAATTAAGTCTGATGAAATCAATTATACATGTGCAAATGCACATGTGGTGCCCACACATATTGCTACTCATAGTACACTTGTGTTATCTGAAAGAATTAGCCAGTTAATTGAGGGGTCACTGTGACATCATAATGTTCTGCAACAACACTTTTCTGGCTGCTGTTCAACACCATAACTCAGGAGCAGAAGGGGAGATTGTGGCCATATTTCACATTTGGTCAGATACTGAATTGGTAACACTAATCTTGGGTGTCCACCTTGAAACTGTGCTGATTGCATAGATCTCCTGTGCCAGCGCCAGCATCAGACGAAAGGTAGCGAATCCCCCCCAGAATAAACTGTGCATTTACTCTGTGGGTTTTATGTTGTTTTAATCAACGCTTAATGTTTGCTTCTCAAGGCTTTGCATCAATTGCAGCCTGCTCTTCTTGGAAGGGGATCCCTCTCTGAGCCGCCCTTCTCAAGGTTTCCATTAATTTAATGAAGATTTTACAGCAGCTTTTACCTCTCACCAAGGATGTAACAAGCCATTAATGTTTGCAGCTCTTTGAAAGTATAACTGATGACTGGAATGTGACAGCACACTGGCGACACTGCTCTTGTTTGTCAATTAATCACTAATAAAGCTCAGATCTGTGAGTATGTGAGAGATACTTTAAGCACCTAGTGAAACAGTGATTAAAAAACAAAAATAATTCTGATTCCATAACAGCAGCTGCGGCTCAGAGGCCGGAGCTTGTTGTCCACTAATCAGAGGGTTGGCAGTTCAAGTCCCGGCCCCTCCAGTCTATATGCTGGAGTGTCCTTAGGCAAGGTAATGAACTGAGTTGTTCAAGTGCTGAAATGCGTTTGACTGGTCAGTAGATTAGAAAAGCACTATATAAATGCAGTCCAATTAAACCTACGTTTGAGCAGTTAATAGCTCTATTAAGTGTACTCTGGCATGTTGGTGATAGCTTTACAGCTGCCGGAGGACTTTAATAATCATATATTGTGGACTAACTCACCATTTGTTGACGGTGAAATCCAGGCAGATTTTAATGAAGCAACTTTCATGTCCCTCTTACTTTGTGGCACGTAAATCCTGTGTGTTTGTATCTGGAGGTGATAATCAAATGTTTGAGTAAATGAGATCCCGGGAGACCCAGTGTGAGATCCCCACGCGCTGTTATCATCACACTGATTTCCACACATGACAGACAGGTACAAAGGGAAAGTTTGTGCTGCGGCTGGGGCATCTGAAGTGTCTACAGGGAACTTGAACAATGCGTTTAAATGTCAGCTGGCATCAGGAGAGCATTCTGGGAGGCGTCAGCCTGGGATTCTTTTCACACATTCAGATGGTTTAAGAAGTTGTCACTGATTTACATATCCAACAAGTCATAGATATGAACAGCTAATGGTGCGTTAGCTGTGGTGTGGAGTTTCTCAGAGTGACAGTGAGGTGATGGGTTAGAGGCATTTTGGGACTTTTAGTGGACAATTTGGGGCACTGATATGTAATGCAAGTCATGCATAATCACATTGTGGTATAAATCATGCTGATTAATCATTTTGATTATTGTCAGTGACTGATAATCTATTCTTATGACAATGTAAATTGATAGAAACTATCAAAAGGCACCCTTGACCCATCATTTTGCTATAAGCAGTGCAGCTTTCCAGCAGTGGATTATCATTACTTTTATCATTTTTATTAAAATAAATAAAACCACAAATAAAATCCATTGATCTCTGCAATGACTTCAGACATTAGTGTTATGATGAACATTCACCAGTTGTTATTTCAACTGGTAATCAGAGACTACAGTCTGATAATGAAACACTTTGGGCCAGTGAGCAGCAACAGCGAACATCAACACCATCAGCTGAAAAACATGAAGTGAGAAAGGAAGCCTTTTGGCTGCAAACAAAGCTTGACTTGCGAGCTCTGTGAAATGCTGTGATAAACAATCGCACACTGAGAAAGCAGACCGGCAGCGTTACTTCTCATTTTTAACATGCAATTCAATATGGCAGTCCAGGATGCGTCCCTACCCGGCCCCGTTCAGACTTTCATTTTCCTCATTCCCTCCCTCTCCTGTTACTGATGCATTTTCATTTTCTTCATTAATGTTCTTTTATTGAGTCTGTCTGCAGTAATGTCTGTGTCACAAGGACACACACGCTAATGCGAACATGAAATCACTGTGCACACACACCAATCACTTTTATACACGCACCTGAAAACAGTACCCTTACATTGATGCAATTGATACACCTTCACTGTCTCAAACGGTTGCCGCAATGTACAAAATACATTAGTTGGTGTTTATGTGAAGGGTGGGTGGTTTAAGTCATGTTAAAACTGATAGAAAGTTGATTAAATAAGAAAACTAAAAACTTTGATATTCTGTGGATAAGACACATTGCTTGATCTTATACTAACGACCAATCAGGTGGCATTATTTCACCCATCCTTCCCTTATTTTTGGCCTAAAAAGCTCTGCAGAGCTGCAGTCGGGTGATGTAGTGTCTGCTGGTTATTCACACTGCACATAATTGACACATTGACACAACACTTACCTGTGTGCACCTGCACACACCGCCCCAGCCCTTCCACCTCTCCCTGACTGTGTTCCCATGCACCCGAAACTAATTTCAGTACAACGGCCTCAACTTCAATGTGCGTGTGTGAAGCTGGTTGTGTTTCAGATGCAACGCTGATGTCACAGTGTGCGTTAACATCTTCTTTGCAGGTCTGCGGCACAAATCAGTCCAAAAAAGTTTGTCTCACACACACACACACACACACACACACACACACACACACACACACACACACACACACTCATTAGACCAGAGAGAGTGCAGGGTGGTAATGAGTGAATCCTGCGTGATAGAGCTGAAGTGTCTTCGGAGGCGGCGAGGTCAGCTGGATGCTGCTTCAATGCCACGGCAGTTTAATTAGAGCGTTCTATAATGGAGCCCTATCTGGAATAGCCCTTAATGAGCACCTAGTCATTCTATGTGTCCTTAATTTGTTCCACATAACTGAGGCCGTGAATAATCTCAAACTGTGAATGATTATCTAAGGCCAGTGGGGGTCAGGCTCACGTGTAGAGGTGAGAAGGGTATAATGGGTGAAATGTCATTTTAGCTTTCACCGTAGGGCTCAGAGGCGGCTGTGAGCGGCTTTGAGGTGTGGACAATGCAGTTTCTGTAAGCCTCAGCGTTGACTTTACGTTCCCCAAACACAGACACACGAGCATAAGGATGATAGTTGCCATGGCAACTGGGCAAAAATAGTAGGGGAGGAATGCCGGAGGGTACGCGCACAGACACACTCATCAACATGCGAGCCCTCTCAGAAGCTGAGTGATTTCGCAATCCCGCTCCACATTTGTCTCCTCCCTCGCCGACATCTCTCCATCTTTTGCTCCTCAACCCCTTGCTCTCTTTCACCTGCTCCTCTCTCTCTCTCTCTCTCTCTCTCTTTCACACACTTTGTGGGTGTGCGTACTGTATGTGTGTCAGACAGTGTAATCTGCTGAACGCCAGATTGATAGGTGAGTGTGGTGTGTTTGTATGGCTTCATCCCAGCAGCCGGGGATCGGAGGCAGCTACCTGTTCATCCATCATCCTCCTCTCTGCCCTGCAGTCTGGATTGTTCTCTGCACTGACAACCACTCTCACACTTTCCCATACACACACACACACACACACACACACACACACACACACACACACACACACTTATGGACACACCCATACTGCCTACTGTATAAAACACACTTTTCTGCCCGCACATACTTACTTACACATGCATCACGCCTACACGCTCACGCTGACACGAGCATGCTCATATTCAACCATACAGACAGACACACACTTCAAAAGGCAAACTTCAATGAGCAGCCACACACATGCACTTGTTCTCGCTGTAAAAGGCTTCCCTTACTTCTCTCCAGCTCCCTCCGTGCCCCATTTTTAGCCCCCGCTCACCATCTTGCATCCAGTGATTTTACCCCCTCCTTCACCCTCCTCGCCCCCTTCCCGCTCCTGCTGCTGCACAGCTCTGCCTGGCTCCCTTCCATTTATGCACCGCTCCTTATACATATTTGACTTTTAAATTGAGGCTCTATTTGTGTCATGCCCAAGAGGTACTGTCAATTAGTCTAAATACCATGACGCATCTTGTGAGGAGAGGGTGAGAGGGGGAGGAAGGGAGGGAGAGGGAAAGTGACAGTGACAGCAAGTCCAAAAAGAAAACAGACAAGGAAAGACAGAAAGTGAGGTAAATACATTTAGAAAGACAAGGAGGCTTTTGTCTGGTGTAGCGCCATACAGGGACCACCTGCTGGTAGAACAGATCCCAGATCAGTTGAGTGTCATCAGACAAAACCCCCACTTCAACCTACTGAGCATCTTGGCAAGCAGCGCCGATCAGACGCTCACCCCCAGAGAGCTGCTGAATGCAGGGGAGTGTTGGGATTCGCGCTGGAGAGGCCCTGACTGTCCGGCATATGTTAGAGAGGCCTGCCGAGACGTGCACTCACAAGAGGATGTAGATGTTTACTCACAACACACACTCTGCCATGAATGAATAATTATATGATACGTGGTGAAGGACATTATGCAAATTGAGCAGATGTTTGGAGAATATAGCAGGAACATCATATGAGATAAGAAAATAAAGTAGGTACAGATAAAGGCACAAGATGGTTATTTTCTTCCACCAGGAATTTGACAGACAAACATGGCTGCTCAGAGCAGGGCATTCTATGTGAAAAGCTTTTTTACATTTTAAAGCAACAGAGATATATTTTGTCTACAGAACATTCAGTTCTATTTGGTACACCCCATTAAGTGATGTCAATAAGCAAGTGTGCATGACACAAGGACCGTGACACTTACAACATGTCAAACTGTGAAAAATGTATCTGGTTACCATCATAGTGAGTGTTATAGTGAGCTTGTCTGGTGCAAGGTCTGATGATGTCACTCACACAGTCTGGACACGCCCCTTCAGTCCTGAGAAGAGGTCTAATCAACCCAAGTGAAAACACCTGTGTGAGTGAACCTCTGTTTGCATCAACATCCTCCAAGAAAATGGTAAGTTTTTAATCATCTTGTGTTTGGCATGTGTGGAAACATTGTTAGCACTTCGTATTGATGAATGAATCTTACAGTCAACCAATTTTAGAAGGTCTCTTGCAGGGCAGTGTTGCTTAGTGTGTCAGTAATTTCAGAGTATTTGTGGCTGAGGACCACCAGTTTAACAGACACTGTTATGGGTGAACCCATGAGTGTGTTAGCAGCTTATATACTGGGATTTAATTGCCAAATTTCAACCCTGTCAGCCATTATCTATCTGATAAAACATTTCAGACATTTAAGGATGTTTGCAGGTACTCTGTTTTACCCACATGTGCTGAATGCATGTCCTTACTTACAAAACATTTGCGGTGGAGATTTGTTTTTTTTACAATGATCTGAAAGCTGCTTTGTTTACCTCTAAGTTTTTTGCTGCTTTACCGTGACAAACTGTTTCTCAGTGGAACAGCATGAAATAGTCTGCAGGAATACATAAATACACTTGTGTTGTCTTGGTTAGACAGAGGGATTTGATAGGACACCAACATGGTGCTGGATGTTTCCACAGTGGTTGATAAATACTAATCGTTGCTAAAGCTTATTCAGTTTATATTAGAAACCATTACAACCAGTATGATGAAACGCAAGCCCACATTGCCTGCACTCTCTTGTGCCACTGTAAGGTTGGGTGATGTCAGATCATACAGCATCTAGTTAAGTGTAGTGTGCAGTGGTCATGTGGTTTAGTTTTTAGGACTGCAGCACAGTTTTTACTCTGCAGCCTGTGTGTGTTTGGATGTGTTTATAGCATGTTTTTCCCAGTGCCTGTACACAAAGTCAGGTGTCAGAATGCGAGGTTTACCTGCCTGGTTGTCTTTGGGGACTTCAAACAAAGTCTGCTCCTGCGGGGCCCCCCTCTGTCATAAACGGCGCCTCTGGGTGCATGATCACACACACGATTAAACACCACAACGACACGCACGCGTGCAGCCAAACGCGAGCATCTCACAGCCCATTTGAGATTTTACTCAGAGAGGCAAATAAACAAATTGGGCCTGAAACGGCGTCGACTTCTCTGACACTCACATGCACCCACACATGCGCGTCGACGCACGCTCAAGCACAATGCTGATCACTCGCATGGCAGGGGAGGCTGATGAGATGTGTCATAGCTGATTGTCTATCTAACCAGTGATGTCATGTGATTTGTGAGAGCCAAGTTCTGAGGCGTGTTTACAGCAAAACTTTCTGCCTGTGGGGAAATGAAGCCACAGCTTTGTTTTCTGGCTTTTCACTCCTTTTATTTGATGAGCATTGATCAGAGCAGGGCAGAAGCGTAAGCTCTCACTGTAGGAGCGTTCGGGGTGAGGAGACCAGCACGTTTAGCCTGGGAATATTTGAGTTGTCTTATCGTAGTGTAATCCATGCATGTGTGCACATCATATTTTACAGATTGGTGAGTAAACGGGAAGAGCAGCCATGGGGTACATCTCACAGTTGGATAGAAGATTGGATGATGAAACGGGGAGGAAACACCACACAAAATGGAGCAGAGAAGTCTTGGTCTTCCTTCCTTCCTTACCTTTACTAACCTCTGCTCCAGATTCACAGACAGAGCTTTTGGTTTGATAGTGCGTCTCTTCATGCCGATTCAGTCCCTGTGGACAGAGCGCTGTTCTTGTTAACTTGATCACAGAGGACTCTTTTTATCCTTGGGGGGGTTTTGGCCCGTCGAAATGCGCAATGCTGAAGCATCGCTCACATTTAACTCTGTGAGAGCTGAACAAACTGGTTTTACTTTCAATATTTGCTCGAGTTTTAGTTGTAATGCATATTTAATGACTTAATTTAAAAAAATCAATCAATTATGTCCCTGATGTGGAGTCTGTTCTTTGTGCCAACACAGCACAAAGCAGCTCTGAGCAACTTCATTTATAAATATTAATGCTGTGTGTACAACTTGATTGGGGGAGACTGGAAGGCTTCCTCCACTGGAGGGTGGGTGAGGTGATGGACAGCTACGGACCACTGCCCCCTGGTGTCTGCTTTACTTGCTTGCTTACAAATGATATGCTGGATTGCCTTTTTTTTTGCGATTGATCTCACTTTTCTGTCAAAAAAAGAGAAAAAAGATGGGGTTCACCTGGTAGAGTGTGTGCACTGTGCACTGAGGCTGAGTCCATGCTACAGAAACCTGGTTTCAGCTCCAGCCTGGGCCCTTTGCTGTGTGGCATCCCCTCCCTCTCTCCCCTTTCATGTCTCCCTACAGCTGTTCCATCCAACAAAAGGCAGAAAACGAAATTTTCTGAAAAGATAATCAGTGTTACCAGATGTTGTAAAGAGATGACACCAGCTTTGATTGGGCGTTGTTTATTGTTGATTGTTGAAGCAAGCATATGTTGGACATTTTACAAATGTCTCTGCTGGACAAACTATGCGATGGAGGCGACAATATGTCATATATGCTGATGCCTAATCTGTCTGCAATAAGGTAATATTGGCATAAATATGCATCTGTAAAATAATAATTTCATTATCTTGAGATTATCAAGCCCTTATCATGAGGAAAGGTGCCATGCCAGCATGAATAGATGGCGTCCTGTAGCAAATGATTTAAGATGCAAGTGTCAGATGAAGGAGTACACCATGATGGATTAGCTTGCTGAGATATTTTGGTTTCATAACATGATTGATCTTTAGCAGCTTTCAGTTGCTAGGAAATAAATGTCACCTCTTTAGCAGCAATGTGATCAATTTTCATTTGAGAAATTTGTTGATACAAGTCCGAGGTCACAGTCAGCAGGTGTCAGAAGGTGTGTGGAGGTGCTGTGGGGTCGCTGTGTGCAGTTGGACAGGCGTGCAAATCTTATGGCAACCTGGACGGCCTCAATCATGTCTACCTCTGCCGTTACATAGACTGGATTATATGGATGCAGCAGAGAAAAGTCGCTTTCTCATGATAAATCACTCTCTTATCTGGAGAAATCAGCCTTTTGTTTTCTTAAGATAGCAAAATAATTAACTTGTTATCACAAGATAACGGGATTAATAATTGAAAGTGTGGCGGTCATCAGTTTCCGTGGATCTGGCTTCAATTAATGCCACAAAGAATCTCAGAAGGGATCTGGGGACGACTGCCACCTTGCAGCAGATCTCCTGCTGTTTGGAGAGGCTGACATCACCAGGGCCAAGACTTCATTTACACTGTGATGTGTTGCTTCCCAGAAATGCTTTTGTGTGTTTCAATGGGAGGAACTGCCCTGGTAAATTCAGACAAGACATTTAAAAACAATACTAAGAGTCTACGGTCATGCTGTTGGCTCTTTGAGGCTGTAATTTGGCACAGTGCTGCTTTGAGCTAATGCAATAATACATGAAATAATGCACTGAAAACTTTTCGTGAATCTGTGCATTTCATGGCTTTGATATTGTCATTGACGCCGTCTAATTTCATTTAACAATATTAATGTTGGCAATCGATGGAAATTGCCTCATTGTCTACACTCAACACCAGCAGTCCAGGGCAGTGTTTATTGCTACCACTGCCACCTCTGCAGCATGTTTTCAGTGAGGTGTGGAGTCTAGCACAAGCTGTGTTGGTAATTGATTTACTTTGGCAATTTCTTGTACTTTTGTTTTTGCCACAATTTACTGCAATAGTAAAGGTCACTTCATTTATCCAGTTACGCCCACGCGGTCCTCTCTGCCCTCCTGAATCATGTTTGTATATTTTCCTCAGACTATTTCTCTGCTTCTTGATGTTGAGCATCAGTGAATATTTAAGTATGTTTACAGTTTGTGGTTAAATGTATAAATGTGTCATGTGGACAGGTCACAAACTATAGTTTCTTACTTAGATGAAAAAGATGTTGGAATCAGCTGTTGCAAGAATCGAGTGTATCAGTGGTTGTGTATGTAAGTGCGCTGATTGTTTTGCATGCTCCATTAGCCCATCATGGATGTAGGCCTTGTAAACAACTGCTCTGGTTGTGTGTTGAGTACTGGCTGCAAATAATGTCAACCAGGCACAGACCATTTTGTTCTGCTTAGTTTGCTGTGAGCAGATTAGGCAAAGATGGCTGTCTGAGGAATCAGTGCAATGGCTCGTCTCCATGTTCAGAGGTCAGCTGAGGCGCATGGATACAGGGAATACGGCTCCTCCGGCACTGTTTTACCATATGCTCCGATGCAGTTTCACTAATGCTCATGCATGCATAGTGTGCTGGCTGTTGCACAAGGTGGTCAGGCTGTGCACCAACCATGATACAATGCTGGGGTGCTAATATTCCTGTCCTTCCTGCAGCAATAATAATACACTATTAAAGCAACAGTCAGATAGTCCAGATTGAAATATCTAATCTTTTATTGGATGTATTGACATGGAAATTAGCAAGTGTATTGTCCATGGTTCCCGGAGGATAAATCCTTAAAGGTCTGATGATCCCCAGACTTTTGTTCTAGCGCATCATTATCATACTGTGGTTTGTAAAATATCAAATATCAGCAAAAATAATGACATTCCCATTTGCCTCTGCTGTACTTTGTGCTTTTTGTAGTCAGTAAAGGTGTGCATGCTAACATGCTAACTAACTCTCTGAACATTGTAACATGATATCTTCTAAACATCAGTGTTTTCATTGTCAGCATGTTTACATGGTGATGTTAGCATTTAGCTAAAGGCACCACTGTTGATGAATACAGCTCTACTTGCTGTATCAGTAACACAGTTTATACAATACACAGCACATGCAGCATGAGACATGGCATCCGTAATCAAACTGTATGTGGATAAAAGTTATGCTTTATGTGTAAAGTTACAATTTTTATACGTTGGCAAAGAACGTCCTCAGAGCTGAACCTATAGGGAGCGGGATGATCATACATCACCATGATGACGTACACAAGTTTGAAAGTGAATTAACCGTATGATACTGGAGAGGCTGAGTTAGGCCCAGTCATAGCTGCCTAATCCACTCCTCTCTTCCTGTGATCCAGGACCCTGATCCTTGATGTGCTGCTGTGATCCGCTTCACATGGCCTCCTCTTCAGCCGCCTCTGCTTCCTCAGTCAGCTTGAAGTTAACATCAAATATCTACAGTAAGTCATTGCTGAAAATTTTTGCTAATTTTGCACAAAGTAGGTCAAATTAGACCTGTCCAATTCTCCCAACATAACTACTCAATCTCTCCCCACTTTTCTCTCATCGTTGTCCCACTCAAATGAAAAACAAGTGGCATGAGTTCTTAAATTTCTTTACCTTAACTGCAGAGAGGGCCAGGCTCGTAGAGCCAGGACTTTAAATCTTTGTACAAGTAAATTTCAACAGTATTATAAATCAGCACAGATGCTGATGATTATTTATCTTTTATTGATATAAGAATTAACCCTTCCTGAAGTTGTCATCCAACATGGCCTGTGGGTCAAGGAACAGGCCTGAAAGATTCATGGAGGACGAACACAGGAATGCTGAGCACCAATATGGGTAGAACCTAAGCCAGTTTATTAATTTATGACCTGCTTTCAGAGATCCGTCCAGGCACCGACCTGCAGCTGACCCTTTTAAGAGCCAATACTCCATGATCTGGACTTCATTAAGGACTCACACAGGGAGTAAAGGACAAAGAAATTGACTTTGCAATGCACAAACTCAATGTACATCATTTGATACACCTGCTTCATTACCTTTAAACAAGGAAAGGATAAAGCTTTGTTTCTGACTTTGGCTGCAGGTACAACAAACCCTGAAAAATGAAGTTTTTGGTGTTTTTAAAAGCATGGCTCACTAAAAGTTTCATTTGTGTAAGCCCTTGATTCAACCCTAATGACATATTTCAAGGAGTATTTTAGGCTGCTGTCTGTCTTTGTTTATGTCCTCAAACATAATATGTTTGAGGTTAAGAAAAAACATATTATGTCTAAAGGTTACTTAAGGTGTCATTATGATGTGTATGATATGGTCATTATGTCCTCACTCAAATTATTGTAGCTGAGATGGTGTATTTAGACGGTTGTAGTGGATTATGACACAAAGATTGCAAACATGTACAGTACATATTAACAGGTGTGTGTGTGTGTGTGTGTGTGTGTGTGTGTGTGTGTGTGTGTGTGTGTGTGTGTGNGTGTGTGTGTGTGTGTGTGTGTGTGTGTGTGTGTGTGTGTGTGTGTGTGCGCGTGCGTGCGTGCGTGCGTGCGTGTATATATATATATAGGTACAGAGGTTGTAACATGTCTGCCTTATTACAGATGATCTTTTGTTATTCATAAAGGTTTTGTGGTATCCTTCAACAGTTGGAAACGCTCTGCTTTGAAACATGGAAGCATTAAACTTTGCCTTTGACACTGGACGCCTCTCTACAGAGGACTACAAAGGAAGAGGAAGTCAAAGCTTCTTCGGTTTGCGCCTCGTCAGCTCTTCAGCTCAGTCTGTTGACTTCAAAGCTCTTCAGCCTCGTCCTGGTGAGGGGGCTGCTGGCCCTTTTGTCCAGGGACCAATTCACTTCCAACACCCAGAGATCAGCTGATTCCTGAGTAGCACCAAGTGTGCTGAAGACAACTAACTAACTTGAAAGGAACACACTCTCTAGGACTATGCCTTCATTTCTAACTTGAGCAAAGTTACAAAAGTCAGAACTGTGACCAATTCTGTCAAAGTTGCCACTGTGTCTCCTGCACACCCATGAGGGCTGTGGAAAAGTCCTCGCCCTGCTGCCTGTTGAGAGACAGCTGGCTCAAACCGAAGCCACCATGTAGGAGCCAAGATGGCTGAAAATACCCGAGAGCTCCAGGAGGCTCCAGACAAGAGACGCATCAGCTTGCCAAGCTGCTACGTGGGACCGGACATGCATGCCTGAGAGTGGTCCGCTCCTCTCCTCCCTCCAGATTGAGCGCTTCTGCTGGCCATCAGACAACAGGTGAAACACCACTTCCTGTGATATTTGGTTACTGATATAGAATATTGATCATTTAATATTGATTATTCAGATAATTTCTTCTGGCTCCCCATCCCTCTCAGCTGCTGAATGGTGCATGTTGAATTAAATATTTCATCCACTTGTTCTTTTGTCTTGCCACTAATTAATGCATCTAGTTTACGATATGCTTGATCTGGTCTGATGGTCCTCATTCACAAATTTTGTATGTTGCTGAATTCTTCACTTCAGTCTTTCAATCATGCATTTGTTCATCGTGTATTCCTTGTTTTTATTCATGGTAGCTCTTAACATATAGTCGAGAATCTTCACAATGAGACTAAATTCATTAATTGGCTGTCAATTTTTCCCGTCTAAAAGATAGTGCCCCGAGGTGAATTTAGTGCAAGTTACACATTGTGTTTCATATTATTACTGACTTTTTCTGATAGCTGGAAGTGAGCGTAACTCCCTCTTTGCAAAATGAAGTTATTTGTAACAGTAATTTAATATCCTTTAAGCTACAATATGCTACATAAAGTATTATACTTTAGTAAGAAGCCTATCATCTTACCGAGCAGTGACAGTAGACCTAGATAGTAAGTTTTATGTGTATTTAAGGTTCAAAATTTAGATGATCAAACAGTTTAAACATCAGAGTACTTACCTCAGCCTCTGTCTTTCAAAACAGTCTTAAACAGAGGTAAAGCCGCTGTGACTGCACATTGATCTTGATTGCAGAGGTGTTGAGGACTGCACTTGAGTCGTAGGACTGCTCTCCTAAGTTTGAAACATTAGCATGCTTTCATTTTTTAAGCCTTTGACATCTTCACCAAACTGATTGGCTACTTGTGATGATTTATTCTTTCACAGTGTGCAAAGTATTATAGAGGTGTGAAGAAGGTTGTTCATGAAGACTTAACTGATGATCGTTTTGCATGAGAATTTTCCCAAAACTAAAAAGACAAAACAGTAAAACTCCTCAAAACTCCTCATAAAATACTCTCATAATCTGTTCAAGAGCAAGAATGTCTTCAGTCAGTAAGATCAAAATTAGGAGTCTATATAAACCCTGTTGCTCTCTTATTGTTTGTCGCACTTGAAGCAGCTCAGCATATTTGACAAAGTTTAACATACTTGCACGATTCTTGCAAACCTTGGGTTGTATCCTCACAGTTGAATGCACTTATTATAAGTCTGGTCAGCTAAATAAATGTAATAATCTAATGGGTTTATACATTCCTGTGGGATCACAGCCAAGCAACACCTACAGAATAACACTCCTGACTTCACATCTCTGTGAGCAGAGCAGCTCTACCACTACAGGTCTGATTAACTGACTGATTTTCTTTGTTTCAGTTCACAGTGACAGCAGCTCATCAATGCTGATGTGTTCTCCGTCAATACAATGAATCCCTACCTGCTCCAGAGAAGCTGCACTGAGGCTGATCCAGACCTCTCTGCTGGGGTAAGTGAAAGTCAAACTTCCCTGTGGCACTAATATAAGCACCAGCCTTGTCTATTATGGTAATGCAGGTTAACGAGTGATAACAGAGTACAACAGGAGTTTCCAAAGGCTGACACTGTGGGCCTTCCCTCCGCCACAATCCCTGGATTAGTTAGATACTGAAGAAAACTTAAAAAACTGATGATTCTCAAGCAATTTCTGGAGTTATAATCGTAAGAAGTGACTTTTTTTTGCTGATTTTCAAGCCAATCTATGGACGTTTATTATTATTATTATTATTATTATTATTATAAGTCAAGTGCAAGGTTTTTAAATCCTCTGTATATGTCACTGGGTAAATCAAATTAGACTAAGAAAAGGCGATATAAAGAGACCACACGACACAGGGAGTAAGAAGTATATAACCAAGTGTATTCCCTCTGTTAATGTACACATATTTAGAGTCATCTCACTGGAACACTTTACAATAACATTTAGAAAGAACAGGAAGATACTGGGAGGAGTATGCCTGGAATGGAAAAAAGAGAGAAACCAGACAAACGCGGCAGGAGGGTGAATCGATAGAGGCTGTCGAATGAAATGACTGCCATCTCATCTCCAGCCATACAGACGTAAATAGATATAAAACAAATAAAAAAAAACATGGAGGATGGACAGAGCCTGCTTTCTCCACAGGGTGTGGGGACGTACAACCTGCCATACAGAGAGAAAGGAATAGATGCAGGACAAAAAATAGATTGAGGATGACGGATGGAAGATGGATTAAAAGGAGAGGAACTTTTCTCCCTCAGAAAAGGAGAATGAGCGGTTTCATGATCAGAACCCAAATCACATTTGCTCAATTACCAAAAGAAAATACATAGAAATTTCAGTTTCCCAGAATCATCGTCATTTTTTTTTCTCCAAACAGGAATGATAGTAGGGAAAACACATTTCTCTTAGTAATGGGATGAGAGTCAAATATTTAGACATTTCACAAACTTTTTTCAGGGTTTTTCTTTTCTTTTCATGGTACAGTTGTCTTTTTTTTAATAGAGTTGAGAAAATTGGAATACTAGAGTTCTGTTGTACATCTTTCAGGGAACATCTGTTCACCTTTTAATTTGTGTGCTCTTCCCCGCAAAGTTTGCTTCGCCCGTTGGCTGCCATCAGTCCGGCTTGGCTCGAGAGGGGCGAACGACACAGTCTCTTTTTTTCAGCTGCAAGATATCTCTCTCCACAGTGGAACTCCAGCAAGAATTTCCCTAAAATGTCTCTCATTTCTCCAGAGAAAAGAATCAAAAAAAACAAAAAAACAAAAAAAAAGAGAGCAAACCAAAGTGACTGAGTCTTGCAGCAAGGCATCACATCAGCCGTACTGTTCATGAGGGGGGGTGGAGTCTGGGGACGGGAGTTTGGGCGGTGAAACTGTTCCGACGTCAAAAATCCTAAAGTCCGTCTCCGCTGCGCCTTATCAGCGTACTCTTACTTTCCGCTCGCTCACGCTTTAGGTCCATAGGTTTCTGCAACGTCTATACATATATTTATAATTATATAGAACAGAGTTCATCTGGTTTGCTGGAGGTTTTTTCTGTTTTTCGGTTATTAGTAACTGTAAGGACGTGACGCAGTTTCTCTGCTGGCCCACTAGGGGTGCCTTGGAGCCCCCGAAACACATGACACAGATCTGCTGGAACAAAGGACGACCAAGGGGTTTTTTGGCCTCAACGAGTTTTTGGCGGCTAAACGTACAAGTCAGCATCCGTTAGGTTGGAGCGGTGGTATCTCACATAGTTGCTACGTTTAACGTTGTTATGATCATCAATCATCGTCATATTTTTTGTTTTTTAAACTCCACAGAAAGAAAAACAGTTTTTATCTCTTTTTCGTAAATGAATACTACATGCTTGAAACACGGCAGAGCCTACGTTGCATCAGCTGTTGAGCACCGTAGACAAGGAGAGAAACAGAGTGCTCGAGCGAATGAGAGGAAGAGAGAGAGAGAGAGATCTGGCGAGAGGTCAGAGGTGTCGAACACTTACAGAGGCGGAGAGAGCTGGATTTGACACAGAGCTTCTGTAAGCTGGCAGTATATTGATTTATAGGGGGATGGAAAGTTGCTAATTCAAGCCTAGTTGGAAAATATGTTGATACTGTCGAAGGTGACTGTTTACACACGCTGGCCTCAGAATGAAGCACAGATCCTGACACAAATACTGATGGAGGTGTGTTCTTACAGTACTCCAGGCGTTAGTCATTTGTTAATTCAGAAATCACTGTTTTATCAGCGCTTGGTACACAGTTGTTGGCACAGTATGTGTTGAGATCTGAGGTGTAATAGCCTTTCCTTAAATCCACACCATGGATAACATGGCCAAAGCAAAGCTGAGAGGTGTGGACAGAAGTCACTTTGCCATCTTATTTCGCTTCCTCCCTCCGATTAGACTGGAATTAGTACCATGTATGGCCACCTGACAATACTGCGTTTTAAATGAATTGCCCTCTATGTTATTTGTGCAACTTTCCATATATACCGCCTTTTCTTTCTCTCTCTCTCCCTCTCTCTCTCTCTTTCTCTCTTGTCTCTTTCCTTCTCTAAGTGCGTCTGCTGTCTGTCTCTGTGTGTCATGGCGGCGCGCCCTCAGACGTAGTACTCTTTGTCTTTGTTCTTCTTGTTCTTAGTGACCGTCTTGGCAGTGCTGGGCTGTTTCTCCTTCACAAGGGCTCCGTTGCTCTGCGTGGCTGAGTTGCTAATGTAGTTGCGACTCTGGTCCACCTGGTAGGAGCCCTCGTCACGGTTGCGGTACTTATACATGGCGTACAGCAGGATGAGAATGCAGAGGGCGGCGGCGGCCACGATGCCCACCACCATTCCTGTGGTGCTGCTGGACTGCTGCACTTCCACGGCGCCCGGGAGCCCTCTCTCAGGTGACGTGGGGTCTGGAGTGGGAACATGGGGGAAATTTGGGGGGTAAGTTATTCCTGGGACTCTGCGGTGGCCAGGGTCTGACGAGGGGTGGGCCGGCGGCAGCAGCACCTGGTCCCGGGTGTTCATTTTCCCGGCGGGGATTTTATTGTTGCTACTGCTGCTGCCGCCAGCGGCCGGCTTGATGCGCGGACTGAGCTGGTCAGGGTTGGCTGTGGGGGTGGAGGAGAGAGGTGGACGGTGGGAGTTGGGAATGCGGGAGAAATGGCGGTCTCGGGGATTCTGGACCCCACCCTCGGCGGCCGGGGGAGGAGGGAGAACAGTCCTGTCGGTGACCAGGGGGGAGTTTTTGTAATAGTCCTCGTCATCCGACTCGGTCATCTCCCCCGAGCCATACGCCGACACCTCGATGGTCTCCTCGCAGTCCTCCTGGTCCAAGGGGCAAGGGGGCCGGCCATTGGGCAAGGGGAGGGACTCTTTGGTGGTTTCGAGCAGGGTGAGGAATGGGCGGTAGGTGGTGGGGGGTGGGGGGATTACTGGGTAGCGGGTGGCGATGGATGGGGGGTCTAAGGAGTCCACCGTTATTATGGGCAACACTAATTCACCTCCTAGGACAAGAAAGAGACAACGGAGGAAAAGAGTGTTAGAGACCACCTGAGAGAGAGACCACCTCCAGTTAAACAAAAGAGAAACATTTCAAATGAATACAGCAACACCAGTATTAGAACAGCACTAAAACTTAACATGAGGTTAGTTATACAAGTTCAGTTAGTCTGTTCTATTTAAAAAGTCAATATTCTGACTACGTCTGAACTGAAATAAAATACAAGATGTAAGAAAATACTGTTTCCTGTACCTGATCCTGACTATTCTGACCTATCTCCCTAAACTGCACAGACCTACATGTCATATCACTTATACAAGATAAAAGTAGACTACAAATTACACTGAACAACTTAACATCTATTGTACTACACAGCCTATCCTTCACTACTAACTGTCTAGTCTTGCCTATGCTGACTACACTAACGCTCAGATGTCTCTGCTGTGATTGGTTAAATAAGATAGCAAACCACGAGGTTCAGGTCACTTACATCAACAAATTGGCCGCATGATTTTTGCATGAAAAAAAAAATTACAAAAAGAAAGCTGTGTAAGATTGTTCTCGGATAGTGATAAACAACTCCCCCCATCCCCCCTTCTTTACCTCTTCTCCTCACTTATTTCTTTATTTGGTGAAAAATAATCAAAATGTAAAGAAATATATTGTTGAATTATTCATTTTTTTCCCTGCCCCAAAATTTTCATGAACAATGGGCTCAATTCCATTTCCCCCCTTTGGGCATGGTGGGTTCTATGGCTCATTTCTAATTAGCTTAATCTGCTGCAGGAAAATGATGCCCCTAATTTCTAACCCAAACTCTCAGTACACACTGCAGCACACTGAGAGACAGTATTAAACACTACTGCTCCCTTTTCTCACATGAACCCCTGATGCCCACTTCCCTCCCAAACACCACCCATTAACACGGGGCAATGATCCTCCTCTTAAACAGCCACCAACACAAGTGAATTCCTAAAAAATCGTCTTAATGAGCCAGAATTTGTTGTCAAGCTTTGCTTATGTAATTTAAGCCCACTGTGAAATGAACACCTAAATTAAATCAAGCTTATTGGGTGTATAATAATAGCATTTGTAAAAAAGTTGCATTCATTCAGGAGGAATCCGTCTACCACAGACTGGAGGCCCAGCTGGAGTATGTTAACAGAACATTGCATGATATCAGTAACAGTCTGTTTAAACACTACATGACAATTTTCTCTTCAACGTGGCAAACGTGTAAGTCAAAGTCAAATAAACATTTGGAGAACATGGCAGCGGGGATTAAATTATGGTACATCTTGGGGGGAGAAAGAGGGAAGGTAACAGCAAAACATGACCAAAGAAATGCCAACATCACCAGCATAAAATCATGACTCTGGCTCTTTGTTCATTTGATGAGGTAAATTAGAGCGACTCAGAGGGAGGGGGGGGTGAATCAGGCAGTTTGGGGATGATGGGAGAAGTGTAAGGGGAGGTGCTGGGATTGGAACAATTCCCCCTTGGCCTTTATTCAGCTCAGAAACACCCCAAACCCTGAGCCCCCCAAACCTTGTCAGTAACACAACCATACATTTTCAAAGAATGGCAAAGGCTTCATTACAAAGGGTGAAGCATTGAGTTAACAAAGCCACTAAACATCATCATATAACAACACACTTGAGAAACAGGCCTTGAAATGAAGCAAAATGTGAGAGCTGTGAAGGAAAAAACTTAGTGATTCTTCAACCCTGCTTCTTACTCGCTGCACCAGTACTGGAAAGGCTAGTTTCCATGGCAATGCTTAAGTTATTTCTCTCCATTACGTTTTCCTTCCTTCCTTTTCTTTCTTTCTTTCTATCTTTCTTTCTTTCTTTCTCTCTTTCTTTGTGTTTGAGGGCTGTGTTTCACCTTGAAGACTGAGAGGACAGCAGAGTGTGGTGGCACATTTAAGGAACAAAGAAAAGTCGAACCAAGAAGGATTCTGCAAGTTTTGTGCTTTGTTTTTTTCCTTCTCCTGTGACTTTGACAAGTTATTTGACTAAACTAGTTTGGGCGCCCTCAGAGATAGCTCCTCAGAGATCCAGGACGTGTGACTAGGTTTAACAGACGAGACGGTAGTGTCGCTATCTTTACTTTGCCATCTGTCTGCATGGTAGAGATGCTGCAAGTGCAATTTCAAGCTCTATACCTTCTGCTCGGTGTGCAGCCCACCAATTACTGAGGGGGTACCTCCACTCGCTGCGTCCCACTTGCAGTAAATGTGGCTGACACTGCAAATGGATGGTCCTGGTAGGGTAAACTCTGTAATCCTCACAGAATCAGCTTAACTTTTCTGTTGAAAAGCTACCTTATATGAACCCAGAACAGTGCTTAAAAGGTAAAGGATTGTTCCAACAAATCACTCACAACACTCTGCTGTACTCCGTGTGTCGTAGAGCCAGAGGCTGAGGTCAGTGTGACTGGCAGGCAGTGGCTACTAGGAAAATAATGAACCGCAGCCCTCATACACACAGTGCGCCACATCCCAGCATCCTAGACAGTTATCACGTGACCCATCTTTTCATTTCCTGCTGTGCGACCAAAGCCCACCACACCCATAGCTCCAACCAATCAACAAGTTCAATTGACTCTCCCCTTCTCCACGACTGCCGCTCTTCTCTGTATGCAGCTTTGATTGTTCAGTTAACGCCTGCAGGCAGGTGGCTGACAGCCTGAGTGTGTTGACTTGAGGTGCCACAAATAACAGGCAGGTTCATCGAGGTGTTGTCCTGCTGAAAGCTGCCAAGAACCACAGACTGCTTCGAAACCAGAGGACACCTGTGACGGGTTTGTGACATGCAGGGGGTTGTTGACGTCAACTGAAGTGAGCGTGAGATATTCAGGTACTTTTAAGTTAAATCAGTGTGTGGTGATTTAACATTCTGTTTTACACCAAAACCCCCTCACTCCCGACCGATTCACTTTGTGGTTGAGTTGGAAATGTTTGAACCAAAACCAGGACTGACTGAGACCGGTTCTGATGCAGACGGTGCTGAAAAATACACATAGCATGATTCCAGTGTGTGGGCGTCTCTTTGTAACGCTGTCACTTGTGCATCAAAGCGAAAGAGACTCAAAGATATTCAGCCTGATTGATTGAGTTTGACTCCGTCGATTTGAACAGCTGAGGCAGTGGAACCACGTTTAGCCTGCATGATGAAATTTCTTCTTTATCTTGACCCACACGCCGCTCCGCATCGCTGCCGGTATGACTCATCGCTCTCTATTTACTCCAAAGAAGAGCAGGGCAGATGGATACTGATGCATCCATGTCGGTCTCCTAACAAACACTGTTACTCTGCCGATCACGTTGCCCCGCTCACGTCCATTTGAAATATTTAGAGCTAAAAGGTTGTTTGGAGTTTGAGTATTCTATAATTCAGCTTTGATTAGGCTGCAGATGGAAAATCCAACAGCTTGTCCGAGCACAATATATTTTCCTTTGCTTGCTTTTAAATCATACCACAACAGGTCCAATTACGGCCATACAATCTGTGCAGCAGGGAAAAAACCTGCTTCTTCATACATATGACTTCATCCATAAATTGTTTACAACTGTTGCGTTTGCTGCCGTCGCTCTCAGGGAAAAGTGATTTATTTTGACATAAAGGGATGATGCTCTGCTCATACTGTGTCTCACAGGGAGTCACAGATTGGCTGCAGTCAAAGTCACCTCCCCACATCTCATCAGCACCTGGATGGACTCCATGACGCTGGCTGCATTTGTTTTTCTGGCCAATCTCGTGTCACCTCCTCAAAATGGTATAAATCTCAGACATGCGCAGTGAATATCATAATCTACTACTTCATCAACTCCCTGCTTTAGCTTTGGGCCACATTCTGGCCCAATTCATGCTCTCTAGATCTTGTTTTTTCTCTTGCTGTGGCGCTGGAGTATATCTACTTCACATCTCGTCTCTGCTGTACGCTTTCCTTCAAGTCTATATGTTAAATGAAACTACAAAGTAATGGAAAATTAATTAAAAATTACTTGGTTAGGTGGTTCAGAAACGTTGTGAACCAGTATCTCTCCATGTTCCTGAGAGGATACTATGATATTTGTTTGCAGCTTGATGTGTGAGAGGAAAGACACCCCGCTGAGAAAACAGTGGCACAAGGAAAAAGAAGAGCCCATTATCCATCCACTGCCTGCAATAAACGCATAAACGCTTAATGACAAACTGCACCACTGACCGCTTTTGAAGCACAATGGTTACACGCCATATGAATAGTTGAATAATGCAGTTCATCGGTTTTTGATATCAGCATTTAACAGCAGACTGTGCTGACTGAGCACCAGCCTCTGTTTTTATTCAAGTATATCTCTGATGTCCAAGTACATCATGCACATAAACAACTAACTGTAACACTGTTCAGTAGCAATCATAAATGGTAAATATATATAATATATATAAACATGCATACACGCATGAGTGTTTGTTAGCATAAAGAACTGTCGTGCAAAACAGCAGGTTTGTGATGTTGTAATGGGAAACAACATCAACACATATGGTATATTGGTATGTGGTATATTATGTTACTGGTAATTCATAGTAAGTGATATGATGTGAATTATTTCATTATTTATGTTATATTAATACATTATTTATGTTATTCAATTTATCTGATTTTCCCATTCTATATCACTGTTTTTTAATCCTATTTGTCTTTTTACAACCCCCATTACAAAGAAGCTGGGACGTGAATATTCGCTAATCCTTTCTGACATATACTCAATTGAAAACTGTACAAAGATAATATATTTAATGTTTTAGCTCTTCAACTTCATTGATTTTTGTTAGTATCTGCTTATTCTGAATCTGATGCAGCAACAGGTTTCAAATAAGTTGGGACAGGAGCGACTAAAGACTGGGAAAGATGTGGAATGCTCCAAAAACACCTGGTTGGAACATTCCACAGATTAACAGGTTCATTGATGACAGGTGATAGTATCATAATTGGGTTGTTCACAAGCGAGGATGGAGCAGGGTTCACCACTTTGTGAAAACATGACGGGATAATGGACATTACTACATGGGCTGAGGAATCTTGATATCTTGTCTAACCACGTTATTTCCACAGAAAATGGTCAGGGCTATTGTTTGGGCACACAGAAAGATTGAGGTGCACTGTTATCAACTGAGATCATCCAGAGGACGCCGATTCAAGCCTCTACAGTGCCAGACATCTAAACTGTGGAGCCCACACGATAAACCCGAGGCTGTTTACTTGTGGAGGATGGCTAGCTAAGGGAGATCAATAAAGCATCACACTGACAAATAACTGACACCCCAAACCAATCGACCAGGGTGGGTTTGATCCCAGGCAAGCTCTGAGTCACACCGGGTGAGTGGGCTCAGCTCTCTGGGTCATCCCTCATCTATCACCCAATCTCTGGGTTTCACTCCTCGACCGAAAAAGAACATTCACAGGTTGCCTCTATAGCGTATCGTCTGATGAATTATTGAGGAGCTCCTCAAAGCTCTGATCTTGTCAGAGTAAAACTGATATAGCGCCTACAACATCCTGGGACTGATAAGCAGCTTGGAGGTATGCGAGAGAGGGAAAAGTGAGGTCGTGCTGAGGTAGAGAAAAGACAGAAAGTGAAATATGGAGATGAAATGAGAGAGATTTAACAAGTGGGGCTTGTTGGAAAAAGACATGTTTGTGTAATATCTCCTCTAATTGTGTCTCGCTGCGAATACAATTAGTGTCTATAGATGACTTTCCATGCATGTGTGTTAAAATGAGAGTTCACATGGATATACAAAAAGCCTGTTTTAAGCGTCTTCTCTGAGTGTGCATGTTCACTTCGCCACTCTATCCCCCAGAACATGTTTCATCTCTGTAATCCAGGTCCCCACTTCCTTGGTCTCGTCACTCCACTGACAGAGGCTCATTAACAGCACTGGAGGATCCGAACCAAAGCTTTAATTGGCTGATGTAATTAAGGCTCCCTAACAAAGTCAAAGTTTAATTAGCCTGGTGGGAAAGGCAGGAATTGTTCACGGGAATTCCACTCTGCTCACTTTTGCATACTCTTCCTCCTCTCTCTCTCTCTCTCTCTCTCTCTCCACCTCTGTCTCTCCCCTCTCCCCGTTTCTCTCTTCTGCTTTGAGCGCAGAGGAACGTGACACAAATCTCAATGAGGGTCAGTCCTTCACAGCGCAGTCCTTCCAGCTCTTTCCCGCTCATCTCTTCCCCAGGTCCTTCTTCTCTGCGTCCTGAACATTTTCTGTTTTGCATCCGCTCCGAGCTCATCGGCAATTCATTGTCTGAGCTTTTCCTGTCGAGGGTCATCACTTAGCACCAGGCAGCCAAAATGCTCCTGGGCGAAATGCAGTTGTAAGAAAACAAGTTGCATGCCTTGAATTATGTGTTGTGCTCCTTGAGCTGCAGGTAAGCACATCTGTAAAGCGCATCCACGGGCTGGATATACTGTAAGCAGTTGTATTGATCCACATGAATTCACAGCATCATATCTCGCACTGCTTAATAGAAAATCCACAGCTGTGCTTAACATTCTTCTCCTTCCTGAAGGCAGTTCAATAACACAGAGCTGCATTCTCAAATGTAATTGAAAACACTGGCTATTGGTTCCATCATACAAAGGCTGCAGGCCTGTGTTTGTGGAGCAGTGATGGAGAGGGGACACGTTTCGTGGACAATGTTGATTCTCCTCTCCTTGTCCGCAGCTTTCGCCAAGGCTTATCCGACCCCGCTGGCTTGCCTCACTGGAACTCTTGTGGCATCTGGAAGGTGTGATATGGAGCATGTACGCGCGAGAGCGTGTTTGTTGTTTCTCAGGAGAGACGGCTGCAACGAGAAAACTTTACACCCACAGAGTGAGAGAGACAAGTGTCTGTCTGGAAAGGTGAGCACGTCTGCCACTATGTGTGTGTTTGTGTGGGCATACGAGAGAGAGAGGGAGAGGGTTGCATTTCCCCATGGGAGATTAAACCTGGGCATAGCATCCGCCGAAAAACTCGCATTTCTCCTTTCGATAAGAAGGGAATTGAGTCTCTATTTCGGTCCCAACCACCTACAGAGAAAACCGCAGGAGGATGCTACACTCGAGTTTCTCAACACATGTTCAGATCAGTTTCTCCTCGCTCAAACATGCCGATTGCTATAATCTCCTGCCATTTACAGTCCAACATACATTCCATTCAAACCACTAATCCTCGTTCCTGAAAAAACTTAGCCTAGAAAAGTGGCGAGGTGCTTTCCACAAAGACACCATGGTGCTTCTGACTCTCGTTTTTGTTGTTTCACTGTTTACTGAAGGGTTGATTCTGAGCAAATCTGGCCTTCATGTTGTGTAATACGTCCATACCAGGATTAGGGATAAATTTTCGATTTTGTTATTTACATCGCTGCATTTACAAAAACTAAAACTGAAGCCTGCTAAGACCAGGTGTAGACAGAGAAAACACAGTGCGTTGCAAAGGTCCAATCCCGCGTCCCTGTTTTTGATGTCTCATCTTGAACTCGGGGGTGTACGCATAAATTCATCCAATCACATGTAACTACAGGTGACCAGCTAATCCCAGCCGTCATATATTAGCACACTTGTCCATTAGTCATTGATCCCTAGAAGTTGTATACTGGGTGTTTTAATCATAGGTTTCATTGAGGCAGTTTTCAGTGTTTTCATCCCGCCCACACCAGCCATCTGAATCTGTAATGCCATTTTACAACAACAGTGTTGTCAGATGAGATCTTTGAGGATAAAATGTCATTAAATGTGGATCTGCATATCTATTTTGTCTCCTAAATTTCCAGCCTTACAGTAGAGGAGGCAGTCATTTGACTCACGCTGCTTCACTGTATGTGGTTCTTGGCAGTTTTCAAGTATGCCCAGCTTAATAGAGCTAGGAACCACAGAGTCAGGGTGTAAAACACATGGCCTTTAACTTCCACCTCCTGTCATGGTGTCAGAACATTACTTGACCCGCTGTTCACACTAACAGTGCCTCAGCCACCGGGCCTGCCAGCCTACAGCTGTGTGCTGCGCAGAACAAGCTGCGTTTCCACGTTGAAACTGTCCTGGCTTGTTAAAATCGAAGCAGGAGATTGGTGCAACAGCTGGGTAAATGCCAGAAACTACCACTTGGCTGAGCAACTGACAGACCACGGTGCTGCTGACTGCCTGCTGCTTTGAAAACCCGTAAGAAAAAGCACACATCTGGCCAATCACAGCTGCATACAGAGGGCTGTGCAGTCACAAAATGTCACAGAAAAGTGGAGGAAGGGATATAGCAGTAGTCTAGGCTGCACTTTGGTTTTGGATACCAAGTACTATGAGGACAGAACTCCCTGAGTTGACTCACCATTTCCAGGCTCACACTCCTCCAAATCTTCGTCATCACTAGGACACTCAGCTGATGCTACCAAGAGGTCATCCGCATTCTGGAAGAACACAGACACAAAGCAGAGGAGATAGAGTCAGGACAAATTTTAGTGGTGTGGAGGACACACAAAGCATTGAAGAGGATGAAGAGTCTCACGGTGAAGGTCTTTGGCACCACATACACACAAGCTAATGCAACAAGGTTAAAAGCTCTGCCTGTGGTCACAGTATTAAGATTTCCTGTTTAGTTGTTTGTTAGGAGTAACACATTTACAGTAAATGTGGAGGTGGGCGTGCTTTATGAGGTGCACCATGTGTATTTATGTAAGCAGAGATGTGAAGTTTGAGGGAAGTCAAAGTGAAATGAGCTCTTTCTGCCCAAACACCAGCCAATCAAAGAGCTGCAGTGCAGCGTGTGCTGTCTCCAACATTCTCCATCGTGTGGGCAAAAACGTCCTATTGCACAACTATCATTTATCTTGTACCTTTTGCTACATCTATACCAGGAATCCAAATGAAAACAGATTAAATCTGACAAGATGGTGCCAATTTAGTAGCCAGGCTTTGTCCTCACTCAGCTGCCTGTCCCCCCTCCCCTCCTCAGCCTCTGGTTGTTATTCAGGATGAGGTCTGATAGAAAGCGTTTTCTCACTGTCATTAATCCACGGCTCGGGCGTAATCATTTATCATTACATTGTGTGAGTTTGAATGTGTGTTCACATCACCTTTCTCTGTTAAATGGGCCTAATGATCCTGTTTCGATTTCCGAGCAACATCTCCATCAAACGCGCATTGATATTTCTATTCCATCCATGCAATCATGTCAACTTCGAATAAAACATAATGAATGCTTTAAAATGTGAACTTCTTTAAAGTAATCAAACGGGACATCAATACATGCTCTGGACAGGGTGTGCGTGTGGCCATAAATGAAAAAATGTATCAATAATCCAGTGTCTTGCTGACTGTCAAATGACTCTTTCAGCCTCCCGGAGTTCCCACAGTTGTAATTTAATGCAACATCCATGACACACTTGTAAAGCCCATTTCACCCCAAACAGCCCACAACATCAGTGCTGCGTGTAATTTACTGGACGGGAAAATTGTGACATGAAGCCCACTAACCCAGTGTGCTGATAACAGCTGGAGGAGAGCTCCAAACTCCTGTTTGAATCGGTCAGAACTTTTCTCACTCGTCTCCAAGTTGAATCCACGAGGAGACAACTTTGAAGTGTCTCGCATCCATCTAGACGAATCGGAGCAAGATCACAAACACCTGGGAGAGCTCTCCACTTAAGACAGTGGCAGCAAGGGCGTCGCTTGTGATCTTAGTTTTATAACACCCCGACAACAAATTTGGGTCAGAGCGAGACAAGTGATGACTCCACCAGTTTCATAGAAACCCACAGTATCAAGGGGTGAGGGGAAAGAAAAAAAATCAGACCCCCACACACATCAAAAGGTAGATCTTTTATTCTAAGCATCAAAGCGCATTATTCCACAGTGATCAAAGCTATAGCACGGCGGGTAGCTCAGAGCTGTTGGAGAAATTGAAATTTGGGTTTCTGCTCGCTTGCTTTCCGCCACCCTGGTCCTGTCTCCTGTCTGTGCTGTGTTTTTTGTGGGTGCTTGGGATATTCATTAGAGTGCCGTAGTTCCTGTTAGCTTTGTCCAGTATAATTAGAACTTTAGTGCTAAGTTTTCTTTAGCACAAAATTACACCACAGGCTCCATGCGATGCATTATTAACCACCTACAGGGCTATATTTAGACCTGTACATATCCAGATCACTGATTCTGTGTGACCTGTGCAAAGACTGCCACATTACCATTCAATATTAGGTTAATTGGTTGATCAGAACAGGCAGCGACCACAAAATAAAAGTGGAAAACCAAACTACCAGAGTTTCACAACACATACCTGGAGCCAGAGTGCAGCGGGCTCTTGAGAAGCCACATAACCAGTGGCTATGTAAATCAGCGCCTAAATAAAAGATTGCGTCTGCATTATTTAAAGCCACTATATGTGGGATTTCAAATGTGAAATCCCACTTTGGTGTCAGCCTGGTTCCTGAGCGTCCACGGTCCACCTCTCCAGTTTTTTATTGTGTTGTTCTCACTGATGTCATTATAATTGAATGGAGAACTGAGCCAATCAGACCTTTGTAGGCAGGTAGAAAGCATGGGTGAGACTGATGCAGCCAAACATTTCAGTTTTTCTTTTAATAACATGACAAACGCTATCTGCTTCTAGCAACACTACGGCAGCTTCTGTGCTTCTGAAAGTGATGTTGACAGGATAAACTACAATCACTCCTGACTGGTTAGGGCAAAATAACCCTCCTGGCAAACAGAAAACAGAAAATGACTGCTTGAGTGACTGACTAACACACACAATGCTCCGTCTCTGCATTTGAGACAGCACCACAGTTACTGTTGATACAAACTTAACCCAGATTCTGAAAATAAATTCATTTATTCTGTAGATTGTAAAGTCAGTTTTCTCGACAGTGTGATCTTTACCTTCTGCCAGCTGTGAGCAGTGCACATTAGGGCTGCTTGATTATGGCAAAAATCACAATTATTTGGTCAATACTGAGATGCCAGTTATTTCACATGATTACTCACTGACTTTGGAAACATCATGCATTCATTAACCTTTTCAAAGACTTGTGGTTTTAACACTTGATTGCCTTAAACTTTAAGTATAATTCAGCCAAAGAAAGCGTTATAATAACAATGTATATTGCTGTATATTGCTGAAAAGCAACTCTCTGGTCTTTTTTAGGGCAACAGCACAGATAGACGCACATCAACATTCAAGTGCCAGCTGGCTTGACCAGGTTTTAACAAACACCGGCTCACCTGATGGCAGCAAACTGAAGTTAACATGGCGCAGTCTGGCTGAGAATGAGTGTGAGCTTTGAGGGAGTAGCAAAAGTGCACCACTGTTAAGGAAAGGGGTGCGCTGGATTTATAACACAAGACATAACAAGAGCATCCTTGGGAGATGGAATGTGGCACATCATTTTATCTTGATTATCTTGTTTCCATTAATTGTTGGAAGCCAAAATCGTAATTTACAATAAAATATGATTAATCGTCCAGCCCAATGCGGAACTGAATTTATAACTGGGTGATGTTTCTTGGTAATGCATATTGGAAGTTTTAGTTAACTTCTACCCCTATTTACCCTTTTATTCTATGTAAACAGGCTTGTACTTGCAACTTTTTATCAAAGAACCGCATTACATTCTGAAACAATGGCACTCAAAGACACTGTTGATTACAAGTAATTGCAACAGTAACTTAAATGGAAAATAGTATGCCACACGCTTCCATGTCTGTTCAGCTACGATTCACATCACCGCTCATGATAAATACCCATTTTTCTACCATTCACTCCAAACTGCTGTTGCTGCCATAACTATAAAAACAAATACTTCCTGAGCGCTATAGGCTTTTTCCCTGGGCAGATGCATCAGATGCAGAATGTTTAGAAGAGCAAATCTAGCAAGCAAGTCTGCTGCCTCTCAGCTGTTCAAAATCAATGCAATCCTCAACCTTTCATGACTCTTTGCTTAATTTTTACTCGACTACAACTGTGTATACTCTACACAGTTTTAGAACAACACTTATTCGTGTCCCTCCCTTCACTGAACCATGTCTGTTTGATTTTCTCTCTTGTATGTGTGTGCGCCAAGCCTTTGCCCCCCCCCCCACAAATGAGAACAAATTCCCGTATAAAAAATGTTCGGTCTCACTGGGACCATCTGTATGAATGATCAGGGCTGTGTTCGCCAACTCTATGCCCCAATAAGGCTTTTATGTTTTTGTGGGCACAGTGAAATATTGCCTCTTTGATCATTAAAGTATGTGCATGAGCAACTCGTTGGTAATGTCTCTTCATTCTCACACGCTTACCCTTAATGCTATTTTGGGCTATCATCATGATACACTACGTTCGGCTAGGTACACAATAATAGAAGAGAAGCTGTTAAAATGTGTATACACTTGCTGAAAAATAGATTCTTAGCAATAAAAAACACTCCAAAGGTGGGACTCTGCCTTTTTATGATCCAACATAAACGTCAGTCAGCACATGCAGCCCACATTAGGGCTTGTAACAGTAAAGAGGCAGGCAACACTCAGAGTCCTTCGCTATCCTGAAATGGTTCCAGAAAATTGATCAAACAGGGCTGTGTATGGCTGCCAATTTCACGTCACAAGCTGCTGCTATACAAGCTCGTTATATGCTGAACATGGAAGAATGTTTCCGCCTAGGAGTCTGGAAGCCAGAGATATGATATTGAACTGAGTGGATGGCTACATGTGACATCTTGGAGTCGGGTTCCACGGATCTCATGTTTAGAGAGAAGATGCAGAAACACTAAACCACAGAGCATTCATCTGAATTAGTCATGCCAACCGGGCACTGAGACACTGTTGTCTGTAAAGGAGCTCTGACTGACCTTTAAGTCCAAAAACCTCCCTTGCTTGCACTTACATGACAGCCTGAACGTGACTGAAAGAAAATGCACGGGTGAACATTTGTGAACACGAGCACCTACATGTCCTTTGACGACTCGCATCAGAGCGCTGCTTTGATGAGGCTGTGGAGGCTTCATTAAGTGACAACAGCTAAACAGCAGCTGATGCAAAGGCAACATTCCAATTTTCTTTGAACTGGCTGTTTGCGATACAATGTGGCATGAATTGTGCACTCACGTCATCAACAGCTTCACCTTGACTTCACTCTAATTGGCGCTGCTGCGCTTATTCAAAATGAGGCAGATAGGACTTTCAAAGGCTGGAATCTGCTAAGGTTTGAGATGATGATAAAGGGACAAAGAGTGTGCCGGTCTAAATATATTCTGAATCTGCTGGTCAGGGTTGGCAGGGATGAGCTTGCTGACTGATCTCAGATAAGCTACCGTGGACATGAATAGTGCTAATGAACACAACTGAATAAGAGAAATGTGCTGGTAATTGGCACCTTGCCTTTGTGTTTCCTGCAACATCGGGAAAGTGCGGTGGATGGTTGAAGTTTAAAGCATGAAATGGACAGCTTTTAAAGTAGTTACAGTACAAAGCGATGACAATAATAGAAATAGCTGACATAACATACATCCAGCATAGCCTTTTTGCACAACACACAGCTTGCAATTCACAATATTGAGTGAGAACTAGAGCATATTCCCCCCCTGAACACATGGAGCCTGTTATTAGGTCTTGATGAGAGTACTGGAGTTCTGGAGGACCCGCCTCTTCCATCTTCCAGTATGTGGGCATCAGTGCTTCCCTACTGTTTGCTAATTGTTGCTTGCCATGATGGTGATGGCTACCCTCAGCACATGTAGATAATCATCAGACCATAAATCACAATGTTTCTCATGTATGAGTGGGAGAGTCATAAATACATGTTTAGTTATATATTGTTGTGCTGCTGGTGCTGCAGGATTTCCTTTTCATTATGTTCCTTCGCTCCTCTGGCCTTTGTTGATCTGTCTGGATGTACTATAATTTCCAGCGTCATACCACGTCTGGGGTTTAGTCAGCCATATCTTGTTAGAGGAAATCAAAATTGCAGCGTTGATTGGTCTAATGGGACTGGCCATGCAAAGCTATTATGTGACTCCTTGTCAGGCCGAGGGCTGTTTGAACATCTGAATGTGGCTGAGGGCTAAAAAGGGGACGCTTACGCGAAACGCTGTCCTGAGGACGTGACTGTTTGACCTTGATTTCTTTTGAAATGCACCTCTACTTGTCTAAGGCGAGCCATCTGGTTACTTGGCCATGTTGCTTAATCTTTCCAATATTGTTTTCAGCACTTTGAGATTTAGGGGAGACTTTGGAAAGCCAATTAAAAGTAACTGGCAATGTTCCATCACAACGCACCACACCAAAATATCTCCCGGACTCAGTGACTCAAACATTGAGCTCCGGTGTGTTCTTTTAGCTTCTCAGTATTAGTCATGTAAACAAGCTTGTATCACAAATGCACGACTGCTCACCTGTGTGACACTGTCCCTCATGGTGGGCGAGCGCTGTTTGCGGGTGGTGGTTGTGGCCATGGTGGTGGTTGTCTCCATGATTGTGGTGGACATATCAGCCAGCGGGGTGGTGGAGGTGGTGTCAGTAGTGAGCACCGAGGGCACATCACCGACCAGCCGCAGGTTGCCCTGGGTCTGGACATTGGGGTCGCCCTCGGCCGCCAGTTTGAGCACCTGCAGGCCGTTGTAGTACAGGCCTGAGATCTGGCCCTGGAAGTGGCGTCCCTTCTCTCCACCGCCACCAATTTTGATGAACGCCTGGCTGTTGAAGATGGTCAACTGGCGACCTGGTACGTGAGATAAGGAAGATGAAGAAATGACGAAGAAGAGAGAGAGGAAGGGCAGGTAAGAGGAGAAGAAACCATGAAGAGAGGAAAAGAAGAAGGGAGAAAGGGCAAAGAATACAAATCAGTCATGGTCTCTGGGTGAGCTTGGACATGACACAAAGTAATACACAGGGACAGTGTGAAACAGGGGAGATAGAGGGTCTGTTTCAATCACATGGGGTTTCCTGGGCAACACTTTAGGGAACTTGGACCCTGGTTTTCTTCAGCCATTATGGGCTGGGCACATGCCACTTTCTTAGAAAGGCAGCTTGAATCTGGCAGTCAAATGAATTGCAGGGGCAGTTGCGGCTTGACCCTCAGACTGAGGGTTCACAGTGAAATGCATCTCATTTGCCCTGAGATGGAATATATTAGAACAATGCTGGGTCTGTGTCATTGACCTCCAATGCACCTGAGCTGCACAATGATAAAGTACCTCTACCAGTGGAAAAAATGTCGCCCTGCTCTGCCGTCCAAAGGAGGAAAATAAGATCCTCATTGGAAGGAAATGTTTAATTCAGCAGGGGCTGTCCCTCTCCGTGGTCATTACCATTCATCTGGATGGATAGATGGATGAAGGGAGGGTAGGGTCGGCCATTTAACCAGGGTCCAATACTAATGTGTTACCAGGACTTGTGGTGAGGGGGTGGAGGAGGGTGCGGTCTGACAGGTGTAGTTTTTCTCCCTGTATTTCCTCCTGCTGATGTCAGTTTGATTTTTTTTTACTTTTTCTTTTTGCACCCTGTATTTGCATCCCGGTTGTCCTTGGGGACATCACAGCACTGAGACTGATGCAAACTTTGACCCCTATTATGAGTCATGAGGATCTGAGGGAAGATGGAGAGTGGAGGGAGGAGAGTATTATTGCAGGATACCGTTGGAAGGATGTGGGTTAAAAACAGGCCTGATGAGGTAATTACTTAGAGGAGAAGGATGGGAGAAGCGAAAGAGCTTTTTTTATGGATAAATCAATTCCTGTGAGGAAAGAGGGAGTGTGTTTGTTTGCGAAAGGGATACTACACTAATGTGTGCATCTGCAAAATATAGACTTTCTAGAGATGGCGGGCTATGGACCCCTGAAATTAGAGACTCCTCTGGTGTGATGGGAGTGTGTGTTTCTCTGTGTGCATGTGGATGCATGTATGCAGATTACACAGGTATGAAGGACATCGGCTTCTCCTCAGCGTATATTTTTGCACATTTGCACTTCATGCACGTGACTAGTTTATGTGTGTAACTGCATTAAATGAACCCTCTGAATGTCTTTTGAATGTTGCGATTGTTTCCTCTGTGGGATTGCATGCCAGTGAGGACAGCCTTCCACTCATCAGCACAGAGACACAGGGGACATGCCCGAGCCCCATTTTTTTCAATTAAGAGAGCTGAGAGGGTGCTTCATCATTGTAATTATGATTTACTCTGCATCTGTGTGGGTGCACTCATTCTGACATATGTGTAACACCCAGGTGGGTGGGACTATCAGACACATAATGCCTATTACTGCGCATGTATGCCTGTAAGGATAAAACCACATGCTCAGTATGTGTATCTGCAAGTTATCTACAGAAGTGCCAGAGAGATACATCTATTCCACTGAGATGCGCCATTACATGTGTCATCCCATTATCAGATCATTAGGCCCACCAGGGGCCCAAAAGAGACCTTACTCCAACTTCATAATGATGAGACTTAATGTCTGGCATATGCACTGTTGACATAATAGCTGAATCTCACTCTATTATCTCATCACTAACCATGTCTGATGTGGAAGTGGTGAGAGGAAGGATTGTCAAGTTGTGGACATCAGCAAGGGAAACACAGGAGAATAACCATGCTTGTGTACATAGAGAACCTTGAAACATCACGCAAGATCACACTTAGAAATGCACATCAACAGTCTCAGCCCACCTTTTGGCCCCCCTGTATCACTGTTCCAGTGTCCTTGACAAGAGGACACATACATACACACACCTGCATGTCAGCCCAGAGGGTCTCCCATTTCAAGCAGCCCCAGTCGGCCCCCACTCTCTGGTAAAGAGCGATGGAGTGTGGAGAAGTTGAGGGCAGACATCATCACCTATTTTCCTGAATGCTATCAGCCCTCTTGGTTTACCAAACAGCTCAAGTTCCTTTAAAAACGCCCGACTCTGACTTCAAGTCAGAAGATGATCTGTTCAGACAGGACAGTTTACTCTGGAAGAGTTAAGTGCATTGGTGTCACAGTTACACTCTGAGCCAGTGACACAGTCATAAGTAAGCCATATTGACAAGCGGCTTATGACTATGATGCAGAGTGGGGAGGATTAGTTATACCTCCGAAAGTCAGTGTGCGTTCATCAGCGTATAGTGACATATTTCTTAAAGTGTCCAAGCATCCGTGGGGTGACCTATTTAATCTTGCGCTGCTACTACAGCATGTGACGATGTCCTCCTTCGTTAAAAAAGGCACAAGAAGATGAGCTTTGAGCGCAGGAGAGAGCACCGTGATGGCCTTTTATGCATTCATCCCATCTGAGAGAGAGAGAGACAGAGCGAAAAAGAAGGTGCCCTCTAGACTAGATGAAGGAAAATCAGTGTTTGTTTTTGGAGCTGTCTGGTCGGGATGAGACTCTAACAGGGCCTGATGAAGTTATTGTTTCAGGGTCTGCCGGGTCAAATCAAAAGTGACATGCGGTTTAAGAGCCAATTTTGGCGGTGGGCATGAGTGGGGTGGGGCGAAGGGTTGGGAGGGCAGAAAAAGAAGCCTCTGCATGACAAGCAATCACAGAGCTTAATATGACAGAGCTGGATGTGGCACTACAGCAGAGGAGAGGGCGTGTATGCGTGTATGTAATGACTTATGAAATACGTCAGTGAAAGGACCTTTTTGGGTGAGATAGTTGGCCTTTTCAAGCAGTGTGTATTCGCCCAACATTTATTTACATATGCCTTTCCCTTTGTGTGTGTATGTATGTTTCTGCAGCTCAGTGAGTGTGTTTGTAGTAGGCAGCCCAGCACACAGGGTTTGCACATTAGGATCTACTGGACTAGTTTGTGAGGTTGGGTGGCTGCTGCCTCACCTCTCTCTCCAGGGCTCTTAAGGTGACAGGTGTTCAATGGGCAGAGGTTGGGGATGGGAGGGGGCCAGGCGGGGGTTGGTGCGGAGGTTGGGATGGGTGGGTGGAGGCAGACGGCCAGCCACGCATTGTAACAGGCGTTTATGGCTGTACACAATGCCTTAATTAACGGCAATGCAGAGACCTTAATGGTCAAGCTTGAGCTGCTGCAGACACTAAGCTGAGACTTGAGCTATCTTTCTGTCTGTTTATCCACCACTCTATACCTTCCTTACTTCTTCCTACCTTACTTCTGAGTCACATGGACAAAACATTCTAATCACAATTTTTCAAGCTTGGGGACAATTGTTGAGTTTAACTACAAGACTAAAACATACATTTAAGTCTTTGTGCATAAGAATGAGGAGGCTTAGATTTAGGTTTTAGGCCACCGTGAGCATGCTAACATGCTCACAATGGCTAAAAATGCAGTTCACTCATCTATCTATCTATCTATCTATCTATCTATCTATCTATCTATCTATCTTCAGAGATTAACCTGTGCTAGGTTAGTTCTTTTCTTTTCTTAGTTCTGTGCATCCCCCGCCTACCTCTGTCAGGCCCTATTACATTTAAATCCGTATAGTATGTTCTCTTGAAATCCATGGGGGAATATGGAAGACTTAAAGTAGCACGCAGTGCTCCTCAAATTTGTCACAACAAAGTGGAGTAAAAATAGCAATGGGTAATGAAGGGATATGCATAGAAATGCTGGAAGCTGAGAGTTAAGCAACGTAAAGATGTGGAAGGGCAGCCTGAGGAGACTGAGCAGTCAAACATATATTGTATTTATAGTCATGTGAATCCCAAGGCAAAGTTTACAGTGGAAGCTGGTGAGGATCGGTTGTCTGTTCCTGCTTTCCTTGACTAGAAATCGTGCTTCAGAGATGCTGCAGCTTGGTAAATCTTTGCTCCTGTCCCCCAGTCTGGAAATATGTAGTATTCTGGTGAGGAGCTGTACACGCTTTGCTGCTTAAATAGGGCATCTGGGTAAAAGAAGGTGGGCATGACTATTTCTTGAAGAATCATCATCCGCAATCACACCCGCCTTTGGTTGGATCACCTGGGAGGTTTAGTGGCTGATAGCCTAGCAGGCATCATGGAGGAGTGAGAAGCGCTCTGACTTCGATTTCCTCGCCAAATCATCGCAGTAATGACCCCTGCATGTCACAGAATCTTGTGCAGCTGGGAAGAGCGTTTATTTTTACATTTCTAATGCACAGTGGAATGCAGAGTGCGGACCCATAGCTGGCAGGGTAATCAATATCAACGGAGATGTTGACTCCCTCCTACTGTCCATCTTCCACTGGTCATTTTCTCTTGAGACTGTCCTCAGCAGTGTCCCAAAACAGAAGATGTACCATAATTGGAACTGACTGCAACTATATCAATAAAGTTTCAAGTAAATCATCACTATTAAAGAAACTGATCCGTAACATTTCATTTACTCTTTTTTCAGTGGTGGCTATGGGCCAGCTCCTGGGTTATCTATCACATGCCTGAGAGAGAGGGACGATAAAGAATGAAGAGGTTGGACAGGGACTGAGAGAACGGGGACATGAGAGATGACAGGAGCAAGGGAGGATGACAGACGGGTAGGACAGAAAGAGCGAGCCTGCATGAGGATGGAATGTCAAAGAGACAGAGCGAGGGCATGGAGGGAGTGGATGACAAGCTTGATAAAAAAAGAACAAGAGGAATCACGCAGTTAAAGACAGTGGCTGAGGGAGAGGAAGACATACAGCAATACACGACAGTGCGATGGGAGGAAAGAAGTGGAGGGAAGAGGACTGAGTTATGGCGAAAGAGGGCAAAATGAGGTACAGGAAAGTGCACAGAAGTGCTTCATGTGTAGAGGGTATGGAATGCCTGGTGAGTCACCTCTAGCCTCCCACGCTCATTCTCAAGTGCAGTCAGCTCATCACGTGGTTAACCTTGTGGTAATGACAGGGTTTAATAATGTGAACCTGTCTTAGTCTGAGGCCATAGCTTCCTGCCTGCTGTACGTATCACTGCATACCTGCTGTTTGACCAGAGACGATGCTCATACAGAGGAGGTGGGTAAATGTTTGGTGAGGGGGTGGGACAAATATTAAAATAACACATTCGGGTAGACGTGCTGTCAAAAATACCGGATTGAAAATGGTCTTATTGTGAGAAAACATCAAAATTACTGATTGTGCGCCTGAAAAAATGGGGACCTTTGAAAGAAATGATTTTAAACGACCGGTCCTCTGTCCAGAGTGATACTCACAAATTTAATTCCTGAGAATGTTGGGAATGCTTTCTCAGGTTAGCCAAACTTATCTGGCAGAGAAAGCAAAGGTGAATGGTCCTGAATGGTCCATTGTACACTGTCGTTGAACAGGCACACAGATTTCCTGTATGACAGTGAAAACCCACTGAAAACAATACAAAGTTCTGCCTTATTCATTTTCTTCAGGTTGTGAGTGTTGCTCGCCTCACAGTCATGCAAACTGTCAGAAAAAGTCACAGGTTGCTTATTTACACGTTTGCTCCTCATTAGTTTGGAAGCACTGACACAGCCTCAAGTCAGAAATGGCTGGGGTGATGTGGCGTGACTCGTTCGCTTCCAGTGGGTCCTCACTGTAATATGGGATTATTACCTATAATTAAGGTGTGCTACCTGCAAATTAAGTGTCTTAGATCTTGTGTTCAACCTATATCAGATAGAAATGGCCAAAACTATGCAAAAGCAAAAGTTGTAAAAAACTGGAGGAGTCTTTTCTATGTTTTTGGTTGTGTCTGGGTTTACTGAGGTTTGTCTTTTCCTTTTAATATATTTAAGTTCTTGTAGGAGGTGCTCCTTTCTCTGTTCACGCATGGCGGCTATCTATCGCAGGAAATGTAAAAGGCATTGCTTCCTGTGTGCTTGCAGATTTTTCTAATGAAAGACAAATCCAAACAGTTAAAGGTTCAGTTGGGTGCAGGTTGCATCATTCCTGTCTGCTGCCAGTTGCAGAATTCTATTTAGATGACCCCTTCAACCAAAAGTAATCTGCCCTAAAAGCGGTTGCAGTATAGGGAGTAATAGCAAGTTTACAGTTGCAGCCTTTCATCGATGCACCATCCTCCTTGACTTTTTTCTAAACAGAGAGAAATGGCTTGTCTCAGATGAGTTGTGGTCGGTAATTACAAGCTGAGCTGAGCCAAGCTGGGGAGTGGGCTGGTCTTGGGCCACGCTCGGCTTGCTAATGCACAGATTGCTTGTCGGAGGCTGTGAAATAATGGCTGTATGTCTGCTACAACCCCCAGAATGTAGGTGGGGAAGAGGGGAGGGGATGGCGGCTTGATACCGTGCTCTCGCCAGGCTTAACCCCTCCCCTGGCTGTGAGCAGCTAACATGGAGGAGGTGATTGTCAGAGGGAGGCAGAGTGAGATTGGAGGGGGGAGAGTGGGGAGGTGAAGGGATGATCTAAGCGTACCCATCACCGGTGGAGGGGATATGAAAAGGACTGCAGCTGGTGAGAGCAGTATCTTTCTCCCTCCACCGTCATCATTACGCCTCTCTCATCCTCCTTCCACTCCTGTTATCTCACAGAGAGGGGATGCCATATGGCTGCGAGGAGCTTCTATCTGAAATGTTTTCTCTTAGCGGAGTTGCAGGGTGGGAGGGATGGCCCAGAATTCACCTCTGTCAATACACTGCTTTGTGATGTGCAGAACAGAAATTTGGACCGTTTGCACGCAGTCTTTATGGGTTTGTGTTCACAAATCCTTCATGCGCCTGCAGAATTTCTAGTATGCGTCTCAACAAACAAGAACTCCCCCTATTTCCATTTTCTTCTCTCCAGAAAAGAAAGAATACGGGGGAAGAAAGTCGAGGAAGACTGGAGCACAATGGGGGTGGGGTGGAATGCTGACAAAGTCGATTATGAAGTGTTCCCAAGTTATCTCCTCGGCACAAGGCTCTCTTTGGTAATTAAGAGCGTTTTGCTTTTTTACTCCTCAGAAGTTGGGCTGGTTTGGGTAGAACTGTGAATTAATTGTGTTTGACAATGGAGAGGAGCAGCCAAATGCGGCATGAAGTTAGACTGAAAGCCTTGTGAAGCAGCGTGGAGCCCTGAGGTCCCTGAAGGCAGCTGAGGGCGCAGAGATTGTGGTGGTGAATGTGCAGGACTCTGGGGACATTGGATTTATGCAGCTCCATATCTGATCCTATATCTGTATGTAGATCTTAAACAGGTGATACCGTCGAGGGAGAGACACTGAGAGAGATTGCACGATGGTTAGCAAGGGACAATCTTCTCTCTTTTTATTCACTCCAGCTGTTCTGTTTTTAGGCCATTTCATGGTAGGGGACCATGAAATAACAGCAAAGTGTCCATTCATTCCAGCTACAGAGCCGCTTTCTCACAACCACTTTCTGCTCATGAGCGAGCATGTTAAAATTCATACAGTTTCCCCCCTACTTTCCTCAAATATGGCCATAATAGTGCAGAGAGATCAAATGAGAAAACAAGATAGTAACTCAGCAGGATACAGAGCTCATCGTGGGGCTGCTGAAAGACAGACTCAGACGGATTTGCTCTCTGCTGGCTGAGGCCTGATGTGAGAGAATCTCTGAGATGAAGCTGGAATCATGAATAGCAGATCTGGACCAATGCCTGGCATGGAGATGTTGATTTGGGCTCTGGCCCCACACCAAGTGGGAGGACTTGATTGCTTTTGATTAGGGAATGGGGGAGCTCACACCAGACCATTAAACACTGAGCATTAAACCTGCTTCTCCAGCTTGCATTTTAGGCCATAGAGACCTGATGTTGTAGTATTCCTCCTCTGCGCCTCCCTGTACTCATGTAGTTCAACTCAGAACTGTATCGCCATGTTGTTGGAGAGCTCCAGAGACAGACTCTTTGCCAGAAGAAGATATACTGCTCCAATTCTTCAGGGAGCTTTATTCGCTTCCTTGCTCATCTGCTAAAGGGAACAACTAAGGGGAATTGATTCTTGCTGGTTATTTGTAATCTTTATTTTCTAGTGGAACTCCCTGATGAGATCAGGAAGCTGCAGCACATTATTATTGTTTCTAAAGAAACAAGCTCCACTAACGTAGGGAAAGGCTTGCCAAGCTTTCAGTGAGAGCTGGCATTGACGGTCAAGGCAAAAAGAAAGAGGGAATATCAGGAGGGTGAGGGGTAGCAAGGGCACATAGTGAGCAGAAAAACCTGGGATGACAAATCCATCACAAGGCGAGAGACAGACGCAAGGAAAAAAAGAGGGGGAGGGGGACACATCTGAGTAAGTTTTGGCTTGGATAGAGCTGTTGAAAACTTTTGGCACTCTGATTTTTTCCCCTCCATTGGGTCCCTGTAATGGCTGCCATTTTGGATTTAGTCAGCGGGCACAGAGTCGGACAGAGATGCTCACTCTGATCTGCCTCACACACGGCAGCGGGGATGGGATAAGGGCTTCAGAATGAGATGCAGTGCCGCAGCAGAGCACTCCTCCAGGACGCTGCTGGCTCCAATGACTTCCATTACATCCTAGTGGGACTAAAATACTGATTTGTGAGAGCGATTGGGAGCGATTAGTGCCCTTACTTTGCCTCTGTCCACATGTGAATATAACAGTGCATGAGTCATGAGATTAATGGTACTGTTTCAGTTCCAGTGACATCTGAGAGATGTGGAGGTTTTCTGTGCTTGTTGAGTTTTACAGAGTGGATGACACATTAAAGGCACTTGGAGAGGAGACCCATGGGGCTGATTGTTTTGTGCACTCCGGTTAAGAGCATGTTACGACCCTTAAAGGCATTAATGTCATAAAATGAACAGAAATTGGAGACCAAAAAATCCCACATTGGTACCACACCCTGGACCATTGCTGGACATGAATGATCCAGGCTGTTTACCACACAACAGTCTGTAACTCTCATTTAAATTTCCATATGCCTGTCACCCTGAATAGCTAATGACACATAGAACAGTACATTCCATTTCCTAGGTGGTGAAAACAATAAATGTTAAAGGGACCTTCATGTATTTACTCCATTCTGCATCAATGATCCAGAGCAGTTGCGTCATTTTTGAATTTGGTGTTCAGTTATTTGCTTCGTTTTAACCCTCTGAGTTTTGCATGACATGGAAGTGGAGACAAGGGGAAGAAGTTGCCAGTTAGAGATTTGTTTCTTTTAGCAGTAGTTAGAACTTAGTTAGCTTTTTATTTAGGTTTTTGTCCCAAGTGATCGCCGCAACCTGTCCAAGTTCTTCCAAATACTGACATCCAGGTCCAATTGCGTTCAAATGTTAAACAGCATTTATAACAAGGTTATAACTGAGGGCTCTCTGAATTTGTCACCAGCAGGGCAAAAGCTGGAAAATTTCTCAAATTGTTTCAATTCACAGCTAGAGGTGGACGGTGGGGAGTCAAGGGAGAGGCCCTCAGCAGTTAGTGTGAGTGGAGTTTGATTTGCTGTTAGGTGGTTAGATTCTGCTTAGAAGATTCTTAGCTTTAAGTTCTAGCCGCTTCCTTATCAAAGCAACAAACAGCTTTAACCCTTTGAGCTCGGTAATGTCCGCTAATCCCCCTCATTATCTAATATGACTAATATGTCTTAAATGCAAGAAGTGCATGTAAAATGCATCTTAGAAATGCTCGGCCAGGACCACTTTGGCTCTTCAGTCCATCACGTGTGTATGCCATGTCTCTAACAAATCTAATTACATTAACAAATAACGGCGACCTTTTTCTGAAAATGCACCCTGATCAAAGCTCTCACTTGAGGTTTGATGTGGATTATTTGTTTATTTCGCCTTCCTACTTTCCCGTGCTGTCATCTAAAATGATTGGATGCAGACTCATTTCAAACTATAGAAGAAAGAGAATAATGCATTCAGTTTCAAGCTCATTCTCTTTAGAGTTTCATAGCATGCACAAATCATTTTATAAGTGGGTAAGTCATTTTTTATTGATCCAGTTTTTCATTCAACTTTCATCTCCCAAGTCTTTTTAATTCTGATTTGCGTCCTAACTACCCTCAGCAGAAGTGCATTCCCCGATGCACCGGAGGAGAGCAGAGAAGTCAGTTTATAGGAGCTGGAGATGAATGCAATGATTGTTTTGTTTCTATGAAATAAACATGCAAGAGCTTCATTTATCTTGTTTGTCTGTCGCATGAATTCTTCATTTCGCTTTCTGAAACAAATTTTATCTTCAGAATTCATCCATGCGTGCGTTATCACTCACAATACCATTTCAAAGCTGCCCCTAAAGCTAAGTGGCTCATGCTTAAAAGTCTTAATTCATGATAATCTAAATGCATCTCTTATGCAAATATAAAAGATAATGCAACCCTTACTGTAAAGACTATGAGCTTTGGACATTCTGATAATCTACATCGAACGCACCCATTTATTATATAGCTCCTCATCCCTAGACTGACTTTTACTCTGCTAAACGGTTCTGTAGTGCTTGTGCGTGAGAAATACGTCTGCAATGCTTTTACTGCACCACAGAAGCTATTTTAAGACTCCGCTCCATTTAGCTGTCTTTCTGATTTATTTTATTCCGCTCTTTTTTTTTTTAAGAATCAACCACCTTCAGCAGCACAAACACACGGCACAAGACAAAGACAGAGAGGTTGGGACATTCGGCACTCAAAGGGTTAAAGAATCATTGCTTCGATGGGACCACATTCAACACTTATGGCACTAGTTATGCATAATGTGGGGCGGAAAATGGAGCCCACACGCTGCAATGAATGTCGACTGATTACTGAACACTTCAACAGTCCCTTTAACTTTTAGTGACTTTCATGGGGGGGATTCTTTCCTCTTGAAAATATTTTATTCCTGGAATATTTTGTTTTCATAAATGACTACATATAGTCAATGCAAATTCACATTCAGCCAAACAAAAGACAAGAAAAGTGCAAATGGAATCAATAGGCTATTTACATGTGGTCAGGTTATTAGGGGGTTATGTCGGGTTATTTGGGGGTTAATTCTCTGAAGAGATGCAGCCCCAGTTTAAGGTGCTTTGGATATGGTCCCCTGGATATCTGCATTTCAGTGCTAGAGAATAGTGTTATTACTAAAAACTATGTCAGGGAATTTTTCTGAAATGCCAATTGTTACACTTCTCAATTTGAACTGGGGAAGCTAGGGGATAAAATGATGGCAAATATGAAATAGAACAGATCTTACAAGTTGGTTTTCAGACACCAACTGAGATAAGGAAGAAAAGGATGGGTTGTACCAGCCAATTTTTAGGCATGTTACATCTGTGATGGATTATAGGGGACCTACAGTTCTGTTAAAGAGCCAAATCACATTCACCCTTGTTGCTTGGCACTGCACCTCCTCCAGAGTGGTGGTTAACGGTAGGTTAGGCGGTTAGATCATTAGTGGAGTTAAAGGGATTTTATTACCTTTGTCGAGTAGCCACTCGTCAACTACCCGACCGAGTCGGTATGGGATTCTTTGTCTAGCAATAGCCAGGCGCTCATTATCAAAGTTCCCTTTAAGAAATTTGGAGAAGACAAATTAAGAGAGGTTACAAGAAAATCTGGAAGTTAAAAGGTTAGAGGTTAGAAGGGCAACATGGCAAATGTTTAGCAAGTTATGTACTTTAAATCAGCTTTAGTTAGGACAGGAAGAACTTGAGGATGTGTTTTTGGGCTGGTTTGTTCGGTTAGACAAGTTAATTACCTTGAGTTTAAGTGTTTTTTTTAATGGACTAACAAGTTAAACAGATTTATGAATTATTTAGATATAGTATGATTTGTTCTAACTTATGATAGCTGTCCGCAAAGTGAACACACTTTAGAAATGCATTAGCAGTAATCAAGCTAGAATCACACACAGAACCAGCATTCACTGAGCAACAGAGTTAATACACAGGCAAAGAGTACAGCAGAAAAAAGGCATCTCAGTGTCAGCATTATTATTTCACATGAGCATTAGATAATCACACAGTACTAAAACACATTTCATGGTTGTTTCAAGGAAGACACGTTTTAGTTCCCATTTCGCACAAAGAGTTTCTGATTAGGAAATCACCACCTCCCAAATCCGACAACAGGATGGCATTCTGCCCGTGGAGCATCACTTCACTTTGAATCCGACTCTTCTACTTCAACTAAAGCGAAAAAGGATTTAGTGGAACTGTCAGCACTCAGGTTTTCTCAGGTTTTTTTCCCCCATGCATTAATTGAGCACTTCTCAGTGGCACTTGGCAATTAGCATCACTTCATCAGCGTGTCAAAGAAGTTTCAATGCCGCTGTGCAAACTTATTATCCCTCACTTCACTTTAATCAACCTCGGGGTCATGCTGCGTACATCTCAAACACTGTCAATAGAGACGGAGCTGGAATTAAGGGAGATGAGGGCTGATGGTGGCCAAGCTGGGGGTTGGATGATGAAGTCTAATGTGGTGGCAATGTCAGAGGCTTAATTAGGAGTTATTGTCTATGTCAAACGGCAATCTTCGCAGATTATAGGCTAAAAATCAGAGAGCTATGCAAGCACAGTGATTCCCAAAATCTGAGGCCAGGGAATCCCCAGGCGTCCTTGAAGGGGGACAAAGTTCGGGGGGGTTCCCAGAAAATTAGCACCATATTTTATAGAAAATGATCCGACTGACAACATGTACAAGTGGGAAATTGAATCAGTGTACCATTTGCTATATACAAGGTGTAACTCCTCAATTCTAAGGGTGTCTTCACACCAAGTAGATTATGTTTGACATGTCTTTACCCCCAACTACTCCAAACATCACAGGACTCGGAAAAAGCCAAAATGAACCAACAGATAGGTTGAAATAGACGTTGGTGTGACTTTCACCCTTGATCAACACTGAACAAAGTCTCTGTAAACACAACATGAGCAACTTTTGGCTGCAAAGTGAGTCTGCTTTGGAGGTTCCTGAGTCACTGAGAAACACTGATGAAATTGTCTGCAGAGAGACAAGTTAAAGACTGAAGGAGAGTTTGGGACCAACATCTAAACAGTAAACAGAAGAGCACTGAAGTACATCCTGCATCTTAACTAGCATACTTTGATTTTGCTCCCCCCGCTGCTCTGTGCTGCGGCAGTGATCTAAAATAGACCACCTCTTAGCTCTGCAGTACCTACTTCCACTCCCCAGGGGTCTCTCTACCCACGCCTGCCTGCGCAATAATGGCTCACACAGGCTGTGGAGGTGCGTGTGCATACTGTATTTGAATGCACACAGTTTGTTTGTGCATGGGAAGGAGGGCCACTGTGAAAAACGAGAGTGAGAAATGAATAAAGAAAGACAAAGGAAGATGAGAATTAATGATAGCTGGCAGATGGATGGAGAAGCATACAGAGGACAAGCTGGATGTAAGAGGAGGTGGTTCTAATGTACTGTGACTCAGTTTCATTCATATGTTGCACTTGCGCTGCATATGTGCTCTGTTCATGTAACTCACAGGGGCAGCTCATATACAGGAAATGACAGGAAGGAAATTAAGCAGCTTGATCTGACATAATTGCCAGCAATGATGCTTTTTATTACAAGTAATAATTCCTTAATGGATGCTACAGGGGGTCCAAAAAATCCAAAAGGTGGAGCCATATTTTTTTCACATTTTCCACTAGTTTTTATTGACTTGAATCTGTCTGTGGTCGTGACAAACTGTTCTAAATTGAGAGTAAACTGTACTGCAGCAGTGTTAGTGGGACCACTTACTTGGCGTTCAACTTGCACTTAAGATTAACTAGGTACTACTTTGCCTTCTGGAAAGGCAGCGCAGCAATTACAGCAACCCCCCTGTGCGCGCACACAGACACACACACACACACACACACACACACACACACACACACACACACACACACACACACACACACACACACACACAAAACCCCCGTTTTAGAGATGGCATGCCACTCTGCAGCAATCACTGAATTAGAGTAGGAGATACAGATGCTGCTGCTAGCACGGAGAGGAGAGGACGGACAAAAAATGAGAGGGGTGTGGTGTTGTGTGTGTATGCGTGTGTGTGTGGGGGGGTGTTGATGAAAAAAGGCGATCAAAATAACACAGTGAAAGGAAAATAGTGGGAGGCAGTAGTCCTCAGTGAGATGAATCAATCTTGTGCCTGTATGTTCTTCATCTGCTGTCTCATCCACAAATCCTGACTGAATCTCCTCCCTCTTCTAACTTTCTTCTCTGAATCACACTGACAAAGCCACTTCCAGTAACATAATCTTATGAAGGCTCCATTTTATTATCCAAATAAGGGTTGGTAACAAGCATCAGCCGCAGAGACGTAGTTCTCCCTCTAGTGGCGGCCGTGGAGACTGCAGTCAGGAAACAAACGGTTTTACCCTCCTTTCCCCCGTGCATAGCCTATGGAATGTTTCCTTCCTTTTTCACTTCCATCACTCTTTCCTTAATCTCTTTTCCTTGTCTTACTCACTTATGCATTCCTTCTTGCTAGCTTCTTTCCCTCTAACCACTCTTCATCTCTGCTTGTCCTTCCCTTGATCTCAAACAATCATTCATCCACACTTCATTCTGTCCTTTTTACCACCCTCCTGCCAAAGTCCATTTTGATTTCTTTCTCCCATTCCTTCCATGCCCCATTCTCTCTTTGCACCTTCATTAACTCCTTCTTCTCTCCCAATTACCCCCTTTTCCATTATTTCTTCTTCAGCTTTTGCTCCATTCTTCCTCCATCCACTATGTCCTTCCTCCCCCCTCCTCCCTCCACAGTGCTCTCTTTTGATTCAAACATTGCCCTCAAATTTCTTCCTTCCCTCTTTGTCTTCTCAACTACCTTCCTTACTTCATACTGCCCTGCTCTCCCTTTCCCCCCTCAAATCCTTCTTTTTTGTTTTGTTTACCTTCAATCCATTTTATTCCTCCATCCTTCCTCATCGCCTGGTAACAGAGTGAGCATATTACTAAGACATTAAATGTGGTACATGATGACACAGGCACTGCCATCCATTACCCCTCACACACACATGCACGCATGCATGCACCCGCACACACACGCACACACCCACACCCACACACACACACACACACACACACACACACAGAGTGTCTTACATAGTCTGACTAAGTGGATAGTGGGGAGCGTAATAAATGCTAAGAGTGAAGTGTGTGTTAAAGTATGCAAATGTGTGTGTATTCTTTCCCAGAGTGAGCGACAACATCCTCATAAACAACTCAAAAATGATGGAGGAATCAACAAACAACGGTTTGTGTATCTACTTGAGACACAACGATGGACATGTGGAAGAAAAAGAGGGAGAACAGAATGTGATTTTGAGTCTCATTTGAGCCAAAATGTGTGAAGAGCCACAGGAAAATAATACCATGACGCTCCGTTGGACATGTTTTTGTGTTATCTACACTACAGAAAATCTAAATTCCTCCATGTCCTTCTTGTTTGTTTGCATCTGTTTGCGCTCGGATCCTTGGAGAAATAAGTCATTCTGAGTGAACCAGTGAAACTTTTCCCCCCTCGTTCTTCTCCCCACCAGCTGAAACCTGCTCTGCATGAGAATGGGGGGATAGATTAAACAGCTGGGCCCTTGTCTTCTCCCTCACCGCCATTATCGCACTCACTCTGCTCCCAAGACTGTTCCTTTCGCTTGATGTGAACGACAGTAAAACAATGCTATCGGACCTGAAGCTCAAGGAAATCTGCTATTTAAGAAAGAGAAAAATAAACTGGTAAATCCAACAGGGGCTCAAATTCACATGTTGTCATATTTGTTCTTTAATAGCCATTAATGGACATCAGTGGCTACAGTATGTTTATGTGTAAACTAACCTTACCTTAAAGGGGCATTCCACTGATTTTGCACATCAAATTTAATTCACTAGTCCACGGGTGAAATGATCAATCTTTGTAATGTAGGATTCTTGTGTTTTTGGTGAGTTTGACCCATTTAAGGACTAAAAGTCAACATTTGGTGGACATAGGTGCAATGCATTTTAATCATAGATGCATATAAATATATTATCTTAAATAAGGTACGAGCGACAGCCAAGCAGGCTGTGTGCATGTAAACATCGGAGACTGGCTCACATTTATCCACACTAGTCAGGTATATTTGGCAAGCCAGCATGCCTGTGGCTCTGTACCCCCTGAGGCTCAGAACGTCCACCTTGAAACACTGGTGGGATCTCCAATCTGGAAGCCAGAAACCTGTCTGTCCTCCTCTTGCGCCCCATGTTTGGGGCCTGGAGCATCGGCTGGATTACCAGCCATGATGGGCCCGTCCTGGGTGGGTATCACAGCTGCTGTGCTAGGGGCAGGGCAAGGGCATACTGATTGACTGGCACCTCAGGGAGACACAAAGCAGGGACGGGGGAGTGTAGAGTGTCGTTTTCCATGTCTGTCTGTAAGAGCTGGACTCTAGTGTTCTGATAATGCAGCATATGAATCACACGCTGTTCCGTCTCGCTCTCTGTCTCGTTTTCTATCAGTGCATCTGTGTGCAAGTACATGTGAATGTGTGTGGAGGCTCGTCAAGGAGCCAACTGTATATCATGTAGCTCTGCAGGCAGCCAGATGCCCTTGTACAGGACACCCACATCGGAAATCCATCCACAAGAATGGAGATTACATTGGAGACGATTGGCCACCGGCCATCCCGCTCTCCCTCCCTCTCAGAGAAACCTCTCTCTGTCAAGCTAGCCTCATTCTGTTTTTCATTAGGTAACTTTAGATGGATTGTTTCACATCCACTGGGCGTCTTGGAGCAGATGGGGAGATGAAACTGTCCTGTGCACTGTGACCCTGTGCAAGTAAATGTAAATTCTGTCAAAATTCTGTAAAATGTGAAGTCCTAAAAGTTTTATTTTCCTAAAATAAGTGAAAAAATCTGGCCAAAAAAAAAAAATCAATCATTTTCTAGGGTGTCAGCACCTTTACAGCAGACAGAATAAGAAAGCCTGCTGCAATAAAATCTAGAACATTAGCATTATTTTAGAAAATTCTTGACACAAGATGATGAATAATTTTAGTGCACAGCCAGATTTGTTTACTTATTTTACCAAAACAAGACTCTAAGGGCTCAAACTGGAGATAATTTACATGAGAATATTACTTCTCCTCAAATTCTTTTAAGCCAAAGATTGCAAGTTGTGTTCCTTCATGTGAAACGCGCGAGGAAAAGAAAGCGATTTACCAACCCGCCGCTCTCCTTTGTTCAGTGTAAATACATCACCCACCCCCGTGTCTGCATGCGTTTGAAACAGATGGAATCTCACTATTTTAACTGCTCGCTCATCTTTCATCTGTGCGGCAGTTATCAGTCCAATGCGCTCATTTTCATTTCTTTCCCTCTTTCCTTTCGCTTTTGACAGGATCCTCACCACCTTTCATCTTGGCCACGGTGGATTTGTGCGAGGGTGGCTGCCGGAGTGAGCCAGAGAAAGCCCCCACCCCCACCCCCCCACCCCCGACTCATGTGGAAATCAAAGTTGTCACTTCTCTAATTACCTAAAGCAATCTTTTCCCTATCCTGCTCTGCACTACTTAGCTGTCTCTCTCTCTCTCTCCTCATCATTACTTTCTTCACCACTTCTCTGTTCTCTCTCTCCATCATCCCATAGCCACAGGCCAATAATTGGAGATACCTTCCAACTGTGCAAGATCCAATCAGAAGGAGTTACAGAGCACCAGAGGCCCAATAAGAACCCACAGACAGTGGAGGAACTGTCAGCAGTGACAAGTGACTGAGCTGGCTGCCCTCAATTAACTCTTTCTGCTTTTTCCCCCTACTTTGCTGAATATGAATGATGAATAAAATAAAAATACGATCTATGACATTGTGTCAGCTCAATGGCCTAAGAGGACTAGCAGTTGTTTTGCTTAGGGCTATTATTAGGCTGGAGTGTCTTTAAAAACTCCATCTGTTAGCACCAATAACTACAAGAATTAAAAAACAGCATGTTTGATTTATGTGTTCATTTAACCAATACAGACTGAAAAGGAGTCAGTGAACTACTTCATGGTATCAGTGGTACCACTGAAACAGTAATTCTCTTCATCAGTAGGGATGGAGTATTCAAATCGTTTTCTTCTTTTCCTTTTAGCAGCAGGGCCTGCATTCAGAATTTACTTTGGTAAACACACACACACTTGTGCAGAAATGACAGCTAATCATTTCCACTTACGACAAAGTTTGTTCTAATGTTCAGTATAAATCAGAAACGATGAGCTGATTCATCACTGAAGAACAATCTGCAACTATTGGATCAATTGCTTCAGTCAAAAATGTTAAATATATATGTGTGTGTGTGTGTGTATGTATATGTGTGTGTGTGTGTGTGTGTGTGTGTGTGTGTGTGTGTGTGTATATATATATAT